>JAABNX020000038.1:14552593-14571544 GCA_015163995.2 Mormyrus lacerda
AGCGCTGAGCCAAGAATATAGATGCATGGATGATTATTTTCTTTTTTGAGCTTGGAGCAACAACAAACACATCTGCCAATGCTCAGAGCATTCAGCGCCTGTGAATGTGTTATTATCCTGGATCACTGGGCTCAGAGCCAGACAATGGGAGAGTTGAGGTGAGAAAGCGATCTGCAGGTTAGCCCTTTTAATCATCTGAACTGACCTGCTCAACAACTTCAGAAACTAGCCTGATTCCCAGAGGTGAACGCTACCCCGTCACCAAAGAAAAAGACTAAAATCAGCTTTATTACTTCGGAACCCTGTTATTGTTCATCAGTCCCAGAATTGTTGGTACAGAAATATTATGTCAAGACATTAACCTTGTGGGAATGAGAGAAAGAAGGGCTATCTTTAAGAAGTAAGGACAATGCATATTGTGTACAGGGGCACAGGGGGGCATGGCTATTCTGGCAGATTCAGGGGGCCCCGCACTTTATAGGGGCCCTTGAATACATAAAATAATAAAATTGTAGAACGTAAGGGAGGTGGTGTATGTGTGGGGGGGTGACATCTTTTCAGGGGCCCAGAATGTATAGCTTCGCCTCTAACTGTGTATAATAATAGGTATATGTGTATGTCACAGGGAAAGACTCACTCTCTGTTTGTAAGATATTATGAGATGTCCGGGAAACGGTGAAGTCTAAATATTAGAATTTAACTCTTTGATCACAATGAAGCTTTTATCCATCTTCATACTCTTAGGTGAGATATCTTGCGCTGTTAAACTGATCTTAAACTAATTTTAATCTAATCTAGATCTCTTACTGTAATCTTATGATATTGACGTGCCCATGTGTTCTCAAGGATTTATTTTTCCCTACTGTCTTGGAAGCGTTCAGATGCAAGCTCTGTTTTTTCCTCAGATAGTGCTGTAGCATGTTAATGGTCTGCATCTGGCTTGCAGGATAGAGAAGGAAATAGATGCTCTGGAGAGTCGGGAATTGACAATATCAGAGAACGAGATGCTCATCCTGAAAAGGCTGAAAGAAGTGGAGAAGACAGCCGCGGACATCATAAAGGTATTGCGCATCTGATACTACTTGTGTTGGACAAACAACATCAATCCGCTGTCTTAGTTTCATGTGATGTGCGAATGACAGTACAAGAGGCATCGCGGTTTCTGCAGTTGTATCAAAGTGGAATTCAGCCTGTACAGGGACTAGTTGATGAGTGAGTGCTTGATTGACTTTACAAGGCCCGACGTTAATGAGTTCACCAACAGACGGTTACAACAACAGACAGTGGGTATGGAGGTGTGTGTGTCACGCTCCGCGAGCGGCAAGCAGGTAAGGGAGGAGAGAGCAGCCAGGTTGACGGTCAAACAGGGGTTTATTGGACGAACGAGTAACCACAGCAGGCATTGACGGGGATAGACGACAATGACGGATCTGGGAAGACTGACTGAAACGCGGACTAAATACAAGACACAAGCAGCAGTAACAAGACACAGGTGATTACAATCGGGGGATCACACGAGGTAACGAGGTGGGCATGGCATATACGAGGATCGGACGAAGCTGGACGTGACACGAGGTAATGAGGTAGGCGTGGCACACACGAGGATCGGACGGAGCTGGACGTGACAGTATGTAGGTTGCTTCCTGTTTGTTCTTAGTATGAAAATCCCTTTTGTGGCTTTGAACAGATTAACTTGATGTTTGCGCTCTTCACCTTTCAAATATTTTTTTGCTTGGCTTTTCTTCCTGAATTTGATTTTGAACTACTATATCTCTGCACAGGAAGTAAATGCTGATATCCAGCCAGGTAATTACTTTTGTCATTACGTCTCTTGTCCTTTGATAGGTGTATATTTCAATTTTATCAAATTTAATCAAGCAAAAGTGGAAAGTAAGAGGTGTCCATTGCCTTGCAGATCCAATACAATATATTTACTCAGCAATTCCAGACATTCCAAAGTCCTTCAAACCTTCCAAACAGCTCAAGAAGATGTCAAGCCCAAAGTTGCACCCTGACCCTGAAGAATCTAAACAAGGTAATTTACTTTCACCTAATTATTAAAAATGTTAACAGTACCTTGGATAAAAGCTGTTGATTTTAAATTTGATGAATTAGGCTATTGTCTCTGGCTTCATGACATATTATGCTATATAACTCAAGAATAAGGAAACTTCATCTTTAGCATTGTACAGTGATTCATTATGGTGAATGGATGCGTGAAAATACAATTACTTATAGAATATAGTTCTGAATGATCGATGCAGTTACACTTAAAGATTAAAATTAAGTAAAATTGCTAGCAAATTTGACAAATGAGTGCCAGTTGCCAGTTATTAATATGAAAAGGCAATACAGGAGTCTTACGTCTGCATATGATGCTTGTTACTCTATATTCAGCGGATCACTTTTATTTCCACAGCTTTATTTGTAATGGAAATAAATGTGCAGAAGGACATGAGAACTGGAAAGAGCCAAGTGCTATCAACAGCAACTGTCACACCGGAAGATCTTCCAAAGAAAGGCGTCAAGGTATATGATGATGGGAGAAAGTCAGTGTATGCTCTACCCTCTGATGCCCAAAGAGTCCAAAATGGGGTGGGAGAACTTACCCCTCAAGAGGTGGAAGAGCTCCTTAGGAAGGCCACGGAGAAAAGTCTCGAGGAGGACGTGGAGTATCATGAACCTGTGTTCTCAAGTCCCTACAACAGACCGTCCACTCCTAAGAGACAGAACCTGGACCAACTCAGCCCCAGGCCTGCTCCTCGACGAGAATCCTTCAAGAATGTAATTTCATCTCAGTTAGGCATCCAGAACAGTGAGGCGACTCTTCTTCAGGGGCAAAAGAAACAAGAATTGTCTCACATTCCACTCCACAGATCCACAAGGAAGGTCCGGCAGCCTTCTGAACACTCCAAGGGCATCCAAAATAATATTCCTATCAGTGGCCAAACACCCTTAGATTTCGAAATGCACTTTGATGGAAACAGGTGCAGTCCGACACTGTCCATCGAGGGTGATAGAGCAGCCCTACCCTTGGACTCCAGTCTGACTCACCAGGACCCCTTTCCCGAGATTTCCAAACTCAATATTCTGAACACTATGCCAGAAAACATAGACTCCTCCAAGCCGGTTAGCATGATCTTTATGGGTTATCAAAACGCAGATAACGATGAGGATGGGGAAGTCATCCAGGCAGAGCTGGTGGTCATCAGCGACGACGACAACAGTCCTGACCTGCAGCTGTCCTACCACCCCGACGGCTGCTGCAGCAAAGTCTTCCAGCCTAAGATGAACAGGAGCTCCAAAGCAAAGCAGAACCTCACTGATACCAGATCCACCCTGAACCAAAATGACGCACTGACTGATGCAACAGTTCAGGTTCAAGGGCAGCAACCTGGTCTGAGTCAGGCTCAGCAGAATTTTGAGCAGGTTGTTGATAAAGGCACCAAAGACCCTTCCGCTACAGGTAGTAAAAGGAAGGCAAAGCGTGGCTACTTGTTGACCCAAAAGACCTCATTAAACACTAACCTCCTTCCCTCTTCTGAAAACACTTTCAAGAATGCACTAACAAGCCTGCTCTTCTCTTGAAACACAGCACATGCTGGACACAGTCACCAGGCCTTACGTGGTAGTACTACTTTTGTATAAATATATCAGTAAGTTTGCTGATTGTCATGCAATTTCAAGCTGTTCTATGCACGCTAACTGTCTTGAATAAACCTTTGTATGGTTTCGACAAAAAGTACATACTCTAACAGCGTCGACTGTTTGTTCTGCCGTCGAACTCTGGCGTCAAACTCCACCCAGTGGCGAGGCTGATGCGCTTGTGATTTGTCACTAACGTGCTTGTGTCAGCTGTGCTTTGCTCGTTTAGCTACTAGTCCATTTCTGAGTCATTGGTTTCACACACCATCATGTGCTGTAATCTTTCTATTTACCAAACGTCGTGCTTTTGCCTGCTCATAAAAAAAAAAAATTTGCATTAGCACCTGCCGACTGTAATATTCAATGACTATAATGATTGTTCATCCCTTTCCCTTTTCTATAACTCCTGTTTGGGTTTGAAACCCGCTGTGCACTTTTTAAAATTTGTTTTTCAGCAATATTAACCAAACATTTGGAGAAATATGAACTTTTTTATGATGGTCTTTTATGATCCTCGAGATGTTAGAAATACTCATGTGCGTCGCCAACATGATTGTGAGGGGGATGTGCGCCCCCCTCACATTTCAGAATTATTCATTTGGACCCACCCCCCATTTAACATAAAACTTTAATTTTATGTCAGTTATCCCAGTGACGCCCCTGCAAATACCACAAATCAGTTCTAAATGTTGATCATAATAAGGAAACTAAAAATGCTAGTTTTTGATTGAGGCTGAATTGGATTTTTTATTTCACAGGGAGGGCGAATTATTTAATTAAAGACAGAGAAAACGTTGTACAACAAATGGATGGACAGGCAAAGCAGGAAAGAAACCTAATTATTTATGCATAGGCTGCATTTAAGCAGACGCTCTATCCAAAAATGACAGCCAACCGCTGTAACATAGAGTGCAAATTGCATAAAGAAATGCTAAGAATGTGTTAATACTAATCTTCAATGTTCTATGCAGTATATAATTGCTAATATACTGTATGTAATATAATTGTAATATAATTGTCTAATTTCAGTGCTATTGACAGTGACATTGACATTAATATATTTACCAGTGTGTATGCCTATGCAAAGTATTCTGAATCAAATTTCAAAACAGATATCATGAGAACCCACAGCAAGGAATATATCATTGCATTATATCAGTCACACAACCTGCCTCCAAACTACTTAGCCCAGTTCAATAGTTGAAAATGCAAGGGACTGAAACTAAAATGACAGCCTAAAATATATGCTTGAGTGCTACTTATATAACATTTCTCAAGTGTTGCATAAGAAAATAGATTCCAGAGGCTGAATTACACCTGCCTTTTCATAGGACCCAATTTCTCTTTCAAATGAATCTTAAAAGCAAAATCCGTTACGTAAGCAGGCTTCACACAGCGCTGCCAGCACTCAGAAATCTGCTGTATTTTAATGAATATATGCACAGTCTCCTGTTTTACCCCCAGATTATTACTTAGTACCAGGAATCATATATTAAAATCTTTAGCACATTCAAGGACAGTCAAATACTACATAAAAAAATACAACTGGCCAGATATTTTGGTAGAATAAACGTAACCTATTTTTAATCATCAGGTACTGTAACTAAAAGTAGAGTGCATTTTCCCTTGGTACAATTCTATAACATGTAACATACATGTTATTAACTTTATTACGTTTGCAGTGTTTACTGGGAAATTCCCAGAAATTTCTGATATTTGCAAATAAATTGTATTCATTCACTTTTAGATTTTAAATCAGTTTAAAAAAAGAACACAGGGTCAAGGTTTTCCAGTATGAATTTCCTAAATATGCCACATATTGACACTAATAATGATGATGATGATGATTTTGAGGATGATCGACATTAGAACACCTATGGCAGTAGTGTATAGTATTTAAGAGGTTATACAGCACAAACAGATATTATGGGTGGTGTATGAGGTGTACTGAAATTTTCTCTGTACTCTTCCCCACAGCACTAAGAATGAGAATGGCCAAGCTAGAGAAAAGGGTATAATCTCCAAAGGATACGATTCTGGTAGCTGCCTTAAGTATGTCCTGAAGAGCAGCGCACCAAAGTGCACATTCATCTCTGCACAATGCAAGACAGAGTGGATGCGACTGTAGGGGCTGCAGCAAAGGCTGCCAAGTCTCAGCACTTTCACAAATCATTTCAGTCGGTTTGTCCGCAAGAGTTTCCTTCGTTGAATGTTCAAATCGTTTTCACGGTCGTTTGTGTTTTACGTTCCATATCTCATTATATGTAATCTCTCTGCTGCCTCTGCTTATTAGACAGATTACTGGACTTAATAAAATCACATTTAGACAATCATGAACCATTAAATATTATTTGCCCATTAAATAGGAGTGAAAACAAAGACAGAGGTATGTCCCAAAGGCATTCAGTGTAGCTACTCCCCGGTAAAGAAATATATCAACAAAAAAGTGTCACTAAAAACATATATAAAAATACAATATTTTGCTCACATGTGTACTAATTCATAAGATCATCACAGTGCAGGAATCAGTACATCTATATTTTCTTTTCACTGATTGCCACAATTTGTATTCAAGAATCTTTATTATTAAAAATCTCTAATGACAAAGCTTCATGTTCAATGCACTCATTTCTTGGTTTTCTTACTTTTGTATATTCAGTATATCCTACATAGCACCTTTAAATACTGATTCTAAAACGTTTAAGGCTCAAAACCTGGTCTAGAAACTGCATTATGGACCGATCAAACGCAGACTATACAACCCGGACTAATGTGTTGTGACTTCTGAGTGAATTTTATGTTAATTTAGAGAACAATGAAATATGTACATGAAATTACGAAGCTAGTTGTTGTTTGCTTGTGATGGGTTGGCGTCTCATCCGGGGTTATTTCTTGCTTTGTGGCCGTAGTTTCAGGGGCAGGCTCCGGACACCCGTGGCCCTGAATAGGACAAGTTGGTCTGGAAAGTTAATGGATGGATGGCTGGATATTGTTTGGAAATCAAAGCTCATTGTAGCTCCGTGGGTTTGGGCACCGCAGCTCTGACCGCAGTGTTGTTGGATCAAATCCTGAGGTTTCACAATTGGGCCCTTGTGCAACACCCTCACCCTCAGTTTCTCCAGGGATCAGCTGACCCTGCATTCACAAATGTATGTTGCTTCAGGTCTGCTAAAGAAATAAATGTGAATCATCACTGAAAGTCTGCAAATATGAGGGTCACGCTGTGTACAAGAGGAATCTGCGCAGAAAGCTTTTTGGAGCAGTGGAAAGATAAGAAGAGTGCATAATTACAATGAACTTCTGTTCATGTGTCAAAAGATAAATTGTCCTTTTGCGTGACCTTATACCTGAAGATTTTCCTTATAGCTATTCCATTTTAATGAATTACTTCCTGTTTTTTGTTTGCTGTCTGGCTTTCAAACAAATAAATGTATAATGATAATTTGGTAATTTTCTTTCTTAGAAAGATTATCTATTATATGTAAATGACAAACATGGAACATAAAAGAATCTTATAATTAATAATAGCTTCGAAGGAAACTAACATTTTCATATTAATTCAAAGGGAGGCACATGCATCTTAATAACAAGCAAAAATTTATTTGCACTAATTTTAATTAATTTAAGGAGGATTTCTGAACATTATAGGATGTATAAGTTTCAAACTCCCGGATAAAAATTACTGGATAAAAAATGTCACTCGTAATCTAGGTCACCACATGCATAGACTGATTAAAAAGTACTCTGTATTTTGCTTGCTTATGTCCCGTATGTCATTATTAACCTGTGGACTTCGGAAATAAGGATACTGACATGGATTCCTGCTTCTGTGCGTCTGTGTGTGCGCGCCTGTGTGTGTGTGTGTTTGCGCACAAGATGTGCTGCTTCGCTATTGGTCAGTTCCGCCACATTCAATCAGTCCTCACGTCGTTGTGGCTTGCGCCAGGCAGAGATTCAGCCACTCACAGCCGACGCAGCACTGGCAGCAGGTAGGTTGGGAGCAAAGTTTCTAAATGTTTCTTGCAAAAAGATTTAAAAACTAAATCTGGCTGCTTGCTTGTGAAGTAGAGGCACTGGGGAAATGATAAGGTTGGGGGACTAAGCAGTGTAGTGGTGGGGGCTTTTAACCCAGAAGATGAGAGAGTAGATGAGATTACATGCGGATTCAGGATACCTTAGTGGATTTAAGGGCTGCTTTTCACTCTGTTTAAGCACGTGAACTGAGTGAAAAACCCCTGAAGACCATCTATGAAAAAAGAAGGCTGTTCTAACAAGAGAATATTCAGGTGCCTTTTGTACATTAATATTAATATTTCCCTCGTTTATTTCCTTGGCAACAGTATATTTTATATTGCAGGAGAGATAATGTTCCGTAGGTCTGATGATTTGTGATGCTGTGAAGGAGTTTAAAAATATAATAGCGTATATCAACAGATGTTATGCGTCTAAGTTTGCGGAGACAGGAGTGGTTATGAATGATTAGGGTCAATGAGTATTTAGCATTTTCACATACTCTTGAGTTGCAGGTAATATTATTGTTATGCAAAGAACATCACAGTCCTGGTATCACAAATACACATTCAAGAGCAAAATTAGCTTTGCTGCCAACTGTTGCATTTGAAGTTTGTTGCCGTTTAGCAAACCGCACCGTATAAACGCACCAGCTGTGAACCTGATCAGCACGTAGCCTTTTCCTATTCATCACAGACAGTTAAGTATCTTGTTTTGTGTGTGAATTGTTTTTCTTGAACGTGTTTCCTAGTGTTGTGGTTTGGATCATAGTAGCAAATATATTACGTCTGGTTTACATCCCAGAAGGGCCAGTACTGTTTCAATCTCGATTCAAAATGTGTAACAAGTTGCCCTTAATTGCAATTAAGCAGAATAGCCTAAAAATGCTAAAACTGCCGACATGCATAAGAAATAAAGGTAAACATTATAGCTCCGCTGTTCTTCTGACCAAGAAAACATTTATGAGACCCATTAAGTTAGAGCAGAACTTGATCAGAAGCTCTTTTGCCACCATGTGAATCAGGAGCCTTGATGAGGCTTCCAAAGCGTCATCAAGCTGAGAAACTCATCGAGTGAGGAGTGGTGTTGAAAAGGGATACTCAGGCTGTGGCAGAGCAGGCGCTCTTAGCTCTGGGAAACGCCGTTCATGAATTGATTTGACGCAGGGGCCGACGAGCGGCTCTGCGAGGCTCCGCCAGCAACCGTTTTCGGCTTTTCGGTTTGCACCTCCACCGTCCGTGCCGAGGTTCCCGGTCTGTTCACCGAAAAGCAAATCATCTGCCGCACTTCCTTTGTGACACGGGCTCATCTCCACCACATCCAAACGCAACCCCTGCGCTGCTTTTCCACCAAGGTTCCCACACCTATGATTCATGGCATTATTCCAGTCCGAAAGGAACACAAGAACGTCCTCGGTAATGACAGCAGCGACTGAAGCACCCTCGCCTCCTGTCGCAACGCCGAGAGTCACAAATGCAGGGCGTTGCATCACTCATGGCAAAAGCAAAAAGGAGTTATTTGGGTCTCAGGAAGACAGCTGGGGCAAAATGTCAGTTTCAAGCTGCCTTGTTTTTGGCCCTGATAATTTGTTGAATCAAGGCGCAATCAATCACAATTAATCAGAATCAATTTTTGCAATTCCAGAAAAGAGCAATGACTATGTCCACTTATTAAGCATAACACAAATGCACTCAGGTTACCATGGAGACTGCGATTCGGGACTTGGGGGCCCAGAAGGTAACTGAGGCGCGTTTAAAAGTCTGCAAGGTAATTTTATCTGATAAAGACAGAAGTCCATAGACAAACAGGACTGGGTTTGTGCCATCCACCTTCCATAGCTGCTAAGCCAGTGCGGCTCGTGGGGAGCTTGGATCCCATCCCAGGGGGCGCAGGGCACGAGGCAGGGGACACGCTGAATGGGATGCCAGTCCATCGCAGGGTGCACAAACACACACACACACACATAAAAGGCAATTGAGTCACACCAGTTCACTTAAGCCCATGTTTCTGGACTGTGGGTGGAAGCTGAAGTGCCCAGAGAGGACATGTCCAGACATGTCCAGAGCTCCACAGGCATCGAGCTGGGGGCCAAAACCCCCAAACTTGGAGATGTGATGTTATAGTGCCAACCACCGATCTAAATAAATAAATAACACTCTAAAAATAAGCGGCTGCAAACTCTGTTGCATGCTTTCCATTCGACGGCGTATGTAACCGTCGGGGTAGAAAGCATGGTAGCTTTAGAGAGGCAGATCATTTGGTGGAGATCATTTCCATCTGTCTGCTCAGTGTGAAGCTGTGGGAGGGAGAAAGAGAGGCGTCTCTGTCCGTCCGTCTGTGTCCTGCATTATTTAATGCGCGTTATTTAACGCATGCGGAACGATTAGAAGAGAAGCTGGTCCACTCTGGACGTCCCCTTCCCATCGGGCTGATCTTTCCAAATCGCTCTGTCCCCTGAGGTAACCATGGTGCACTGACATTTTCAGCCTGTTATTTTGATTTGACTCCTAATACGAGCAACGTGACCAGGGAAGTAAACGCGGAAGTTTATGCATTCTTTAAATGATTTCAGAGGTTTCCGTGGCCGATTAACCTAACAACATTCATTTATCAAAATGTGGAATAGTTGATTCCAAATAATTTTTTTCTTGTTTGAGATGCTGCTTTTTCTGTAATTGTGTCTAGATTTTTTCCACGAATAACTTAATTATCCCTAAGGGCAAAGGCAAATACTTTTTTATGTTTGGTTCATGCTGTAGCAGTGAAACAATGGCATTATATTTTGATAAGTTGTGCCTGCCACTTGAAAAAAATAATGAATCTCACAATTGCGGGGTTGCATAATTAATTACTAAAATATCATTGATTCTTACAAAAATGAATATAGATTTTGTTGACTCGCTCATTTCTTTCTTCATAACATGAGCAACGTTTACAAACAATAACAGCGGCATTGCAGCGTAAAATGACAAATGAGGGCAGAGGATTACGTAGCTATTACTGTCCACAGACAGCGACATTCTGGTGTTCAATCGATTATTCCGTCCTTTGGTGTGAAAAAGTTGGGCTCTGGATCGACGGCTGGCCAGCGCTTGGCAGCAGGCGCGGATGACAGCAGCGTCCAGCGTGTCTGCGAACGATCTGGTGATTAATGCCCTTCAGCCCCTGCTGCTGACTGGCGCCGGAATCGCTGCGAGGCGAGACTCCATTTTGAGAGAGAGGCACTGGGTGTTCTGACAGACACGAGAAGCAGCAGAACAGTTAGTGCAGCTAGACTACGATTGAATTTAAACATGTCAGATGATATTTTATTTGGGTAAAACAGACAGTTTTTGTAGAATTTCCCAGGGTTTTTTTTTCAGTTGTGCAGGAAATATTTTTAGGAGCATGAAGTTATCTAAATCTGGGCAGGGAATGAGAAGATTAAACAATTCCAGATTTAAAAAAGCATTTAAAAGCATCCCGACGTAATTCATTTTTAATATTGGGGGAATGTTGGAATTTGAGAAATCAGTGAATATCAGTGAGTTTCAAATGCAGTTTTTATGAGTTGATGTATAGATTTGCTAATATTGAACAATGTAAAAAAATTTTACTCAAACTGAGCAGAAGTCACAAGCTGGCTCAACTGACTGTTTCCGTAACCTCAGATATCATTTGCTCTGCGGGTGGATGTTCAACATCGTTTCCTCAGATTAATCAGATTTAAAAATAAGTACACGGACATAAATCATCACCCTGTTGTGGATCAGCAAGAGAGGTAAACAAACATAAATATTCTAACAGGAAAAAAAGTACATTAAGGATATGATGAAGACAGTGTCATCGGTTAGGAACATACCATAAACGTTTTTTTAAAGAACAACAACAGGTGTCCTTAATTGAAGTGAAGTGATGGTGTGATTCACCAGGTAGTAGTAGTAAGTAGTAGTAATTCCCTTTATTGCAATTGCAATTCACCATGTCACTAGACAGGTCTTAAGTTATCCAATATTCATAGCACACTTCATTGCCCATATACACATTTTTGCTGATTACTAGATTTACATAATAATAATAATGATTATTATTGGTTGGTTAAGAATTTAGTAAATCCTGCACAAATCGGGAACTCTCTCCAGCTCATTATGCTGTCACGTCCTGTGGATTCTGTTCTCATTTCTGGGACTGGGTCCCGAGCCCTTGGTGTGCAGAGTTCCAAATAATCTTTCCTGACCTCTTCTCTATGAGCGACAACAGCCAAGCGTGAGCCGCAGGGATGAACCAGCAATGGCGTGGGTGAAATATTCCATCATTCAGCCTTACGTAACAGCTTCATTCAGATGGATCTCTGTCTTGCCCAACTCCGCACAAGCTGGGATCTGAATGCAGTAGAGGAAACACTAGGAGAAAAAAACAACACTTTTAAATTTGCTTCTTAGTCACGTCTTTTACACTCTTAAAAGTTCCAGTACATTACTCAGAACTGATAGCCCATTTGCTGAGACACCTCAAGGAACCATGGGAGGAGTCTAATTTCAGTTCATTTTTTATATAATGTTTCATTTTAGCACTGTAACTTCTTTAAAAGTAATTTTTCAGTATATTGATAAAAGAACAACTGTGACAATGTGAAGCAGTTACTAACCCTTCAAAATAATTCATGTTTGCTCCTCAGTCAAATCTCACGGGTGAGTTTGTTTGTCTTTCTTAAATGAAATGGATGAATGCTCAGCCTGAGAAATTTCAATTTGTTCCCACGTACAACACAGACGTCTTTAACGTATTTAATGTTTTATGGCTCACTGATAACATGCATTTGTAAAAACATGTATGTGGCGTAATGGTCCCTTTGATGTTTCCTTGTGATCTCGACTCAAAAGCGGCATTACATTAACAAATAAATAAAAAAATACTGCAAAGTGCATCATTAATGTTGTTCCCTGGCACTAGGGCTGCAGGGCAAATTGCTTGCAATTATTGCTGGAATTTAAGCGACTATTATTATGTTTTTTTATATGTATTCAAATTTATCACAATAAAAGTTATGTCTTTGCACAGAAAAATGAAGCCTTTCATTCTGAGAGATTTACAGCAGTAACACAATGGCAAGAAATTTGTAATAAATCATAATAAATATATTATAATAATAATACATTATATGGTTAAATATATAACCATATAATGGTTAAATATGAAGTATCATTAATTTATAGTTAATCTCTTATATCTACTGTAAGTAATAGTGGTAAGATTTAGTTTTTGGTTCAAAATACTTTCAGACGCTAAAAATTCACACTATGTATGGCTAACAAAGCTTAGATGCAAATAGATTTCTAATAAATAAATGGTTAATAATAATGAATTAATGCATAAAATAGAGTTCTTATATGTTGTGATATACATTTCCAAAAAATGTGACCTGTGTTTTTATATATAGCTTAATGGTCATGGAATACATTGCACTGTATGTGTTATGCTTAAACAGTAAAACTTTTAAAAAAGTAAAATTTGTAAAACACTTATATAAATGTATCTCATTTTGCTTTACAGGAAGGTACAGCCAGAGAGAAGCGGACAAATGGAAATGAAGTGAGAGAAGACAGCAGCGACACTCAAAACCAGAAACAAAAAGAACAAAAATACTTTCCACAAGAAGTAACCATGGAGACCAGCCAGCTATCAGAAATGGCTACCGTCAGGGACCATAAAATGGATTCTGGGGAGACAGAGGTGGCAGAAAATAAGGGCTTGTCTGAGGAGGCTGAAACAGCTTGGTCCAGTGCAGATTCTTCAGAATCCAGAATGAAAGGAAACGTGGACATTCTGACAGATTTGCCACAATGGGCAGCAGACAATGAGGAACAACACAGCTTAGAAAATGGGAAGGAGACGGACAATCTGTGTCAAAAGGAGGCTTTGATCTTGGAAACAGAACATAATTATCTAAATCGCACGGAGTCCATGACCTCTTCTGTTTCTGATACAACTTCCAGTGCAGGAACAGTCTGTGAGAATGAAATGCTTCACAAAACACATGAGCAGTCAGACCAGGAGCGATCTGACACTCCGGTGTTACCCACCACAGAGGACACTGAAGAGAGCGAGGCCACGAGAAATACAGAACCAGTGATACAAGAAGTTGCTTTGGATAGCCTCAGTAACAACAGAATACAGGTGTCCCTTATAGAAGACTGCATTGGCGAAGAAGCCTCTCCTGACATCTCCACATATCTTGACCCCAGTGATGCTGACTTGAGTTGTATTTTGCGGGTTGAGATAGAACCTGTCTCCTCTGATAATGAGACTGACGAGAGATGGAGGGCCATCTTTTCCTCCTCTATTAACAGGGAGGATGATGATTCCTACATGGATGAAATCCTAAATTTAAGTGCCCAAGAACTCTTTGTGCAAAAAGTTGAAAGGAATGCGGAGAACATTGTAGAAATTAACCAGAGCGATGACAAAGACTTCCCTGACCATGAAGACACTCTTGATCAATATGAGCACCACACCCCAGACTGTGATAATACTTTAGACCAATACGAACACCACGCCCTAGACTGTGAAGATGCTCTAGAGCAGTATGATAGCCTCACCCCAGACCATGAAGATGCTCCAGAACAATATAACATCACCCCAGACACTGAAGATGTGCTAGACCATTATGATAACCTTACCCCAGACCATGATGATGCTCTGGATCAATATGAGCACCCATCCCCAGATGGTGAAGATCCTCTTGACCAATATGTTAACCTTACCCCAGATCACGAAGACGCTCTCAACCAATATGAGCACCATATAACAGATCTTGAAGACTCTCTAGACCAATATGAGCATCACATCCAAGACCGCGAAGACATTCTAGACCAGTATGAGCACCATGATGACTATGAATTTGAAACTCAAGAGCAGCCCAGTATAACTCCCTCCCTATTTCACGGCTTATCAAAAATATCAGAAGATGAAGAGGAGTTCAGTCATGGTTTAAAGTGCAATACAAATGATTCAGAGTCTTCAAAAGTAAATACTAATAAGAAGGTTCCTCCTGACTACTGTGTAATTCAGGAGACAAAAAGTGAAAATGTCAGTACAGAACATGTGGATTTTAGGGTTGCAAGAAAGCAATGGCTAAAAATGGAAGAGGAGACAAAATACCAGATTTATCAACCCACTTTTAGGCAAAGCACTTGCCAGGGAGGACACAACTCGATGTACACCCCTGTTAGAAATATCAACAGGTCCAAGAAAGAACCAGAGCTGGACTGTACAGCACTGAATGATTATTCTCAGATTCATCTCAGCCCGTGCTCAGAGGACTCTGGCCTTGACGATTCCAGCTACAGGTCTCCTTGTGATGATGAGACCCCAATCGAAAGGGAAATTCGCTTAGCCATGGAACGCGAAGAGAACCTGAGACGGGAGCGGGGAATTTCCAAAGTCTACAATGCCAGTGAATGCACACAAGCTACTGGCAAACCAGTCATTCTTCAACCTGGAAAAACTGACAGACGACTGAATCAGGAGATTGAAGAAAGGAGAAAGATGTTTGAGGCAAAGGAAGACAATTTCAGATTCCCAAAGTGCCCCAGCGTTAAAACACCTTCCTTCATCATTACCTCCTCCCCATCAAAAGGGCAGCTGTGCCAAGAGGCGTCAGGCAACAGCGTGATCATCTTAGAACCCGAGCAATACCCTTCCAGCCCAACACGCTGCAAGAAAGACACCAATCCATTAGCAAAGAGAGCCAATGAGTGGCCATCAGATGCGTCCAACATCGTCATACTGGAGGCTCCCGCCATGATCACGCGCAGCTCGTCCGAGTTCTGCCTGAACTCTGTCTGCCAGGATACTCAGGACAGCACGTTTCTGAATAACCCCTTCTTCAAGTTACGTTCCAGGAGCACCCAGTCCCTGATCGATGACGAGATAAAGATGGTCAAGCAGAGAGAGGAGGAGCTGAAGAAGCAAAGGGAAAGTATATATGCTAAAGATAAATACAGCACAACACTAATGTCACCCAATGCTCTGGATAGTCTGACCTACAATAAGTCAGGTATTTAAGTCATAATTTTATATGATCTCGTGTTCATTTATCGATCGAATGGTGTGAGTATAATCTGCATTACATTCGTTCATTTATCTGTTACTTGCTTCTATACAGATGTGATTTAATTCCCTGATTATTCTCAACAGAACTTCCAGTGAAATGTAAGTCTTCTCCCTCCTCCCCAATGAAGTCAGCCTGCAAGGTGGATCATTCCTGTGAAAACAAAGTAAACCATCTTTGCTCGTAATCCTCTCCTTTATCGCGAAGTCACCGTCTTTGAATATGGTTGCCGTAATGAATAAAAACGACGGCTCTAATGTCGACTAGATCCTGACAGTGTGGCTGTTCTTAGTTCAATCACAAGGAGTCAGCGTGTACATTACCTTGATTTAACCGAAAACCGTCTGAAAGTTATTCAGGTGAGTCTCTTGCTTAGTTCAGTTCCTGGAGTTTGACGCAAGCTGTATGCTGGTAGGGGTAATGAGTTTGACAGTCGTGCTAACAGTATTGGAGAACGTCGGCCATTGGCCAAAACATCTGTACTTTGAGCTTAATTTCATGAAACTGCAGGGCAGATGTCATGTATATCAACACTTACTGCTTGTGTAATGTCATTGCTACATAGTTAATACGTGGATAAGCCAGAACAAAGTATTGTGCACATGGCAGATACCTGGTTGTTGAATGCAGTGTTTAGTCCAAAGTTATTTATGTTGGTGTTCATGTCCATTAAAGACAGAAGTATTTTAAATGTATCCCTGGCTACATAGGAAATACTTATTGTATTTTCTCCATCCTTAAATGCATTTTCAAGAGACATTAAAATTAGTATACATATAATATATATTGTATGTTTAAACTATTCATATAGCTGAAAATTAGTACTGTATAGGTTTTCTCATTCTATTATGACAATAGAGGTGACACAATTAAACTTTTTTTATCTTTCATCCTCAAATAATCATAATTGTCCCTTTTGTACTTTATCTATATACATGCATACAAATGACAATTGAATGCATTGCAATACATATTATAAAATTCCTCCTGTTCTATGCTGTATTTTATGTCTTGTCGTCCTGCTTTTGTAAACTTGAATTGCCCAACAATATTTAACACAAAGCAATGCTTAATTTTTATATAATTAGTACAAAATAAAGTTACAGTATTGACTCATTTTTGACTATTTTTCATAATGCATGTATTTATATATGACCGCTTTCTCCACACAATATATTCAAATAAGCGTTGCTTATAAGGGTAATGTTTCTTAGTAACTTTTCGTGTTTGTTTGGAAGGGCTGCTAATATACGAAAACGCTGAAAGGTACCTTAGCTTTGGCGTAGTCTGACAATCCTGCATACGTCTCATTTCCTTTACAAATGTTTTTGTGCGCTTTGCTCTGTAGTGAAGACAATTTCTATTAAATGCTTCGGCTTTGCTTGCTTAGCTATGAATTTTAGCTACCCACGTCTGTACGAATGAAACCGTGTCTAATGCAGAGCCGCCACAATTGCCTTCAGTGTTATTTTTTTCTTTTGTGTTGTATTTTTAATTCAAGTGCTGAAAAAAAGATCACATTGAAATAAAGATTTATGAAGCATATGAGAGAAAACTGTGTTTTTTTTTTTATTTCTTAAGTATGGACCTATTTAAATATTTAGGGTTATTCTTAATGAGGTCTGGCAGTATTTTAAAATTGCAGAAACTTAACGGCATTCGCGTTTGAGCCGTTTTCAGTTAGTTCCAGTAACCATCCCAATACAATTTAGCACAAACTGCAGGATACCATGCAGTGATCTGTGAAATAGTAATTATTTTTAAAATTCAATAAATAAATCAAGAATGAAAATTATTAGTGTGTGCAAAATTTCTAAGTCATTAAAAATTCCATTTGGAAACATATCAAAGGTAATTCTTATATCCTTTCAAGTGAAGCAAAGCAGCCGTTATTGGCCCTTTCACACTGAGCCTCCGCTGGAGCCAGAGCTCCACAGGGGCTGGGCTGGAGCTCACAGCGGCACCACCAACCCCGGCACGCATTCACACTGCACTTAAGTACAGTGAGGGTAGAACGGTGAGGTCAGTGTACGTGTGTTTCTGAGGGAGGGCTACTGTTTTGAAAGTGAAGATAAAAATGGAGGAGCATGAGATGCAATGAACACAAGACTTTTTAAATTTTACTGCAAATGCTCGCAATATATTTTTTTGCTTTATATGTTATCGTTTAACCCAAGACAGTTCATTCAAAATCTGAGTGTCCCGATTTCACCTCTAAAAGCGATATGTATTGTCCTAGCAGTGGAATTATGTACTTATTTTAGATGCGTTTTTGCATATAAAGAAATTATCGTGCATTTAACATTTATATCACAACTGACGTGCGATTTATCATACAAAGGTCAAAATGCATAGTAATTTCTCATCACATCAGCGCTGTTGCGTATCGAGCAAAGAGTGAACAAGCAAGACGGGGTGAAGCAGAGTCCGGGGGCCGTAAATCCAAGGCAAAGGGGATTTATTGCGGACAGATGGACGGACAGGGCACAGACTTCCACAAACATCAATGACAGACTTGGCAAACAGAGTTAGACGCGGACTGATATACAAGGAACATGTAACAAGCTGAACATAACAGGTAACAGGTGATTACGATCTGGATTAACACGAGGTAATGAGGGGGGCATGGCACACAGGAGGATCGGATGAGCAGGTCATGACAGAACCTCCGTGGAGGCAACGGACGAGATGAGACTAGGGAGAACAGGACCTGAAAAACAAAAGCCAGAACATCAACCAGGAACTGAACAGAAGCACAGAATAGGCACAGGGGCATCAGCTAAGACAACACCTGACATAGGATAGGGAAGGCAGACGAGTTGACCTGGAGACACATGGGGAACAGGCAGAACGAACAGGGCAGGAGTGAACACAGGAGACACTGAGGGACGAGGAGCAAACACCAGAGGGACAAAGGGACAAGGAGGGAATGGAGGAGACACAGAGGGACGAGGACCAGACAAGGGAGACCAGACAGGAACGGACGGAGGACAAGAGGGAGCCCAAGGGAAGGCAGCCGGAGGGGCCGCAGGCAACAAGGAGGCAGGAGCAGGAGGGGGCCACGAACGGGACAAGGAGACAGACGGAGGGACTGACAGAGGAAAGGAGGAAAGAGCAGGAGGGGGAAGCCGCGGCAGGCGACAGCACAGCCGGAGCCAGGGAAGGCGCCGTCTGATGCCAAGCCGAAGCAGGGGGACCCGGAG
>JAABNX020000038.1:14578539-14589889 GCA_015163995.2 Mormyrus lacerda
CTGGTTCCTGAGCCCCAGTCCTTAACGCTGCCTTCCTGTACATCCCATCCTGAAGCCGTCCATCCAGTCAGCAGCCTCCCAAGTCCCAAATTACAAGTTACACGTTTTCTGCAATGTGCCATCCAGTAGGCAGAAAAGCCCGGATTTTTGATGGGTGGACCAGTTGGGGGGGGTCAAGGGTGCCCTGATTGTTAAAGCTAATAAATGTATTTTTTAGTCACTGTTGTGACAGAAGGGGATTCTGGGAATTCACATTCAGGCAGATCTGCAGTTAAAGCACCCAGCTGAGGGATTCTGTCACATGTTATTTATGGTATGTAAGAGAACACTCAGGAATCCAACGTTTCCACCGAGGAAGACGGTGAGAACAACTTTTCTAAATTGACTTCCCTGAAACGAGAGATTTTATTTAAAAAAAAGTGACAATAAGAAGCACAGTAGTTTATTATTCTCCTGCAGGATTAAAACATTCAGTGTCGATGTCTTACCTTATCGTTCCTCACGGTCAGACCAGGTTGACTGGATAGAATTGCCTCTTGATCTGTAGAGTTACTCGTCCCTGTGAAAATTCAGGAGTAACCTACTTGATTCACAGGATTATTCTCTTAATCCTATTTAATCTTATTTAATCTATAAATGCATATCCAGTATAGGATCTCAGTGAGAATCCTAGGATACCCTAGATCAGGGCTCCCTGACCCTACTCTTGGAGACCTACACCCCTGCAGATCTTTAGGTACAACCCTGATCTAACACACCTGATACAGATAATCGGGCCCTTCAGTAATATCTCAGTCACACTACAGCCCACTTAGCGTCAACATAGCTAATACTGAGATGCAACAGAAGGGCCCTGATTATCTGTACCTGGTGTGTTAAATCAGGGTTGCACCTAAAGCTCTGCAGGGTGGTAGCTCTCCAGGAACGTTGGGCAGTATTGCCCCAGATTAAATGGTGGTCCATGGCAGGGCATGGTGGGCATGTTCAGTGACAGCAAACTACCTTTGGACTCATGAAAACTAGAGAATAACATTCCAAATTCCACACTGCAGAGCCAGAGACCGAAATCAAGCCCTCAGCCCTCGAGGGCTTTCACTGTACCATGTCATTTATTATTAAAGGCATTTCACTCAATGGGGTTCCCCACGCGTAACAATTGTACTAAGATTTCACTCCATCCAGAGTGCGTTACCTTCCAGATCCGAACCAATTCTCATTGAAATGAAGGTAAATCTGTATCAACTCAATATTCTACTCAGAAAGCCAATAAGAAATTGAACCTTGACAGCAGGATAGCGAGAGCAGGAAATGGCACAGAAGATGCACCAACCTATTTTGAGAAGGTCTCTGCTGTGAAGCTCCAGCAGCAGCCGAGCAGCGACTCCCCAGACAATCGAGCCTGCAAGCACAGTGGTGGATCCGGGCTGAGGGAGACGCAGAGCTTGCTGATGGATCCCCAGGAACATGGCGAAGACTAGAGATAGACAGTCACGGTTTACCAAGTGATTACACTGCACTAACACTCCACTCAACAGCCTGGAATATACAGCACAAGGATTTTACAGGAATTTGCCTGCATATTAAAAAAAAGCAATTTTAAAACCCTCAATGCCAAAACTAACACTCCGTAAAGCACACCAGCCCGGGGGAAGGGAATATTTAATTTAGCAGCAATTACTGTGTCGTTCAAAGACAGCACAAACAAATTTGCACTTAGCCATTCACCTGCAATTACTTCTGCAACAGTGCCGACACTCAGATGCAGCCAGTTAAACATCCACCGTCTGAAAGTAAAGATTAGGAAGAGGTCAATTACTTACCAGAGCCAGTGACAAGCATTGCGCGGCAGCAGTCTTCACGAATTTGGCTACATAGAGATGTTTCAAGCGGAGTTTGCTCTATTAATTGAGAAAACACCCACTAGGCCTTACCTTTCGGAGTCAGGAGGCGGTCTGACGATGGCCATGATGGGCTGGAGGAGAGCCAGAGTCATGACGAAACAGCCCAGGTAAGGGTGAGCGCCTGCACGCTGCACAGACCGGGGCAACAGCAAGGATCAATTCCATCGTGCCAAAGACATAAGAGGCGCTGGGCTCTCGCTGCCATCAGCGGTATTAACAGGAGTATGAGAGTCACACAGCACATTACCATTCAGAGGGTTTCATGCAAAAAAACCAGTAGACCTTTAAACAGAAAAACAATAAGTGCTGATTGCGACCAACATGCATCAGTGGTCAACTGACAGCCCCTGATGCCTGGAAGAATAGTCTGCGAAGAAATTAAATAGAACTAAGAGAACAAACAAAGAATAAATTAAAATAAATGAAAATAAATAAAAATGAACTGAAAAATGTGATATTTTTTAAACAAGCGTGACAAACTCATAGACAAGAGAGCCATCTACTGGTTTTACTGGAAAATAGCACAAGAAAAAAAATACAGACAAATTGGGAAAGATTCGGATGAATTTGTAGATAATATGAATTTATTATAGGTTGTCAGACATGGATAGTGGAAGTTAACATCTGAAAGTCCGTACAAAGGGTCGGAATCTCCGGCCACCACACCTCCAGCTTCCATCACTTGCATCATTTGGTCATGAAAAGGAGAAAATAAGACACTGGGCAACTCACTCGACTCCAGCCTCCTCTATAGACAAAGGGTAGGATGAATCCCAAAAAGGTGAGTGACACTGTGAAAATCATCAAGGCTCTGTGCACCTGGAGAAACAGCAGCGAAAACCCAGAGTGAGTAAACTCACCCTGTAGCCGTGTTTAGCTGCTACATGCTAATGAATACGTCAGTGAAAGAGTGGATTAACAAGGCATACCCCAGATTTTTGTTTACAGATGCATTCTATTCTGGAGAATCTTATAGACTGTACAGTAACTGTAGTGAGTGCAAAGTGCCAAAGTAGACTTTGAAACAACTGCTGTAAATTAGTTCTGTCCATCCATCTATATATCTATTTTCTGTACCCGCTTGTCCTATTCAGGGACACGGGGGTCAGGAGATGATCATGGAAGCTATGGGCACAAGGCAGGATGGGAAGCCAGCGATTTGTAGGTCGAACACACACACCAGTCACACAATGTGATAACTCAAATTCACCGTAGTATGTTTTTGGACTGTGGGGGGAAACCAGTGATGGCAGGTACCAACAACGACAAGGGCAGAGCCTGCAAACTCCACACACATGGAGCCGTGATGGAGACTCAAACCCGCGTCCCAGAGGTGTGAGGCAACAGTGCGAACCGCTGCGCCATCACACGCCCATCAGTGTGTTCATAAATAAATATTTCACTGGGAAAAAAACATTAGTAAATGATCTCTATTGCTAAACTTTCAGGAAAAAAAAAATGAAACCAACCTGAAACCAAACAGTCTGTCCAAACAGGGCACTGTCAGGCCAGTCATTTCTAAAATAGCGTGCTGTCATAACTCCAGCACTAACACATGTCATCCAGGCAATAAGCATAAGCGACCCTGTTGGTATGAAAAGAGAAGCAGTTATTTATAAACTGAAAAAGTTTTTCAACCTAAATCACCATCTGCCAGAAAATAACAGGACAACAGTCTTTTGTAAAAAGGCTAGCAAAACATTTAATTGCAGTATCTCAATTATCTCAATTACAACCAATTACACACACAAGCAACAAATCAAAAATATCCTACATACATGCTAATGAAAACAGAGCACTAATTATTTAAAAGGATTGTGAGTATTTTATTTTGTTTTTTTTTTAAAAGGACATTTGATTTATATTTTTACCTAGTTTCCTGGCAAAATATTACTTTAGCAAGTACAAATACACAGATTCCTAAATGATAAACATGGATTCATCTTTCTTGTGATGGTATAACTAGCTATAATTATATTCCAAAAAGAAGGTGTGATTCAGCCTTTTCATGTTCTGTTTATTGGCTGATGAAACCATACCTTGTAAAGTGGCATATGGGAAATGCATATACCACAAGTGCCAACGGTCACCTGACCAATAAAAAGTGAACTAGAGTCTATTCAAATGCAGGTTATCCAGCTGGGAAACTTCTCAGCGACATTGTACATTCACCTAAACCGGTTCAGCTACATACAACGAGCCTGCCATGATGTACAACTGTAAACAAATAAAATAGGTTAAACTAAGCTGATGCATCCAACCACAGCAAGGTCGTGTATTAATACAAGAGCAAACTTACCATGAACCTTCATTATCTCT
Organism: Mormyrus lacerda; assembly: GCA_015163995.2. NCBI lineage: Eukaryota > Metazoa > Chordata > Actinopteri > Osteoglossiformes > Mormyridae > Mormyrus > Mormyrus lacerda. The sequence goes on from JAABNX020000038.1 coordinate 14,582,760, forward strand.
GGTGAGCGTGAGCCAGTTAGATCCTCAGGCACTCCAGAAATGACTTTCTGACTTGTTGAAATAAGAGGCTGGTAGTCATGTCTATGAATCTTACCTTAAATCATCAAAGGAAAAGCCTGAATGAGCTTTTGCAGAGAGTACCTCTGCAGATACCGCCATCGGGTTCATGTTCAATAGCAGACATGTGCTGACAGATTGGAGATGACTACACAGATTTACATCACCATTCCCATGTCGAATAAGTGTCAGCCTCTGACATTTCAGTTCCAAGTGTAATTAGTCTCATCAACTTTATGGGAGACATTATAATAACAACTGACGATGGACTTTGTCTGAAACGTACACTTGGAACTAGAGAATAATACCAACAATATGAATGTTATCTGACTGTTAGATAAAAACAATCTGGAATGTGAATTACCCCATAACTTGGATGCCAAACATGGTTACAGTAAAGCCCGATTTAAAACGAGAGATTAAAACTAATTAAATGTATCCAAAGGCTCACCATCGTTAGCGGGACCGTGAGCCATGAAGAGGTAGTAACTCTCTTTCAGGAGGAACCTGTCGGGACTCTGAGGGGTGTAGATACCTCTGCGGAACCTGCACTTGATAACCCCATCAGACCAACTCCAAGCCACGTCCTTCAAGGCACCCTGAGGAAGAAGAGGATGGTCAGAAAGCCACTAAATTTGGATCTTGTATGAAGAAACTTGGGCAGATGCAAGTGGATATACGTGAGGGAGGTGCCTGGTAAATATGAAGGGGAGAATTAGACGGTCATCCACGTCTAGGGTAGTTTAATAGTAATCAATCGATCTATCTTACTACCATTTATCCACTACAGTTATAGGTAAATAAATGCATAAATAATAAATTAGCTAAATCTCAAAGGGATTTTACAACAAAAACAAATTTGCTGGCACGGGTAAAATGATGAGTATTGTATCTTTTTAAATCATCCATCACAAAATGATTTATCTCCTTTTACTAAGACACGCAGCTCCTTTAACCAGAAACGCATTTCTGTACCTGTGTAATGTTCTCGGGGTGCGTCCGGCCTCGGAGGAACGCAGCGCTGACCTCCACACGTTCACCGTCTCTCACACACACGTACACGTCGTCATTCCCCTACAGGCGGCAGTGGTACCGTCAACCGGGCCGTTTCTCCCTCTGGGGCCCCAGCATCCAAACCCAGGCTCTGATGCCAATCCCGGGCCTGCAGCCCATTCCTCCGCCAACACCACTTTTGTTTTCCTGTTTCCCCAGTGCTGATACCTGAACGCATTTTTCCTTTTTTTGTTATGACTCCTCCCACTGTTTTCTTAAACCCATATCCAGTCTTTCCTTCTCTCTAACTCCAGGGCCACATGGTTCTCTTTACAGTGCTACAGCTTACAGTGCCTATTCATAGCTAAAAGTTACAGGAACATCAAGTGAGTGGTGCAGAATGAGCCTATTATTTTTGCTTAAGTCATCAGTATCAGACACATGGGGGAGACTTGAACTTTTTGCCCTAACGATTGGCAGTGCCCTAACCCTAACCCTTTTGAGGTGACCAGTGCCCCCCTTTTGAGGTGACTGAGCGACGACCCCCACCCCCCCCAACACGGCTGTGCTCCCCCCAGTCAGCGACATGTACCCTAAGCCATTCCCCTGCCCTTTGAGCCCCTACCCCTCAAAATGGCTCTGCACAGCACTGATCAGTACCATAAAATTATTCTACGTAAAAGACTATACGAGTGCACACTGAGGGACATGGATTCTCCAAGGCGATCCCCAAACCCACCATCCATTTGTCCATTGACAATGCAAAGGACAGGTAGCCGTCAGCAGGTCCGCTGAGCTCAAACAGAACAGATTCCCCCTCCACGGTGAAGGAGAGGAAGAAACAGGCCGAGTTCCCATCTGGGACACAACCGGCAGGATCCCGTAAGCAGGATTTGGTTTTTCCACACCCCTCAGAGCTGAACTGATGCAAAAGGAACAGCAGAAATTTAAGAGAAGCATTAGCTGTGAAACAGACTGGTCTCTGATGTCATCACCGTGAAACAGACTGGTCTCTGATGACATCACCGTGAAACAGACTGGTCTCTGATGACATCACCGTGAAACAGACTGGTCTCTGATGTCATCACCTTTCTCTCCTGTTAGGTTTGGACTCACGCATGGGCGTAAATTATGGGGGGGATGGGGGGGTCGTAGCCCCCCCAAAAAAATCAAAACCAGCTAATACAACCTCCCCAGTAATCATGTTTCTCCCATAATGGGTAGAGACCTCAACCCCCCCCAATGTTCCAGCCAAAGTTACGCCCCTGGACTCACGGGTTGCAGAGGTAGAGGAGATATTGTGGCTTGTCCTTTGTCAGTGACTGCTGTGGGATTCGGCGGCGAAGGGACCCACCCGCTCTGCGATATGACAGGACCAGGAATTCTCTCCCAGTAAACGTTGTAGTGCTGCACCACTGTCACTCTGACATTCACATATAAGAAAAGCAGACCGAGGCAAGAAAAGAAACATCATAGACCCTCTCCTTCCATATTCATACTAACTGCAGGGCTGGGGGGGGTTGGATGGCGGGGGACTGTTAAATTCATCATGATTATCAGAAGTCAGTAAATTGCCAAGGGGGGGGGGTCCCATGGTGTATCGAAACAGGAGCACTGAGAATCTCAAAAGCAGGGCAGTTTCAATGGGTCTGGCAAAAGGGGAAAAGGGACGGGTGCTCAGTCCCCCCACCCACACACACACACACACACGCCTGTGACTAAATATCCTACATATTACATAAAACATCCCCCTTATGCTACAAAACCAGAGGAAGAAGTGTTGAGAATGAGTGCTGGCCACACACAGAAAACTGATGACGGGCGGAGAGTTTTCCGGAGCATTCCAAAGAACCGGAATTTCCATCTTCTTGCCTGCACTGCTGTGGCTCACAGCTGATCCCTTAGAAACAAAAGGTTTTTAAGTCATTGAGTCGTTTATTTTTTTCCTGCAGACTAATAAAGCTCTCCACTATTTTTGATACCTAGTTCATCTTAGTAAACATCCTCCAAACGTAACAGTAAATGCCCTAAATGTATGTCTGTACGTGCACCTGGCCACACTTCAAAAGCTGCGACTTGGCTGAATCCACGAGAGCGAAGGTTCCTACTGGGCCGCCTTCGGGATTTCCAAAATCCCGAGCTTCTATAAGAAATCCCTTAAAGAATGCTGTCCCTGACAGGATTACTAAAAAAAAGAAGGAAAAACAATATTTAATATATGATAATATGAAAACAACAGGGATCCAACAGCTACACTGCTTAGAAAAGTCAGACGACATACGCTTGCAGAGACAGTCACACCCGTAATAATGCTAATTTGATTACTGTAATCATTCAATCAGTCATTTAGTTAGAACCGGTTATCCTTCTGGGCCGTGGGGGGTCCGGAGCCTATCCTGGAAGCAAAAGGCACGAGGGAGGGAACAACCCAGGATGGGGGGGGGCAGCCCATCACAGGACACACTCACACAGCTACGGGCAATCAAGTAACTCCAATTAGGACCGCGGGGGGAAACTGGAGGAAACCCCATGACAGCATGGGAAGAACATGCAGACTCCACACACCCAGTAACCCAGGCAGAGACGCAAACCCGGGTCCCAGACGTGTGAGGCAACAGTGCTAACCCCTGCACCACCATTGCCATTCCATTAGTCATTCAATCAGCCATTTAGTTACCTTGAATTTGATCCCCAGGGCTGAATTTACTGCTGTTCACAGTTAGTTTGTACGGAGGTGGGTCTGTACTGGAGCTATAGCCATGATCTGGTTTCAGGTTTTGGCAAGCGCTTCGTATTTTTCCATTTGAATAGGCAGCAACTGTCTTGAACAGTAAAGCTGAAACTAATGAAAGCAGAACCTTTACCTGCATCTGGAAAAAAAGAGATGGAGATGTAGAGATAAAGATGTAGATGTACAGTAGAGATGAGTTGTTTGTTTATATGTGTATACTGGACATGTACCACATCTATAACGTCTCCTAGAACTAATCATCATGTTGTGCTTTAAGCCAAAAAAGGGCAACAATGACAATAAGCTGGGACATTTGGAACTTCTCCTTCGGCATTTCCCTTGATATTTCGGACCGGATCACACGGGAAATGAATCACCCTCAGTCATCTCAAGTTTTAAATGTCACTAAGGAATATCTGGCACCTTTTCCATATGTATTGCTTTGCAGTGCCTCCATTGTGTGAACGTACTTCCGTATTCACTCAAAAGGGGAAGGGCTTCAGTAAATTATGTTAAAAATCTTATTAAGCACATAAAAACGACAACTCATTTTTTTGCGGTCAAACACCATGATCCTGCTTAATAACGTAACGTAAAATGTGCGTATCAAATTTCAGCACAATGCATGACATGCTCCATACTTCTCTGAAGAGCACCTGCCAAGCAGAGTCTCATTTCACTAAGCGAAAATAAATAAATAGATAAATAAATAAAAACAGGCAAACGCATTTCTTGCCTGCGATAAATCCGCAGTATATTACAGCTCCTCGATATTTAATAAATGCCACATAACATGCTACATTGCAGCGCCTTACCTTTCATATGGGTCGTCATGCCCGCGCTCTTAAAGTGAAACACGCGGCGGACAGAATATGGGTATAAGAAAAACAATCAGGGGGCGGTATCTCCATCAAAGCGCTACAAGGCTCATTCACTGAGAAATCCTCCATTAGATCTTACTTTTGATTAAGTACAGACGCCGGCGCACACATGTGGGGCAATGTGAAATACTCATAAAAGTTTCATCAGATGGTAGTTTATGTAAGAAAACAATTGACAAGAATGTATCTTTTATCACATCCAATATATATAATTATTGCATTCAATGTGCTAGAGCCCGAAAATGTTTACTTAAAATAATTACAGAATAACATTAAAGGGTTTAGATGTAAACTATATGTTAGTTTTGTCTATGTTTCCGTGTTATTTCCTTGTTAAATGTGTAGCTACACGTTTTATTCGGAATCATTTTTAACATTGTAACTGTGTCACACTGTGGTGTAAAGTGTAAAACCACCTATAAATGTATCTGTAATAAATATCGGCTGTTTTTTCTAGCTGAGAGGTCAGGTAGCTCGGACCCGAGGTAAACTTTGACTGAAGGTTCAGCAGGTGAAAAGTGTGGGCGGGGAAATGCCGTAAAACCTGTAAGACACTACTACCAAACCGTTTTGGTGGGGCTGTGTATTTCACCTCGGAAAACTATCATATCCATTTTCCCAGTAAAGTTCACCATTAACATTGAATTCTGCCATATATACACAGTTCTGCACCACGCAGCTATCTTACTGTATGTGAGTAGAAAGGTAACTAATCCATTAGAATTTCACAAGCAACTCGTCATATCGAGAAAAACGATTCATGGAGTCTCGGTGGACTCCCCAATACAGGTTCGAATGACCATAACCCCCAACTTCTACCGCAGAATTGGATTTGTGGCTACCTCTCAAATACAAAGGAACATTCTCAAATTGGAGTGGCAGATATTATTCCTCAACGATCTAAGCGAATAAAACCCCTACTGTAAAATCCAGATTATGCGCGCACTAACAAACCATGTCCGAAAGGCTTCAACCCTGCGCGCAGTGTGGGACTGCAGTATATATTTATAACAGACCTTTGTATGCAAATTATTAACTCGTGCCCCCCCCCCGAATATCAAACTTTCTCCTGTGCCGTTGCGTGTAACTTGAGAATAACATTATCTGAAAATAACACTGTCACTGCTTATCTAAAACAGCAACCATTTCTAAACCATTTCTATATATGTGTGTGTGTGTGCGTGTGTTCGATTAAGTACGTTTTATTCGTACTATTTTAAGTCTGTCTTTGAATGTGTAAGAAATAGAAAACGTGGTATTAATAATCAAATTTAGCTATATTTTCCTATGAACGACAGTCTCACGGAATTTAAAAAGCGGTGTTTCCTTATAATCACCGATAGACTTCTGTTGAATGAAATGGGATAGCCGTAAAGGACAATTTTCCGACTATGGCTTTTTCTTCGAATCCTAGAAATAAAATTGTAAAAATGAATGATATTATAGCCTACTTAGTTGCTTTTGCTAATGTGACTCTCTGTTTGTCTCACTGCATATGCTTAATGAAGTAATTCACGTTAAATACTCCAGTAGCAATGGTTCTTACAAAAGGCTGCTTCTTGCCCACTTTCAGCTGACTTTCATCCGCATTCCTGATAGTAATTCATTATTTTGGTCGCGGTGCGTGTTTTTAAATATTTTAAATATATGTAACTCCATTATAATATTTTACTTTAGGCTACATTTAAGTCATACGTAAATATGCATGAAGTTGTTGTCAATAATACTGTTTTTATAGACTTTTTGTTGCTACTGCACCTGCAGTCTGCAGCCAGTTGTTCTGTTAGAGGGGAGGCAAATCAGATGCATTTGCCCTTAATATCCTCCAGTTACTTATAATTGCTATAGACAATCATTACTTGCAGCATTAAGACGCAAAAGACAATTTTAAAAACTGATGTTATTTTTGCAGTGCTTTGCAGTTACATTTTACAGTTTTTACAAATGTGTAACTCACTCTGATTTCTTTTTTAGACTGTTTTGCTTCCACAAGCTTGATTATTCTTTTCTGGCGTTAACTTCGCTTTTCACCAACCGAAGCGACTAGAGCACCCAGCGCACCCGCATTAAGAGTCCGTCAAGATAATGCGCTTACGTTTGTTTTGCCTGCTCCCAGCGCACAGAATTTTAGCCCACATAATATATAAATGTAATAATAATAAGACATTTATTTCAGACCCAAGTAGCATATGTATTTAATGGGGCTACAGAGGGGGCCATGCATATTGTCACGAGGGCACTGCCCCCTGTACCCCCGGACCGTCCCTGCCATTGCTGTCTTGTTTTAGAATACTCACCCTAGTTTACGATTAAGTGAGAAATTCATCATGTACCGCTACTTTATGTTTTTTTGGTTTATACTGTGGGAATGATTCTACAAGGTTATGACCCATCAAAACAATGATTTTATAACTAAGCAAAATAATAATTCTATAATTAGTCAAAACAAGGACTGACGGGCGCCGGCA
>JAABNX020000038.1:14627166-14642499 GCA_015163995.2 Mormyrus lacerda
TTTTCCTCCTTACTTTATACTTTATTTCCCTAGTAAACCATCTAGGTTGCAATTTCCTAGATTTATTCTTGCTGGAACTTAAAGTTACGAAGCTGAAGTTGGCTACTTATTCGCAGGATTGGTGCCACTTTTACTGGTGCATGTTTCAATACATTCCTCAATTGAAGACAAATAACATGACCTATGTGTATAGTGCCCTATAATGTAACAACTCCCAGTTCAGAAGGCAATCTTAAAAAAAACTATACAGTAAAATACTTTCAAAATCAAGATATAGTAAGTGTAAACATTGGAGTATCACATTATTGAGCTTTTTAAGAAATGTATTAATTAATTGCCGTCAAAATGCCAGAACATGCATTATTTTGTAGGAAGTCTTAATGAAGAAGACCCAGTTTCAGAGGGCATTATTTAAGAAATTACACAGTAAAATGTCTGCAAGGTCAGGATGAAGTGTAACAGTTGCTGTATCACGTGATATTGAGCTATATAACAGACATATTGACATTGACAAGAAAATTTGTCATTTCTTCAAAACAGCATCCCTTATTTAAGTGGCATGGATCTGCCGAATAAGAAGCCAACCTTGTAACCGTGAGTGAGACTTGTTTATTACTTTAATATTAGAGCAAATATGGTGGAGGAAGTAACCTTTTATAAAACTATTACAAAGCCCTTCAAAACTTACCTGATTACTGAAGGTTTACAATCAGGTTTGCCCAGCTGCAGTCCTGAAGGGCCAGAAACCAGCGGAGTTTGCAGCGTTCCCTGCTTTTTCAATCAGCTACCAGGTTAAGCAGGGAAATCTGCAAACTGTTGTAAATGTCCAGGACCGTAATTGGAGAACCCTGCTCTACATGTACTACTACTGTAGGCTCCGCGATATGCTTGTTGTATGAAATAGTAATTACAACTTTATTGATCCCCATGGGGAAATTGTTTTTTTACACCTCCCTCAACTTGCTCTTTGTAACCCGCAGACATGTTACCAATTTAACTGTAGGGATATCAAACAAAACCAAGGCAACACAACATAGGGCAACAGCCTGGACAGGATCACATGAGGCATAAAAACAGAAGAAATGCCCTTTTTATTCAAGATATCAAAAGCACACCGAGATGTAAAATAGTTTAAAACAGTAATCAATGACAGCATTATTTTTCAGAGACAACTGAGTACTGCATTTAAAATTCATTTAAAAGTGAAAATTGAAAAAAAATAGTTTGAATGTCTTACCAGAAGCATGTTTTTGACCTAGAACACTTACTTTTACTGTATACGAAAACAACACCAGAACACACACAGCAAGATACAACACAAATATTTTTCCTTACAAAACAAATAGTAAAATATAAAGAGATATTTAATATTTTAATTTACTTTACTAGCTGCACTCACAATTTTAATATCTGGCACATCCAGTCACATCAGTGCATCTATAAAATATGTTCTTCACTAAAACAGATTTTTTTCCAATGGAAATCTGTGCTGCACTTCAACTCAGCATATTCACATTTTTGTTTTCACAATTGGTTCATTTCAAAATAATTTTACGCTTAAGCGTTTCCCTCTACCTTTTAAATGTTTCCACCTTCATTATTATGAAGGACAACTATTCCATATGTCGGTATCATTAAATAGCGGTTAAATATTCAGATATTATCCCATATTCTCTGATTTAACAACTGTTTACCTGAAGCTGACAATCATCGTTCTTCACTCTGATTAAATAAGTCCAACTAAGACTATAGAACACATTTAATCACAAAGAATGGGAGCATGTAACTTCAAAAGCTACAACGACAATTAAAAACAAAATTCAAGATTATGTGGTGCACAAATCAACGCAGTTCAATTACACATCATTATACAACAGATGAATTATACAATATTTGACTATATTATAATAATCAGTGCAATTTAAAGTTGAAAATAGGGGTGGACGATCAGATTTTATATGGAAATCGATCTTGAAGATGTCCACAATCTACTTTTCATGAAAATCATAGAGATCTTATGTCCTACTACAGATACTTCTAAACTTCACATAGATCTTAGACGGTTTAAGGAGGAATGTGTGTCACAAGCCAATCTGTATCACACTTACTCCTCCGTATCACACTTACTCCTCCGTATCACACTTATTCCAATAGCTCAATTGTGGATCATAACTGTGTGTTAAAAATATCATGATATGATTTTCGGGGAAGATCAGCTACCACTCGTTGAAAATCACTTCTATCACGTAACAATGCAATCACAGTTTCCTACCAGCTTCATTAAAATCTAACATTTTCCCCCAAATTTCGTATTAAGAGCTGAATCTTGTATTTAAGCAACACTTGTATTAATGCAAAAATCATAAAAATATTTCATAAATTTATCCTGAAATTACTCATCAAATAAAACATCTCACAAACATCATCATCTTTATAGGACATTATTTTTTGACCTGCTGTCACTATGACTGAACCTTAAGCAGATGTCTGTCTGTCAAAAGTGTTCAGCAGGGAAATCAGCTTTGGTTAAGTACTAATTGTGATTATGATTTCATTTAAAAGCTTGTAAAAATTGGTAAACCGTTAATGATGAGATAAACAAGCAGCCAAACTGCTGGACACTGTAGCGCACAAAACCACAAACTTATGAATATTTAAAAAAAAAATCCTGGTTGTTGGTCCTATTTGTGCGATTAAGACTGTCATAAACACCAGGACTAAACTATTTTATTAGTGCTGATGTATTATTTATATGGGTTTCCATTTCCAAATCAACTGACAACATATATATATAATCACTTATTTAAACGCACAGCATTTATTACATCGATGCAGGACGAGGAGCTGTCCCATGACACACGCCATACCTGATTTACTGTAGCATACAGTGCACTCGCCCGCTGCATTTGACTCGAGCGTCACTATGGATGCACTTAACTCTGAGCCGGGGGCAGCCGGGTCACCTTTTCTTTCTGCCTGAACCTTTGCTGCATGTGTACTGAGCGTGGAAGTGCTATTACCCAGGCTACCATACCAACGAGGGCGCTTGGTGACCCACCCACTTGCAAGTATGTATTAGTCTATCCACAGTGAGAAGCAAGGCGTAGTACCTCATAGCTACCATACAGTCTCATTGTAGGGCAGCAGCCAACATCACAGAGGAGGTACAAGGAGACGATGCGACAATCTGAGCCTCCAAACAGCCCGCAAAACATCTTACAAACATAAATGCATTTCAGATTAATTCATTACATTGCTGGTTTTGGAAATGTATGCTAAATTCAGGTTTTCTGTGTTCCTTCTAAGCTCTTGAACAATCTTTCACTACACCATAACACGTGGATGTTCCCACAAATCCCAGCAACTTATTTCCATCTTAACCAGGTCTTCACACTCCTGGTCCCGGCAGCCTGCTTTCTGCTGCCTTTATTAATTTTGAAAGTGTATCTGTTTAGGCAGCCTGCAGGCTCACATGCCTGTTATAGGGCACATACAATCAAAAAGCTCCCTGAGAGTGTTTTAGCCCTTTAGCTGAACGTAAGAAAGGCATAAATAAACAAAAAAACATTTCAGGTTTATCAATATTTATGCAATTATGATCATTAAGTACTCTAGAGCAGTGCTAATAAACTATCGGAATTCATTTTAAAATTTAGATTCAAGCCATCAGTAAATAGACAACTGAAATCACTTAAAATCAGAAGTTCACCAACCGGTCCATTGAATTTAATGCGGTTATGCAAGCCGTAATATGTAGAGTTCAACAGAATAAAGGCTAATTAATTAATTGTTCCTTTTTCCAACAGTAATTAATCACACTCAGACTGTCTCTAGCACATGACATGCAGCCCTAACACTACACAGAGGTTCTTCATTGGTGTATATCAGCGGATAGCGGTGGAAGCCGCGCAGTGCAATTTTTAAATGCGACACCCATTCTGCTCAGTATCTGCCTCTGGCACCGCAGGCAGAATTAAATGCGAGATCCGGCTCCAAAGCCCAGCTAATTTATCGGCATCGATCGTATCGAAAGAGGCCGGCTGGCCGCGTGACAGGAACCTGCCCTCGATGTGCTCCTGAACCGTCTCCTCCACTTCTTTAAGACTGAGTTCCGGGTCGAGCTCCTCCACAGGCAGGAGGATGGTGAAGATGAAGAACGCGTTCTTAAAAATCGCATTTTCGTGGTCGCAGTACTTGTAGAAGATGAGCGTGGATCCTGGAGGGAGCTCCCCGAACTGCTGGATGACGGCCACACCCTTGTCATCTGTAAAAGTTTCCATCAGCTTCTTGTCAATATCCAGTTTTACTTGGCTACTGTCTAGCAAGGCCTTGCCGGCCCCGTCGATCTGCACGACAGTCACGTTGAGGGCAGAAGACAAGGCAGCGGCTATGCAGACGGCCAGACATTGCAGTGTCTTCTTGGCCCCGAGTCCTGACGTCAAGATCATGCTGATTGGCTCTTTGCGTTGGTTTGTCTTGAGATTCCTCATCAGGAGTGTTCTACTCCTCCTCCACAGTTCTGCTCTTTGGCTGGGGAACTGAGATTCTAAATCCATGAACTGGGCTACAAAGCCGATTGTCATGTTCTTGTCACGCATAACCGCTGTATCTGTGTTATCGCCCACTAGGAACAGGTACGCCAGAAAGAAGCACAGCGAGACCAGAATCAACGTGGACAAGGGCGTCTTCCACCATCCTGTTCAGAGAGAAAAGTTAATTAGCACTACAGGAGAATAAAGTTTAAAAACATGCAACTTCAATAGATGATAAATTTACCCAGAAAGCAAGGCTAGCCACAGCAGAAAGAAAGCAAACAAACGTGCTTATTCTGGTTAAATTGGTACCTTCTGTTCTTTCTTCAATATTTGGATTTTTGAAGGTATTTCTGTTTCCCTGGTTTCTTGATGAATAGGACACTGCTACACATTCCACTGCATTCCACTGGTCTACTTAAGAAACAAAAACACAAGTATTTATATAACTAAGAGAGACAAACACCCAGGCTCTCATGCTAACAACAAACGAAAATGCGAATGAACCGAAACAAGACCACTGTCTTTATGACAGTTACCTTTTGTGTTGTCTAAGGTCACATCCCTGTCAGACTTCTGACACTGATTCACCACAACTGCAGCACTGTACTTTTCCTGTGACTGGACACCAGTTCCAGGAGAAAAAACCACTGGTCTTTGAGTGAAATCTGCATGCAGAACGTGGAATAAGATGTGAGATATGTTTTGATACTGAGCTCCCTTTAATTATCCACAAGCAACAGCAAGAAACACAAAATACCTGTTCCAGCTCTTGTATAATTGTATCTGCTGTGCAGATTTCTTTCCAGTTCATCAGTGGGCATTTTAATAGGGATCCGGGGTTCGGGGATGTTAGCAAGTAGGTGCTTTACACAGGGATCTAAAGCACAGGGGGAAAAATGTGATAGCTGGATGATCGCAGATATGAAGTTAACAATCATTAAAAACACAAACACCGGCATGTATGGGCCACAAAAAATAATAATCTGCTGGTAGTATCAAGTTTACTCTTGCTTTATGAAAATATATGCAGGCTGTCACTATTTAACCGATATTCCAACATTTGTTTGAACATGATGTGATACATTTAATCTAAATATAATTAATCCATTCGAATTTTAAAGCATCACTGTAACGTATAAGAGCATTAGAACTTTTGTAATTTTGTTGTTTGCGGTCTACGGAGACCCTAAAACACACACGAATAGTGAAATGATGAATAACTGCCGTGTTGGAGTTAAGATTTAAACTGCAAACCTGCTTTCTGGAATATTTCAGTATAGATCCACATCCCCACATACATCATAAAGTGAGAATACCAGAGCGGTATACCCCAAAGTAAGTTTGGGTTTATGTAAGTTAGCTTTATATTCAGTTTTCTGGCTGCAATATCTTTCAACAAAAGTAGGCAACATCCCTTGGTTTTCCATATTCCCTTATGTGTGAATTTTAATTAATATGTCAATGTTTGTGTGATCACTTCAGCTTCAGTAGTCCAGCTGTCTTGCTTACAGTCACTGGCGGTCAATGGACACGGTGCCATTATCAATAAATACATACAAAACACACACATATATGACAGTTACATGGTGTGCATTGTCCCCCATAGTTTAAACCCTACTAGAAAACACTTTAAAAACATATTTTCATATCCTATTAAATTCAGTTTTTAAAAACTCATCTGCAGTGACTGTAAATTCTATCTGACAAATTTCCAATATATAGAATCAAGGAATTTTTATCCAGAACCTAAATAACTGAAAAAACAAGCATAATAAAACTTGAATAATACCTCAATAAACAATACAAAACAATATCCCACATAAAGCACCACATAAATGCTATATACTGTAAACAACCACCTGCAATAATGTAACAATAAATTTACTTGCCTCTTTCCTTTTCATCACCTGCTCTAAAAAGTGACCTTCTCTCTGCTATCACATCTTCATTCTGGTTTTCCTCATCTTCCTGGAAATCCATCGTGTCATTATCATCCGGACACCCATCGTCCTCAGATACAGACCGCTTCCTTACCTTGGTAGGGGGCTCTATATGGAAAAAAAAATGCCCATAATCTTTATGTCCAGATTCATATGCAACCATTTTCATGTTTACTGCTTGACCAGAATAAAGACAGTATGGATCACCGTCACTTAAAAAAACATTGCGTGACTTCGCTGACGCTCTATTGTCATGGCACCATACCTTGAACAGCCCGCGAGATGCACGTTTCATCCTCTGAGCTGTTCATCTCCACATCTGGCATCCTTCTCTTAGTGCCGCTCCTCTTATGCTCTTTGCTGGAACCAACATCTGATTGGGGGGGGTGAATGGGGGAGGGGTGTAAACAAATTCTTTATGAATGCATTATAATGTATTATGAATCTGTTTATAAAGTGTTACTGAATCTTGCATAACACAGAGAGGACCTCCTCGTGTAGGGCAGGGACAGCACTGGCAGTGTCACCCAACGAGCAACCATGCCTTCACCACATCAAATAAATGCTAGTCAAAATAAAACCCTTCTGACAGCCATCACATAAAATACAGTACAGTACCTTGGCCAATTTCACTGTCAACCATTACTACAACTTCCTCATCAGAGTCTTTGGCAGGCGTCTTGTTTGGGGTCTTATTTGCAGTGCGTCCCCTTTTCTTTACTATTGCCGTATTTGGGTTTTCAGTAGAAACTGCTGGAAATAAATAAAAAATATATACTATATACATGCACAAATAACATTACCCACGTGGTAAAACCTGTTAAAGGTATCAAGTGAAATGAATCATCACTAACCGTCATCTGACGAAAACATACGTTTTCTTCTTCTTGTTTCACGGGCCATATTCGGGCCAGATTTGTAAAATCTTTACAATGAACTATTTAAAAACTAAACCTTTTACTCCCGGAAACTGAGGACTGACTTTAAGAAGTTTCGATTTCAAGATTCACAAGCTTTTCACAGAACAGAACTCGTAATTAGCCGACCTGCTACAATGGCATGTCCTTCTACTATAAAAACTGCTTCCAAGTACAGTTATCATTAAAAATTGTGAAAATTGTAAACTTTGCACACACTTCCGGGTGTAACTGCGCGCATCTGTAGCAGTCACTCAAGTCGTCGCCCCGCCTTTTCTGTACACGGCGATGAGAGATCACATGACTCCGGCCCGCAAATAGGACGTGACGCTACCCAGCACTGAGAAGGGGGGAAGAATAAGGTGGAGACTTCCGCTTGATATTTTTGTTTATTGTGTCAAAATAAAAGTTCGGTTTTCATACTCGATTGATGCATTTATAATTGTAAATTATATGCAGGAATGATCAAAATCATCCCTGCATATAATTTATTTGGAAACTGGGGACTGACACCGGCATATTTAATGATAATTTTTATGAAAAAGTATATGTATTAATAGAAAAAGAAAAGTATACTTTTACCTTATTTTATTCATTCATTCATTTATTCATTTTCCAACGAGCTTTACCCTATTGGGTCGCGGGGGGTCCAGAGCCTATCCCAGAAGCAACGGGCACCCTGGACACGGGGCCAGCCCATGGCAGGGCACACTCACACACTGTTACCATTCACTCACACATGCACACCTACGGGCAATTTACTAACTCCGATTAGCCTCAGCATGTCTTTGGACTGTGGGGGGAAACCGGAGTACCCGGAGGAAACCCCACGACAACACAGGGAGAACATGCAAACTCCACACACATGTAACCCGGGCGGAGACTCAAACCCGGGTGCCAGAGGTATACTTCATATATTTAAAATGTTTTTTTACCTACAGGGCCAACAATTTTCCTTAAAATTGTTTTAAATGTTAAACCCCCAAAATGAAAAAGTCGGAGAACTGCACAAACAATTATAGCATGTTTTGTTTCATGAGGGTGACAAAAGTAAATAAGGTAAATGGGAACAATATATCAGAATATTAGACAATACCACCTTTTCCTCGACCCTCATAAAGGTCTATTGTGTACGGAAATAAAGTTTTTAAAGTTCAAATACTTCCCGTATTCTAAACTCCAGAACAACAATAGAAAATAGATTTATATTTCTGAAATCTCATCATTTTTTTGGTTGCAGCGCACTGACCCACAAACGCTAAATGTCTGAAATACATCAAACATATGCATAACATACATATAAAATATTGTGTCTGCTTCAAACCTACTTAAAAATTCCTTTGCTTGAGCAGAAAAGGTGCCAGACTCGCATACATTCTAATAACTCCACTTGAAGTGCTAGATATATCAGATAAGCATCAGCAAGGGTTTACTGGGTTTCTAACATAGTCTTAACATAACTTAGCTAAGAGGGAATTATCCCACGATGTTTCACGTAGGTCAAATGTACTTACATAAACATAAAAAATGGATTGTGTCAGTTTCAAACTTATTTAAATACATTATATTTTATAGCTTATTTTACATTCAGGGCCAAGAGCCTTTTGCTGATGCTTATTTGATATGTCTGGCACCTATTTTTGTTCAAGGACAGCTACTCTAATGCGCTGAAGTAGGTTTGAAGCTGGGATAATTTTCAATATTTCTGTTTCGCACATACATTTGACCGACGTGAAATGAGGGTTAAATTTGCCTTTGGGGGGAGGGGGGGGACTATGTTTAAAACCCAGCAAACTTTTTGCTGACACTTATTTGATATATCTGCCACTTGTTTATTCTCAAGGAGGGTTATTAGAATGTATGTAAGTAGGGCGGAAGATTTGTGTTATGTATATACATTTGACCTATGTGAAATCAGACATAAATTTGCCTTAGGGGCAGGATGTTAAAATCCCAACAATGTTTTTGCTGATGCTTATTTGATACATCCGGCTCATGTTTTTATTCGAGTGGAGTTTCTTGAATGGTTTTGTGTAAGTTTTAAGCTGACACAATTCATTACTTGTGTTTATGCAAATACATCTGACCTATGTTAAATATCAGGGGCTAATTTCACCTTGAGGCAGTTTAATTTCTAGACTTTTTGCTGATGCTTGAGTTATCAGTTGTTCAGTATCTAATTAAACATGCGTGAAGATAGTAGGACAGACATTTATATTTATGCTTATACGATTCACTTATGTAAAAGAAGGGTCTATTTCCATTCTTGGAGCACTCTAATTAAAAGTCAGCAAACTTTTTTGCATATTTGATTTGAGGTATCTCACAGGATTCGTTTGCCTTAGGGGAATACTGTTCACATAATATTTATTTAATCAAATCCAGCCAAAGTTTCTCCAAAAATTCTTAACTGAAATTAATAACACAAAAATGCTATACTTTCTCTTTGACATTGGTTATAAGGATCAGGTATTTCTGCTGCAGTTCAATGTAGTGAAGGTAACGTTTCACCTTCTATGCTTCCGCGATCTGAGGAACAGACATCTTCTAGTAAAATCTCGTTATGGAGGTGACAGTGGCCACTTCTCCACCTTGTGTCAAATCCAGTCCCATATAGTCTTCCATCACTGTAGACGTTACAAATAACAGGGTTGCCAACGTACGTGGGTCAGCTTTCTGGAGTGAGATCTTCAATGTGAGACAAGCCGGCACATACTAGCACACACATTTATATGTATGTTATTATATTACCTTGTAAATAGACTGTAGGGTTTACGAACTACCCCAGCGTTTTTCATATAGCTAATTTCATAATGGAATAACATAGACTCGCCGAATGATGTCATGCGTGGCAGTGTGTCAAGCTAGATGTGTGAGTTTGCGATCCTGCAAATTAGCACAGAATGAATTACATTTAACTTAAAACTTACAATTACAATAAATCTGTGAAATGTAGCAAAGCCTGAATATACAGTATTAATTAAAATTATGTCGTTTATAGACGGATAGGCAAATTTCACAATCGATGTAAACATCTAAAAATAAATAAATCATATAATATCATTTTCACCTTCAGTCCACAAACGAGGCTGAAAGGAATTCGCTTTCAACGCAAGAAACGCAGCAGAATCTTGGTGTAAAATCACGACGCGCTGAGGCGATTGAACTGGGCTACCATAAATCCCACAAGTTATCCGGCTAAGCAAGAAATCCTTCTTTGTGATAAAGGCCCCTCTTGTTCTCTGCTTAGTTCAAGGTACCCCAGATGATTTCTTACGCCACATTGAATATCCAATGAATCTCTGTTGAAACCACACCTGCGTTTTCAACTAAACCCAATCACTGTGTCTGCATAAAAAACACCTAATTCCCAACAGAGGTCATGTTTTCTTTTTTTCTTAAACCTGCTCTGCACATGGTAGGTACAACTTATGGAAAGATTAAGATAAACTTTACTGATACGAGGAGAACACTACTAAAAGATAGTCATATTTTTAAAGACATCCCCACTTTTTTAATACCTTGAGATATTTCAGCCAGTAGCCTATTGCTTTACGTACACAGCCCTGCTGGACGATGCTCTATCCCCCCCTGGGTTCTGCTCTATCCCCCCCTGGGTTTTGCCTACCCTCTCCTGCTCTGCTCTTTAGATATACACACATATACCAGAAAGGCTTGTGGGTCAGAAGGTCACCATTTACCCAGCACCAGGGTTAAGGGTCTTGCTCAAAAGCCCAACAGCAATCTGACTATTCAACCAAGCATGAGATTCAAAGAGTTTCTGAATCACAGGCGCAGAGGCCAAGCCTGCTACACCAGCAGCAGAACCTAATAAAGGGGAGGAGGGATATTTGCTGAGAAGCACTTTAAGCAAAGTCCACAGATTTGGAAGACAAGACCAGCCACATCTCAGGCAGAGGATGGTATCAGTCCATCATCTGTAATTACATGGGTGACATTTAAAATGTTAAGGCACCTGACTTAAATTTTAAATTAATTTAGGGTTATACATTTATCTTATTTTTGTCTCTTAAAACATGTGTATGTTAAATGACCTTTACTGCAGCCTTACTGTATATTTTGTCTTAGTGAAAATTTCAGTAATTTGATACTACAACTGGTTCAGCTAAATTGCGTCTTCTTTTGAGAGCAGTCAGGATTAACCGGAAAAACCCAAGATTAAACCGAATCTAAGCTAATGTCAGAACCAATCACACTGTTAAAATTTACGTAAGTAATTATGTACACATTTATAAGTGTCTACAACATTTTTAAATGACCCATTCTGAAACATCAGGTATACATTTTGTCTACTGTAATTTTAAAAAGTGCATATAAATTGTACATTATAATCATGTTATAATCAGGACCTGATAGAAGGTAGGATATACAAATTATCAGCACTCTGGCCAATACATATCTATCTTAGCAGCTCATAAATCAATGGATATGTGAAATTACAGTATATATATATATATACACTGAATTCTGAGAAGCACTAACCTGCAATCAATGCAAACAAAATAAGCATCTTTTATTTATAATTTAGTATTTAAGGCACAGATTTCAATAAAATATTAATGAATCAACCAGGCCATGATTTGCATTGTAAACCTTACCGTTAAATCTCTCTCCTTAAATGATCAAATCTACTGTAAAAACAGACAACGTTTGATCCTTATATCTCAATGTTGTACTAAAACAGGTACATAAATCTTATAATCTTATACATAAATCTTATAAGTTTATAAGTCATGTTTCCTTTGTCCATAACACAGCTCTGAGGTAAATTATAGCTGATTGAAAGTTTCCCTTGATTATTTAAAGTCAAAGTGTTTTCTGAAAGGAAGTGTAAAAGAAAATGAGATTCCAGGAAACCTTCTTTTTACAGTTCATAGTAATATTGAAACCTGAAATGCACTAAATTGTTAAATGCATTTCTGCTGTTGGATGAAGGTGCAGCTCGATATTCTCGTGTTCTCAGCTTCTACAGCCCTCCAGCTCGATATCCTTCTCTGCAGCCACAGGCAGGACCAGATGCGAGATCCGACTCCAAAGGCCACCTAATTTATCAACATCCATTTTATCAAAAGCGGCCGGCTCGGTGGAGGAGAGGAATTTGCTTTTGACGTGATCCTGAACCATCTCCTCGACATCGCTCAGGCTCATCCGTGGCTCCAGCTGCTCAACCTCCTCAAGCAGCACGGTGAAGATCAGAGACGCCTCCTTAAAAACTGCATTCTCATGGTCGCAGTATCTGTAAAATATAAGCGTGGACCCTGGGGGGAGCTCCTCAATCCGGTGTATAACCGCCGGACCCTTCTTCACGGCAAAGGCCGTTTTCAGCTCCTTATCAATGTCCAGCTTAACTTGGTCACTGTCTAACAAGGCCTTGCTGGTTCCGTCGATTTCGAGTACAGTAGTGTTGAGAGCAGCAGACAAGGCTTTGGCTATGCGGACGGCCAGGCAACGTAGAGTCTTCTCGGCCCCACGGCCCGACGTCAGGATCATGCTGACCGGTTCTGTAGGCCTCTTTGTCTCTAGGTGCCGCGTGAGGTGGATTTCACACCTCTGCCACAATGCTGCCCTCTGGCTGGGAAAGGTGAGCTTTACTCTCCCAAATTCTTCATAAAAAATTTCAGCCCTTCCTTTGCTTGGTACAGGGGGCAAGCTTGACTGAAAGCCAAGCTGGATGTAGATGACAGCCAAAACAGCCACCAAAGCTGACACTACGAGCGAAAGATTGATAAAGACAGTCAGGTTAGTACGAGTTATTTTATTATTACATATATAATTTAAAGAGTCCCTGACAACTCTCAAATATTTGTACAATTTAATGTTTTAAATCATTCTCAGTATGACTTACAGCATAGCGTTACAGAAACCACAGTGCTGCTGCAGTCCGTCGTCGGGCGTCCATCGCCATGGGCGACCACACTTTCCTGCACTCTCAGGCCTGCAACTGAAAAGGAAACTCGTTCTTGTAAAACAGGAACATCATCTTCAGGTATCGGCTTCCTTAATAATTATGATGTCACGACAGAACAGGATGTACATGTGATGCAGTGCCTTGGAAAGGCAGGCAGCATGATAACAATTCTCCATACTCTTATACGGCAGAGGCTATCCTACATTAAATACTTAGATCACATGATTCCGGGACGGTTGTAGGCAATTAAACTCGTTAACTTAGATGAAGCAAATAGCGAAGGCTGTGTGCGATACAACTGACGCTCCGATACCGCATGACCCACATTCTACCTCCGGAGCATCTCTTAGGACCAGTTTATACTCAACGCTCGCAAAATGTCCACACCATGACCACCACGCGTTTCCCGTGCTGATTCCATGTGCCTTTTTTTGCACCTAAATGAGGAATTAATGCCATGCGTATGCGAGAGATGCAGTACACCAAAAATCTTGGGGGCGGTACGGTCACCTTTTGTCAAGGGTCTATGTGTTTATACACGGTACAGCTAGTGTTAAAGTTATTTTTTTTTTTAAGAATGAGTGGCTGGAAGGCAAGAGAAAAAAATATCCCAAACACTATTGTGTGCCTCTGTGTACAGCGTCTTCAAAGTGTAACGGCAGTGTAATTTTCTTCTGCTTCTGAATTCAATCCGAGTTAAGAAAACAGCGTCATATGTAGAAAATACAATGAAATTGAATGCCTTCTCCACAGACTACAGGCAATTAACAAGACAATTTTTATTGTACTGTAATGTTACACTAAATAGGGCTGGGTGATGTGTGATATTAATATCGACTATCGATATTAATATAGTGCTGGTGTGCAATTGATTGTACAAATCGATTGTACAACAAATAGGACCTGTCTTTTTATAGACTGTAAGGATCAGACACGGATCTGTGGAATAGGTATGGACCGATGCCAATACCAATCCATATTAAATCGGTGCACATCTAATCTTTGTGATAAAATTTGCCAAAAGTGGGTGGTTTATATATATTCTGTCATAGAAAACAAAACTTAGCAACCTTTGCAATTTTAATAATAGCTCCTTTGCAAGATTATCCAGGATATGTTTAAAATTAGTTCGAAGTTTACTTCACATACTGTCGTGCAGCCGCAACACTAAGTACGAAATACTAACTACCGCGATATATGTAACAACATATAATGCACCATTCGACATGAGGTAGTAAACTAATTTGTGGCAAAGCAAAATTCCAACGTGAAGTGGAGCAGTGGATAGGAAACAGAGACTGCTGCAACAGTATAACAGAGTCAGCAACTCGCTGTGGAGGCAGCGAAGCGTAAAACACGACTTCACACAGAGAAGAAAGACGGGAAATAAGGAGCTACCCAAGATGGTTTTCTTGCACTGCCCCCTGGTGGACAGAACTTCTGATCCTCCAGATTGACGTAAACTGTGCGCGCGTAAGTATGAGCAGCAACACCGCTTGTGTACCGGCAGGAGGCATAAGAGCAGGCATTGCATGTCTGTATAGTATACTGTGAGTATACACTGGCCCCCAAACATACAAAGACTTTATCTTTGGTTGTGTATTTTTCTGCTTTATTGTTATTGTTGGTTGCCCTACTGCATCAATAAAAGCTAAAACGCACAGCAAAGGCTACTACAGCTGATACTCAAATTGCCCATGTTCTATGTCCAGTGCACCTCTTAGACAGATAAAGACTGTTTATATTTGGTGATATACATTTCTGCTTTTGTTAATTACTGTTAGTTATCCTACTGTCTTGTATTTATCGGGCATGATGGCCCGCAGGAAGCACACAAGTAAGAATTTTACTGTGTTACATACACATGGCAAACAAGCCTTGAGTCTAGTACAGTTCACAGCACCACTACAGTAATCATATCTGGATTTTGATAATTCTACTGCTGGTGCCCAGACTCATAGCAGAACTTGTTACTTTTACTCTCCGTACAAAAAGGTCTAAATATCTGTCCG
>JAABNX020000038.1:14709502-14733594 GCA_015163995.2 Mormyrus lacerda
TCATGATTTACTAACTACACAACATGTGGTACTTTTCAGTGTACTTCACGATTTATTAATTACATTATATTACATAATTTACTCATTTCTGATAGCGAGTCTGTGAGAACCACCGTCTTACATTAGCATCAAACACTAGTGGAATTAACATTTGCTTGTGTAAATTTGCATTACAGGTCCATCCTGTTCAGCTATTCTATAGTAATTTTTAAAGTAGATGGTTTGAAATTTTCAAGTTCTGAGTTATCGGGAATGCATTCACGCTATTTCCTTCAGATAATCCATGTGCAGAACACTGGTATCTCCCTGCATTTCAGATGACGGTGATGCAGCCACCTTGGTTTAGTCATGCTTGGGTCATGTCTGTGCAGGTACGGCTGAAATATGGCTTATATAATTTACACTGGAAAACCATCAGTGCGCAGTGTAGCTCAGGTATGGCTCGGTTTTTAGTGACAGTGGAAGAGCACCAATAGTTTTATACCAACAAAAAGATCATTTAAACATCATTTTCTTTGACTTTTGCATAGTACTGTATGTAACTGTTACGACTTATGTATATATATGTTCAATATATATAATTCCATCCAATATTCAATATATGTAATGTGTTCCACTACAAGGTTGTGGACAGTCTGGAGTCACTGGTAGGGGACATGCTAAATGGGATGCTAGGTCATGACAGGGAAACTGTATATTGGTTTCTAACTTTTTCAATGGTCAGTAAGTCATTTTGTCTAAAGAAAGATGGCATACCTTTTTATGTCAGTCACTGTGTATGGCTATTGGAGAAAACTACCAGAAAAGTACTGCCTAATGCGTAACTATTGCTGAATATTCCATTCATGGCTGAAAATAAAACTGAAATTTTCCATAGACGTGGAAAAGAATTTGTATAGTTTGGGGATGTGGCTTCCATTTGTGTGAGTCTGTTTGGGTGTTTTCCTGAACATTGCAGGTCCTTGTCATCATTCAACATGGAATTTTAACTTATGAGTGATATAAAAAGGCTGGATCTGCCTTTCGATTTTACACAAAGTGAATGATTTTCATGCCTGAGCTGTCCTGTTAGTCTTCTCACGTGCTGCTCTCAGCACTCCCTACAAGTGCTGCTCTTGTTGCATTAGTTTGGCGGGTGTTGCCGTTTCCCTGTTTCAGGTTCTAAATACCACACAGGTTGCAGTGTGACGCTTTTGAGATGAGGACCTTTGAAGCACCAGTAACCCCACCCTGGCACTAGGTGTCCCATCTTCCCTAGACCAAGGGTCGATGCCACTGGTGCGGACAGCATGTCCCACAGCGTTCATCCATCTGGCTGCTTTGCACTGGGCCCACCTTCACCCGCGCTGGGCCATCAAGTCTGGTCTCCTTGGTGACAAAGTCACAGACACTGTAAAAATATGTTCTTTTGTCATGCAAGCTGGCCAGTCAATCTTGGTGTTCAGTCTAAATTATAAGACAATGCTGGCATTTATCATTAGGTTTTCCTTATATTTTGCAGTCTGTATATTAGACTGATGCAGAGCTAACTCTTTTTGAGTTTGCCTGGTCAGCCCTGATCACTCACCGCTATGTGACTTTGCCAGGCAGTGGTGGTCTGTGCTGTTTTCATCCCTTGGGGGCGCCTGCCACCTGGCAGAGTGCAAACGTCCTCTGTCATTGTAGAAACTTTGACGCCACTCACCACCTGGCGCCACAGTTGGCGCACACCGTGCTTGTCCGTCGGCTTTCGGCACCAAGGCCCGCATGACGGCTGCAGGCAGATTCTTTTGGGGGCTCGTGTTCCCGGATTGCTCGCAACCCTGGCTTCCGTGACCCCCGGCGTCATGTAACACCTGGGTACGCTTAAACTGGTGACATATCTTCTGGATGACCATGTGCTGCTAGTTAACAGTACCTCTTTGCCCAGTCCTATCAAATGAACTTGGTATTATAGCAGGCATCTGTCAAAAAGGACCTGACAGGATCCAGCCCTCCCTGAGTCCTTCACACTTTTTATGACCCATTTGACATATGGGTTGTCAGTAATCTGGTACAGAACAGTCTTTATGAAAGGGGGAGACATACACCCCTTTAGATAGATTTTGTAGTGGTACACAGATGTGAAAATGTTGACTGCTACCAATAACCGATACCGAAAACAGTCAATGAAATCTGTCAACGCCAGTTAGCGGAATGACGTTACATCATTTTTTATCCTCTGTGTAAAATGAAAGATGAATTTAATAATGAATTAAAAACATGTTACAGGCCATATAAAACCATCTTGCAGGCCGGAGCTTTGACACCTCTTCTAAATCCACCATCCTCCACTATGGAAAATGGCTTATCATTCAACGCAATCATCTGCATTATTTCAGTAATATCTTTAGCTGTGCTGCTACTAAATTTGAATATTGATAACGTCTAAATATCAGCTGGAATTATTGGCCAAAACTGACACATCACAACGATCCAGATGTCTTGATTTTTATCAAATGTAGGCCAATACCTATAAATTAACCAATATATCATTCAAGGTTTACATTTCCAAAACGTGCTTTTCAACCCCATATAAATACTTTTGATCATCTTCAGGCTTCAGAGGGTACTGATTTATACAGTTATATTTTGTATGCAGGTGTTTTATTTTGGGGCATAAGATAAAATGTACATCAGCTTCAAAGCAGCTACACAAAAACATTCAGCTACCCCTTCAACTCTACAGAAAAAGGTTTGTTTAGTAGCTTCTCTGGGGCATGGTAATCCCTGCCTTACCCTTCTCGGGACTGGCCCTGGCCAATGCACTGTCCCATTTGTGATTTGGTGTAGGTGTTTTTTTTTGGCAATTTAACTATCATTAAAAGAGAAGCTCTGTACTGTATTTGCTGCTGGACTGTAGTTTTCAGCTTTTGAAATTAGCCCTTCAAAGGGGTAACTCGCCTGCCCCATTCATATGAAGAAGTCTGCCTTTATTCACGAGCGTCAGTCAATTAGCTTGCGCCTCCTTTGTTAAACATTAATCAGACTACTTAAGCTGTCAGGACTGCCTTTCTGTTATGTAATTCATTCCATGTCCTGCCTTCCAATCTGCCAACTTTTCACCTCCCGAACACACGAATCAAGTTTACTGGGCTTTCAAAGAATTCCCAAGCTTTTCATAGTAAATTATGCACATATTGCGGATTGGTAGACCACACAGATGCATGTAAGCCATTGTGGTCACCTAATTAAACATAATTCCCTCAGTTTTTGGCAAACATGGTGGTGTCTTTCATGCACAACACACTGCTTCCGACATGAGCATGATTGTAGATCATCGCCGGTCATCTGCAAGATGCTATTTTGAGCTTAGCTATTCCTCCCATTCCCAGAGCATATGTTTCAGCGTACAGCTCATAAAGTCTACAAAATAGATCTTAGTAAAAAGGGGTGACAGAGGCTTCTTGTAACTGTACCTATATTAGATACTTTCCACATATATGATCGTTTATAACAATTTTGCTAAGTATTTGAAAGGAAACATGCTATGGTGGTTCAGTGGGTAGAACTGCAAGTTCGCATCTCCAGGATTGCGGTCTGCTTCCTCCTCTGGCTTTGTCTGCTTCTTCCTGTTGTCCAAAGACTTGCGGTTGGATGAGTTAGTCTTTCTAAATGGCCCACAGTGTGTGACTGTGTTTCTGAACGTGTGGCCTGCTATGGACAGATATCTCATTTGAGGTGTTCCCCAGCCTTGTTCTCTGTGCTTCCCGGGATATGTTGCAAGCTCACAGTGACTGCAATGAGTTAGCAGTAATGAAATGAAGATGGATGGTTGGAAAAAAAAAACATTTATAAGTGTGTATCAGATAATCATTAACCCATTCAGATAGTTATGTGCAATGTTTAAACTAAAACACTTTCTCCACATTATTACAGTTAAGAGAGATGCATACAAAGTTAATTTGGAGACAAATGGAAATGTGCTTTGTCATTTAAAAACAAGGGGGAAACTGAATTAAGAGGAAGCTGATAAAGTGTTCAAGACGAATGAGGCTGGAGCAAAAACCTTCGTGACATAGCCAAGAAAGTTAGTTTTACTCCCTTGTCATCCTTTCACATCTTTAAGCTCCCATAAATCACTGTCACATGTGATTTGCTGCCAGGCCTCACCATTGCATTCCAACTGTTTGGAGAGAAAAAAAGACGACTTCTGCATGTCCAGAATTGTGAAAACTGTAATAACGGCTGAATGTTTGTGAAAGTTGCTGCAGATTTATTCTCATTCTAAGTTGAAGTAAGCTGAAGTATGACGCATGTACTTTTCATCAAGAATCTCTCCCGTCTTTTTTTGTCAAACATGTTTTATGTATATTCGGCTGTGGCAGTTGGGATGGGGGTTACTAGATCTGTATGTTATAAAGCAATGTTAAGCCAAAAAAGATGTGACAAGAAGGGTTGTATTGTACAGTAGCACTGCCCATACTTAAAGGATTAGAGGCATGTGTGGTTTAATGTCTCGGGTCCTGGGCCTTGTGGAGGGGGCATCTCAGCTTGACATGGACAAGGTCCCCAGCCCCCCTACTAAGGACAGCTGGCCAGCCTTCAGATAAACAGGTTGGATATACTTACCGGGTGTAAGAGGATTTAGCAGCACGACAGAACAGACATCAGCCTCATTTAGGAAAGAAATGATTACATTTAAGAAAGCTTGGGGGGTAATGTGTTGGGGGGAGGGGAAGTCTTACAACTAATGCTGTGTGCGGAGTTGCAGAAGAGCAGTGTACACAACTACAATTTCTGTTATTTCAGTTTATCCTTGTTTCTGTTTTTCTGTATTATTCTGAAGGTGAATTAGGTATCTGCAGTGTATATATGGTAATAAATGAGTGTGACTGCTCATCTCACCAAGCTCAGGACCTAGAAATGATTTCTCAAACATGGGCTTGGTCCTTTTCATTTGGTATAGCATTTGTGATAATGACAATCATAATTAAGTAAACCAAGCAATGCAAAATTAGCAGCTGAAAGTGTCACTTTTTCCTGTTTTCAGGGCAAAACAGCTTAAACCATTTTTTTAAAAAGTCACTGTTGTGGCCTATTTTTCTTAATTCTCAGACATATTAGAAATTCCTCTCTCATTCAAAATCTGCACTGGAGTATATTGCGGCAAAGTACATTTACATTTATAGATTGTAGAGACATAATGACGATTATTGTAAGGTAAACTCCAGGGATTGTTTAGAGATGTAGTATGTTTTTAACCTGATAATTACGATGGTACGTAGTGCTGACCTTTGAGATACGACTTCTCCGGTCAAAAGTCGCTTGGTTTGCGCTGATACGGGATTCTGTCAGGTTTTACAAAATAGTCTGATACAGAGTGTTAGTATGAACGTTATTCTGTCTCTAAGCTGTTTGTAATTATTACTTATCCTAATATTTATATCCCGCCGCACCAAAAGCTGAAACGAGAGCCTCTTGACTCCGTTCCCAATACTATCGATATTGGGTTGTTTGATACGGCATTTCGGGGGTTTTCCTTGGCAATAAAGTGAGTATGGCGTCTGAGAAGTGATTAATTACTAATAAAGTTCACTGTAGTAGATGGCGCTTTTTGCGACAACGGGCAGCTCGCGGTTTGGCGCGTGGGCGTGAAACGCGTGCGCAAACTCGCCTCATGTCCGCAGTAAACCACGCGCCGCCGGTCCGCAGTCGGCTAGTTCGCGTCCCGGTGAGGTCCCGGTTTGCAGTCGGCCGGTTTGCGTCCCGGTCTGCGAATCTTAGCCTGCCATCGGCTGGAAGCCCGACTGCTCCGTTTGTTCCTGCCGCCCGGGTTTCAGTTACGCAACCGCCGTGCGGCCATCTGCAGAGACTCCATGTATCCACCACGGTCTGATATGCGCGCGGTCTGTCAGCGCTGAAATGTGAAACCTTTTCAGGCACCTAGGGAGGAAAATTCTGGGTTCTTAGTATATAAATGTCAAGGTGGTTAACCTGACTTAACTTGCTAATTTCCGTCTCGTTTAAGAGTATTAATACTTAAACAATTAAGACCAAAAAAACTGAAACAAAAATGTAGGCATCGAAAGAAGAAAATGACTCATTATTTCCTGTATTTGGTAGGGCGGAATTTTATTTAATAGACGTAAAATATTTAAGGCCAGCCATTGAGGAAACTATCAGGGGGACCGTATCTGTGTGACATCGTGTCTGAGATAACTGACGTGTAAGATAAACTGATGTATGCCATTCAGCACGATCGCTCAAACGACCTCGTATGCAAGAAAGATTTGGATTGTGGCAGCTTATTGTGTACTGAAGGGCAGACTGCTATGTGAAAAGTTTAAAAAGGGTATTGGCTGTAAATGGAGGGTGTATAACTTTATCATCTCCCCCAGTTTCTCTAATAGCTGGATAAAGGTGGGTAGTGCTGATGTCTCACAACTGTAGGGTTGGGGGTTTGAATTGCAGATCTGCTCTTTGCACATGGACTTTGTATGTTCATCCTGTGCTGTGCAGTCGTGAGACATGCAGTTAGGTTAATTGGTGTACTTAAATTACCCACTGTGTATCTGTTTTGTGATGAACTGGTATCTCGTTCTGTTCTGCCTGGGATAGGCTCCAGGTGGCCCTGACTAGAATAAGCAGTTGAAAGATGGCTGGAGATTCTGCTGGATAGTTGGGATTTCACTGTTGATGGAACGCAGTGCTATTGAGGGGCTACATCCCAGGCTGTGTGCATATGTGTAGGGAGGGCCGACCCCTCTGTCCCATGCCAATATATACAGAATGCAAACAGCCTGCCACCCCAAACTGCAAGTGATGGGTGAAATTACTCTTTTTTTTTGGGACACAGATTGATTCAGTTCACCTAAAATATTTGTTCTGATTCATTCACCAACTTGTTCAGTGGCACCTGTTTGCATAAAACTGATCTGAAATCTGTGTTCCAATATGTCATAAAAATTGCAGTTTATTTAGGCTAAATAGTGCTTAGGAGTAAGCTAAATACCACCAATAAGTCATTTGATATAAATAATATTTATTAAATTATAGTTTAAGTGTTTCAGCATTCTACCTTAGCTACTCAAGTTTGTTAAAAACACAAACCCATCATAGTCAGCTAACAAGTCCTTGGCAAACCTTGGTTAAAATACTTTTACATCGAGAAAATGTTGCATTTCTAAAATCCAATTTGCCGAATATGGGAAGTCACTGCACATGTATACTACACCAGGAGGTGGTGCTTTTCAGTCATGGCTGAGGTACTGCTCTCATGCACCGACTCGCTCACCAGCTCGTTCACTCCTTTGGGTATCTCATTTAGAACGAGAGATCCATAGGAGTGGAAGGACTCTCGTTCACCAACTCATTCGCCTCTCGTTCTTGTCCTGGGGTGCGTTTCCCAGAAGCTGCCACTAGCAACTCACACAGTTGGACCCCTTTGGGTATAAATATGTATACCCGATATAATGTATGGTATAAATACATTATAACTCTGTGAATACATTGAATAATTTAAAAGATATATGCGCACGCAAAATCGGGTTCATATTTCTGAGCCGAATGATCTGGTTCACTGACTCACTCGTGGTTTTGCGTTTCCCAAGTTTAGTTTCCAGCCAATCATATGCTCACTTACAGCCCGAACTTACATGCCTTACTGACTCTCACTGACCATAGTCGAGGAGTGAAGCAGCATTCATGTCGTATTTCTGAGGATAAGCGGAAGAGTGAAAAGAAGGAAGTGCAGGGAAGTGAATGTGAGTGTATTCAAGGGACCCATTCCTCACAAACAGATCGTTCACGCACGCACACCCTTAGTGGCTGCAACTGAATTCATACAATATGCAGACAGGGTCAAGAGGTTCATTTACTCTTCAGCTCAGTATTTTACCACACAAGATGCATAATCTACATAATTTAAAATGTGTTGATTATTGGGCCCACACCTAGTGGTTTGAGGCAAGTTTCAAAAATTGTGAACTCGATGTTTGGACCTATACAGACACTTCTCTACTTATGAACTTTCAACTTACAAACTTTCAGACATACGAACGGACTGTAAGTCCAAATTGTGTTCATTGGGCTCTCGTTTCCTGTACGCAACATCGTTTTCTTTCTCTGCCCAGTATGACTTCTAGCTGCTTCTCCCGCCGCGCACCAGCGTAGCGTGCGTACTCTCAGCACCCTAGCTCTTTGTACTAGCGTATACCCTTAAAATGATGTTTAATCATTATTGACTTACGAACATTTCAAGTTTTCAACGACGTATCTCGTCGTGTCTTACTCTTGTCTGTAGTCTTAGTGTTATGGAAGCTCATTCTTCTGTTCAGTGAAGGTTCCTGTTGAACTGTGGGGCTGTGTGCTGTGGTTTAATTTGCAGGTTCCCCCGGGCCCATGAACTCGCCCCCCATCCAGCCACCCATGAGCTCCATGTTGGGACATCCCTCTGTTATCAGCACTTCCACAGCCCCTTCTCAGCACCGCCCCTCCCCCGCAGGCGTCATCGGCTCCCCCATGAACGGGTTAGCCTCCCCCTACTCTGTCATCACCTCGTCCCTTGGATCCCCATCCGTCTGTCTGCCTTCCGCTCTTGAAATCGGCTTTGGGACCCTAAACAGTGCACAGGTAAGGCCTTGTGGGCTAGACAGGGGGCGCTGTGGTGCTGGCTCTCTTTAAATGCAAAAGTCCCAAAAGACTGAAAATGACTTCAAAGTAAATCAACACTATTACTTTTTTAGTAAATGTCATCTAGCAAAAGCACCAGTGACGTGATCTGGTGTGACGCCTTTTCACGTGTTTCCTCACTTTCATGCTTTATTCTTTTCTTTTTTTTAAGTGAGTCAACTTGCTAGCCAAGAGAAAAGTCAGGTTTCTATTTCATTGATTACCTGTTTTGTAATTCTATAGGCTGTTGTATAATATCATATTCAGAGCCGGTCAGGAAATCTACTGCTGTCTTTATGTCTTTTTTTTTTTTGTGAACATGCCCTTATTCCTTTTCTCTGACAATCTGGCATCCAAATTGACTCATCAAATAGGACAGGGCCCCATTTGTTTAAACTCAATCCAATCCCTGTAGGTATAACCTTTTTACTGCCTTGAATGTTAGTACCAGTCCTACAAGACTGAGTTATCTCATTGTGGCCAGATCCTGATCTCCAATCCCACTCCCCCTTTCAGTCATGACCCAGCACCTGTCAAGTTTTCTTGCATGTTCCCCCTGCGCTGCAATGGCCGTCTTTGTTTTCAGCTGGTGCCGTTTCTGTCAAACCAGAATAAAGTCCACCCGTCACGTGGTTCTGTTTGCCCTCAGGCCATAATCAGGCCTTTTCTTCTGTCACATTGGATTCTTCTGAAATGCTGGCATTGCGGGTCTATAGCAGCCTGGAGCTGAGGTTGGTCTTTATGTGCTTTTTGATGGCCGCTGTCAGGCTGGCTCTGTGGACATCACTGTACCCTCACACCTCTAGTGTTGCAAGTTATGTTTCCCCTGCTGGCTCAGTGTTTGTGCAGGTCGCATGTTCTCCATGTGTTTTTCTGGGTTTACCTTCCCCTGCAGTCTAAAGACTTGTAGATATGTGGGTTGGTGTCTCTGGTTTGATTGTTTGAGTGCATTTGCCCTCAAAGATGAACTGGCTTCCAGTGTGTCCTTTGCCTTGTGCCCATCGCCTCCTGGGACCGACTTCAGACTAACTGCAACCCTGTATCAGGCACACAGTTACAATAAATAGAAGGGTTACATACATGAAGGGAATCCTAAAGAAAAACGTGTTACTTTACCATACGTACAGTATTATAGCAACATAAGGTAATATGGGAACCATGTGTAGCAAACAATAGCCCTTAGCGCTCTTAATCCTGTGTATTTATGATGCCCGTCTGGCATGCTGGAGTTCACCACTCTACTCACTCAGCCTGCTATTTTCTCATTATATCTACTTAGTCCGCTCCTTGGGGACAGCGGGACAGCACAGATGGAGGCCGCCGCCCGAATGCTTTTCAACGTGACATTGATCTGCTCTCGAGCAAAAGGAGCGTTTCATACGCGACACGATTGCTGGCACGCTATGTTGTGTCTGTCTTTTTATGTTTGTATTTATTGCTCTTATTTGATGATTTTATCCAATATACTGAGGTATTTTTTCCATTGATACAGGCAAATAATTTTCTGAGGGACCAGGTTAAGTGAATGTTTTAGAGAATCTACGGTAGAGTCTATCCTGGGTTTAAAGCTTTCTGGTTTCATGTCTGTGGTTTTAAGCGCCCCAGTACCATGTGACGTACTTTGGATTGTAGCACACTGAGCAAACATGTGCTCCCCTCCCAGGGGTCACATGACCGAAATGATGGCCACTCGTCTTATGTGCCTCCTTTGCCCCCTAAGATCGGTTCGATGAATGTCAGCAACATGGAGGATGTGAAGCCACCTCTCACCCTGGGGAACATGAATAGTTATCAATGTGCCAGTCCTGGGTCCCTGACCAAGCACATCTGTGCCATCTGCGGGGATCGCTCCTCAGGTAACGGCACGCGACTCTCACCGCACAAACATGTCGGTCCTCTTCTCTGTGCCAAATTCCAAAATAGGTATCGCCGACCGATCCGGTGTCTGGACGTAACCACAAAGACGTCTGACTTCCGGATACATGCTGTGTGGCAACGCCAGATCCGCGTACATCTTAATGCCTCTTTCCCTGTGGGCAGGGAAGCATTACGGCGTGTACAGCTGTGAGGGCTGCAAGGGCTTCTTCAAGAGGACCATCAGGAAAGACCTCACGTATACATGCCGGGACTGCAAGGACTGCCTGATCGACAAGCGGCAGAGGAACCGCTGCCAGTACTGCCGCTACCAGAAGTGCCTCGCTATGGGGATGAAGAGGGAAGGTGAGAGCCGCTCCGCCTTCACTGGCTTCAGCAGTGTTGCCAGGGAGACCGCAGTAACTAGGAAACAGAGATACGGTAATCCCCAAGCAATGGAGATAAGGAGTTGTTTGGCATATACTGTAAGTGTGACAATATAAATCACATTTAGAATGTACTAATAAGAATACTGTCACAATGTCATTTTAGCTTGGTTAGTTATCCTTAATTAACAAAGAAACTAAACAGTCCAGGTTCGGGTTTTTCTGTGCGAAGTCCTTTAAAATTTTAATTGTTTAATGTTAACACCTGTACAGTATCTGATAGTAAAGAAGCTTTTACTCCACTAATTACTAATAATATTGCTTGGCTTGGTTGTTTATTAATTATTTATCCTTGATAG
This sequence comes from Mormyrus lacerda, assembly GCA_015163995.2. NCBI lineage: Eukaryota > Metazoa > Chordata > Actinopteri > Osteoglossiformes > Mormyridae > Mormyrus > Mormyrus lacerda. The sequence continues at coordinate 14,720,733 of JAABNX020000038.1, forward strand.
ACAAGTATTTATGGATAGGTTTTGGGGTAGGATATGGGTTAGTTGGATTAAATAAATCATGAGGTTTTTTATTCTACTTTCATTAGAATCTCATTTTACAAGCTAATGTTAAACTAGGCAGATGTTCTCTTGGAGACCTATAGTGCATGAGTCCTTATTTGATACCCATTTTCAGAATTCTGTTGTCAAGTTTAGTCATTGTTTTTTTCCCTTCAATGGGGTCAAACTGTGGGGATTAATTGACAAAGGCTTTGGTGAAGACACATTTATGTCTATGCCGACGTGCTGTAAAAAGCTATTTGTTTCATGTTGTGAGTTTGTCTTTTTATGTGGATTCAGGAATGTGACCATTCAGCCAGTGTTTTGTGTCTTCAGCAGTACAAGAGGAGAGACAGAGAGGAAAAGACAGGAGTGAGAGTGAGGTGGAGTCCTGTGGCTTCAACGAGGACATGCCTGTGGACAAGGTCCTGGCTGCGGAGCTGGCTGTGGAGTCAAAAACAGAAAGCTGCGTGGACGGTAGCCCTGGCAACTCGGTAAACTGCTCACGGCGTCGTTTTCACTGGCAGCCTAATTAATATATCGACATCACCTGTATAACTACCCTAACAGTCAGTGTTAACTGAAACATAATATAAAACCAGTGCTGATGTTCTGAAAACTGTGTGCTTGCTACAAAATGTCACTTGTTTTTATATTATGACTAAGTCAGTTATTCGGGTCATATTTCTGATGGATATGATTCTGGTTCCTGGTGTATGGTTATAACTGATGGCTTATTTCATGTATATAAATGTGTGTGTGTGTGTGTGTGTGTGTGTGTGTGCCCTGCGATGGACTGCCGTCCAGTCCAGCATGTCCCCTGCCTCATGCCCTGTGTTTCCTGGGATATGCTCCCTGTACTGGAGCAGCAGTTAAGGAAGATGGATGGTTTCCTCATTTTGCCTCTCTTTGTCTTGGGCAGTCCAATGACCCTGTTACCAACATTTGCCAGGCAGCAGACAAGCAGCTCTTCACGCTGGTGGAGTGGGCAAAGCGAATTCCGCACTTCTCTGAGCTACAGCTGGACGATCAAGTCATTCTGCTCCGAGCAGGTAGGTAATCATATGAGCCCTACATTTCTTCATCAGCGAACCATGAACTACTTCACAAAAATTGCCTACTATATAAAACATAAAAATATGCTCTTCAGTTCATTGATTCAGGTATCACGTTGTGAGGGTAGCTTTGGGTTTTTTTTATGTGGATATAGCTCCCTCTGCTGGTGAAGATAGGTAACTCAGTATGTGCTTCTGTGGCTTTTCTTGCTAGTACACAATTTGGTACTTAATAATAATAATAATAATCACTTTATTGATCCCATGGGAAATTATTTTCTACGCCTCCCTCAACTTGCTCTTTGTAAGCAAGCTGTCTGCGAAGGGCAGCCACCCATGGCAGCACCCAGGGAGCTGGGGGTTAAGTTCTTTGCTCAAGGACCCACAGACGTGCTGAGGCTGGGTTTGAACCGGCAACCTTGTGATTACAAGCACACAGACTTAGCCCCCTGAGGCACATGCTGACCCCCCATACAACAGCATTCAGTTTTCTGCATGCGCAGTGAAGCCATTCATTTCAGGTTGAGTATTAATACGAACACTTTAATTTCCAGTTTTAAGTTAACCCTTAGCCCATGTTATTTTCCCATGCAGTTCTTTTAGTATACATCAGCTTTCCAGTTTTTATATCCTTCACTGTTCTGCAGGGGGCGCCCTATGTTTAGCCATAGCATAGCTCAGTTGATTCCATGTGCCAGGGGCAGGACCCAAAACTAGCCACAGCTGGCTTGGACTGACCTCAGCTGTGCTTATTTGTCCTCTAGGTTGGAATGAGCTGCTCATAGCCTCCTTCTCTCACCGCTCCGTCAGTGTGAAGGACGGCATCCTGCTGGCCACTGGCTTGCACGTGCACCGTAACAGTGCCCACAGTGCCGGGGTGGGCTCCATCTTTGACAGGTGTGTGTATGGCCTCCACACAGTGTAGAGGCTCATTACAAAGGTCATGAGAAGAACAGAGTATTAGGATGTTCCCATCTAGCCCTCACTGGGAGGAGGCCCTGGGACAGACTCAAGACTGACTGGAGGGATTATGTTTCCTAGCAGGCTTGGGCTGGTTTGCAGTTTCCCAAAGGGGAGCTGGAGCTCATGGCTGGACGTGGAAATGTCTGGGTTTGCTGGGTTTGTTCCCATTTTGGAAATTACAAACATAATGAAAATGGAAAATTTGCATGGGTGATACGATACAGTCAGTCCTTCTACAACACGACTAAAGTGTTACTGGAAAACTGTTCATTCATCAAAATCACATTCAATTCACTAAAATGCACATATCCTCTGGTAAAGTTAGGGTTAAGGGGAATGCGACTCCAAAACTCCAAAAAGCAAGTTGCGGCAAACAAAATTACATAATAAAAATAGTGATACCAGTGGCCAATAATTTAATTTTATGCATTTTAAATTAGAAATAATAATGATAAATTAATTACATCATAAATATCCCCTCAGTTCGTAAGAGTCTCACAAGAAGTTTTTATTAACCACTTCAGCTGAACGTGCCTAAGTTGCTAAGTTATCGATTGCTGATGGCCAATACGGCACTTCAGGAACCAGTTGCTGTGTTTTCTGACCCTACTAGATGATGATCTTAGTTTACTGTGGGGCAAAGCTCTGAGCCCTTTTTTGAATAGAGAGCACCATCTAGTGGGGTCACAAAATACCGCAAATGGTTCATGAAATGTTGTTTTAGCTATCATTAGTCAGGAATAGTGAGCCACATCTGCCATGCATGCAGGCATGCACACAGCACAAATGCTATGGATTACGGTATATGGAGGGGCACTGAAGGCAGCATGGATACAGTCTACGAAAAGCAAATGTAAGTGTTTTTATATGATAATTAGTCAAATACTCTTAGATTTTTAGTGTTTGGATGTACAAAAAAGTTTAATTCTTTTAGACACGAAAACCGATTCAACCGATTCACTGAAAAAAAACAGTTAAAAAAAAAGATTTGTTTACGAATCTCACATCACTGTGTTCACTAGGATAGCTGTTTTTGCATGCAAGTAGTGTTTCTCGCTAAGACCGTGTCACTTTGTAGTTCACGTGGTGCTTTTCTCTCCAACTGAAAATCACACGAATACCAATGCGATCCTGCATTGCATTGGACTTGGGTAGTAATATGTCAGTCGCATTAGAACAGAGTTCTGGTGTGATATAGCATATTGTAACAGGACTGACTGTAATTGGTTCCTGCATTAAAAGTAAAAGTGAAAGATTATCACCTTTATAACCACCCCACCAGTTTCCTGCTCATAAGACGGCATATTTACTTGCAGCACGTCTTTCTCTGGTGTATGTAAACATGGGATTCGGGGTGGGTGATATGACCTCAAATTATTATCCCTCCTCTACATGGAATACATATCAACAGGGAATCTTTGAAATGCAGTGCTCCTCAAAAATTCTCCTCCAACATGGGCTTTGTGTCTCTTATATTGTAGACAAGAACATTATTTTTGAAATAACCAGACATTGTTTTAGTTTTGGACTACAGAGCCAAGAAAACCCATTGTGATCAACCTATTTTTGTGTAAAGCAGTGAGGGCAGCCTGTGGAAATTCACATCCTCCTTTGCACATGAACAGTGTTTTGGTCATTACTGACAAACACCCAGTACAATAGAACATAAACAAATTTCATACATTTCCTGCAGAGTCCTCACAGAACTGGTGTCCAAGATGAAAGACATGCAGATGGACAAGACGGAGCTGGGATGCCTGCGAGCGATCATCCTCTTTAACCCAGGTCATCACCGTGTATACAGCTTTCTCTATGGAAGGCATGTCATAAAATGACAATTAGTACAGACTCTTAAACGAAATACTGTTTTTCTCTTATATTGAGTGTGTTTATGGTTTTTAGTTTAAACCAAGCTGAAATGAGCATTAAAAACTGTCCACATAACTTCATCAAATCCCTAAAGCATTAGCTTTCGGTTCATGTCATTCCAAAGAGGTGCAGTGCTTGGTCACAACACTCCTTTGCTTCCTATACTTGATTATCTTAAGTCTTACATGTGTCCAGCTGTCTCAAGTCAACGATGGCTACTGGTTAAACAATCTGTTAAAATGATGTCACCTGAATGTGCTTTGCTTGCAGATGCGAAGGGGCTGTCCAGCCCAGCTGAGGTGGAGGGTCTGAGAGAGAAGGTGTATGCGTCCTTGGAGTCCTACACCAAGCAGAAATACCCAGAGCAGCCTGGCCGGTACGGGTCGCACGGCACCGTCTTCCCTCCTAGAGGCAGTGTTGGGAAGGTTACTTTTGAAATGTAATTGGTTTCAGGTTACTAATTACTCCATTAAAAATGCAAAAAGTTAACTATTTTTAATACTTCATCAAAGTAATGTAACTTACTAATTTTGATTGCTTTTTGATTACTCCTGTAACAAATGTTTTAAACTGGGCAATAAATCCCAATGACTTTGCTAAGCTTTGCTAAGACTTTGCTTCGGGAAAAATGCCAATTTATGCCAAAATCATACTGTATTCCAGATATAAGTTTTCTTTATTGAAAAGAATACATTCAGATGTAACTCCTTTGTGATCACCAACATTTGTATCTGTAATTTACTTACATATTTTCTCTCAGTAATAGATTACAGTTACGTTTATTATGACCAGGTATCACCCATTTAACGTCCATGGCTTACAAATTGCAATAAAAAATTAAATCTGTAATGCCGGACGTAGCGGCCATTGTTCTTTAAAATGCATATGCAGGCGGCAGGTAGGAAGTGGCAGGCTCTAAGTACCACTGTCAGCCAACAAAGACACTGTACTGTACCGCATTGCCTGAAGTATAGTGTCACAGTACTATAATGAACTCTAGTTAACCATATTTTACTTATCAATTTTTATCTGCAAACTACTTAAACTACTTATTGCAGCAATTAAAGGTATCTTGCACTATGGCAAGGTAGAGTAACGTACACTTTCTAAGTGAATGTGGTAATATTCGATCACAGTCTAAACTGTTTAACGGTCTGTTACACAGAACGTAATGCAGATGTTAAATCATGGGTACCTGTAATTTAATTATGTGACGCTGTTACATGTAAGCAGGGTGGAAAGGAAGGGGGGAAGCTCAGCGGATTTGATCCCCAAGATTTCAAAATATTAGGATAGCTTTACTTTTTAAAAATACCGTCAAGTCTTCTTCCCGCTCTGCAGGTTTGCCAAACTGCTGCTCCGCCTGCCTGCCTTGCGCTCCATCGGCCTGAAGTGTCTGGAGCATCTCTTCTTCTTCAAACTGATCGGCGACACCCCCATCGACACCTTCCTCATGGAAATGCTGGAAACTCCGCATCAGGCTACGTGACACAGGCTCCCAGGCTCTCTGTAAATATTATCGCTGTAATTGATGTAAAGGTTAAACTCACTTCAGCTGTAAACTACTTTTTTGTACGGGGCATAATAATAATAATGCAGAATTACATTTAGGAGGGCAAACGATTTGTTGAAAAGAATTTCATAGAATTGTAAAAACTTTTCTGCCTGTAAATAGTTAACGTAACGTCTTACGTCTTACCTTTCACCTGGGGGTCAGACCCCCCCCCCCCCCGCTCTTTGTGTGTGGAGTTTGCATTTTCTCCCCTCGTCATCCGGGTTTCTTCCGGCAGTCCAAAGACATGCTGTTAGGTTTTGCTGCCATCTCGAATTCGCCATCGTCTATGATTGCATGCCCCGTGTTGGACTGGCATCCCGTTCCAGGGAGCCCCCACCCGTGACCCTGCTCTGGATAAGCAAATGGAAGATGGGACTGTAATATGGACCGTTATGGAATATGTATTATCGATTGTGGAAAAATAAAATTATTTAAACTTCTTGGATGTGCCTGCTTCCCTTTGTGAAAACAAATATTAACGTTGGGACATTTACTGTAGTGTAACGGTAGATGGCGTGATTTTAATGCCAAATAATGTTCTGAGCGTGTGTGAAGTAAATTTCATATTTCGCTCTCCGACAGAGGGCATAATATTGCCTTGGGTCTGCCGTTCACTCTTGTGTCTAAAAGAATCGAATGGGGATAGAATGCCCCCCAGTGGTTTGTTAGCTGCACAATCAAGACTTTGGAAAATCAAAACTTTGCTCCACGGGGTCATTTGCACGACACGCCGTGGCTTCAAGACCTAAAACGAGTCAAGAAGATTGAAGACCGACGGTCATGCGGTCACTTCATCCAGAAGACTGACAGCGAGTAAGAGCCTGTTGCCACACAAAGCTCATTATTGGAGAACTGCGGTCCTGTTTTCCCCTGACATCGAGCGTACTACCAGTGACACCAGCCTGGCGGTAGAACAATGGGGACACTGGTTACATCACCGAGGATGGCATCTGTCAATGAGGCAGTCCTGAGCCTCCCGGGGTGAGTTTAGAAGCATCATACGCACCCCACTTTCACACACTCCCACGCCAGTGGGAAAATCACTCCAAAAGCGTGCCACTTTTATTCGCTGACGGAGTACACCCCAGCGTATTTGCAGTGCTATCGTTCGTTATTTTCCACTTTTAGTTAGTCTGCTGGCGAGAAATAAATAGTAAAATGTGCCAAAATGCAAAATTAACCGCAATTGTCTTAGATTCTTGGCTCGTCATCAAGAGGAAACATTAAGGCGGCAGGCGTTAATAATTGTACCAGCAATGTAAATTTAATTTTGGAAATTATACAAAGCAGTAACCTGTGTCAGGTTTGGTTATGGGGTAAATAAAGAAATCCGAAACGAAACGAGATTGAATGCTTTGATGTTTTGGATTCTGCGGCGCGAATGTGGTTGTTGAGGCAAACGGAGATTTTTGCGGCTCTAGTAATTCAAAGAGCAGCAACTTCAACGTTTTGCTTCATTTAAATATATAATTCGGTTATTAGTTACTTTTTCAAAATTGATTTTGCTACCGGTGTTGCGGAAAGACCGGGAAATTTGAAATAATCAAAAAAACTTTTTTGGTAGGGAATAATAATTAATGCAACGAAAGCTAGATGTTTCCTATCATAATGAACGCCGTGTAATAATTATAGATTTAATTGTTTCCCTGTGTTTATAATCATGTTGCCTGGAGTTTTTGTATACACTCTATTACACAATGTGCAACGTAAGGAGTCGTGCATTGTGTAATCAAACAGATTTTTAAAACGTCTTCGTTTAGGACAAATGTTAGGCTATTCTAGTTCAAGAAAATACTACAAATTAGATTATCAATGTAAAGGAACGTCCCTTAATCAATTGTTTAATTGATGACTCCTTCAGACTTCTAGACGTATACGTATATGTAACCAACACGCTTACAAAAATAGATAAATGATTCAAAGAATTGAACTGGTGGAAGTATATTTTGACCACTACAACTTAATAAATCACACGGTTTTGTTTAAGTAAAACTCTCAATTTGATGTAAGTTATTACATTTTCATTTTAAAATGCATAAAAAGTCCTATATAAGCCATGTAAAAGGCCTACCAAACTGGTGAAGCCAGAAACACGGAGAAATCACTATTATTGTTTTTGTTATTGCTATTACAGCTTCTGCAGCTAGTGTAGTAAAACAATACACTCTATTGAAACTAAAGTAAAGTAATGCAATTGTTGTTTCACGATAGCATACATTTTGGGATGAGTAAATTTGAGATGTCTAAGACTGTTTTAAATGTCTCAGATGTAGATTCATTACGGCTACCTGGAAGATTTCTCAACCTCCAGACCATTAAACACAGGAGGGTATGTTTATTTGTGATCTTGCATTATTTTGTATGTTTAATGGTGAGCTGAGCGCACGTCATGATATCATGCCTGTACAGCATCGTTAATGTTGAACTTTTAGTCTAAAGTGCCATGGAGAGCGGCGAGCGTGGCAGAGATGGGAGGAGAGTGGAGATGCGGCGAGACGGTGCCGTAATGAAGACGCGACCCTCAAAGTGCTTCAAGGTAGAGAGATGCTCAGTCACCGCTCTGGTGGACTAATGGGTTAAATAAATGGTCGCTGATCAATAAGTGAAGAGAAGACCTACGGAACGCTCGTCGCAGCCAGAGAAACAAAACTTTCTCCCTTTTCCTGTCTTTTTCAAAACCTTTTTTCAGTTTTCTCATTTCCAACTGTCTGTCGTAGATAATGAAGGAAAGATAGTGAGAAATTTCTGGAAGGTTGGATTATTTGCAGGTGATTATACCAAGTTGACATGTTTTACTTTTTCGTTTTAACGTAAAGTATGCGATGAATATAACTAGTAAATGATAATAGGTACATTATTTGCGATCATAAATGTATACATTTTGTAAATGTTATTAATATAATGCGTGGATATAATTCTTAGTATTTATTGAATACAGTAAAATTTGTCTGTCGTAATTTAAGTGGTGCTTAAACATATATTTTTTATCTCACACAAGATGCTGTTGGGTAGTAGCATGGAAGAAAGTATGCCAGCATCTCTGCTTGGTGAGTAAAAATAAATCAGCAGCCATGATTGGTATTTAATCGATCGGATTCTTTAACTGAGTGCTGCCACATTTTTTCACTCCAATGCGAAAATATGGTTTCTTTCAAAATCGAAAACGACCTCTGATTTTTGTAGCCTGTGTTATTTAAAACATAATTTCAATATCCTGCAGTTTAGCTAATTTTGATTTTGGATATTTAAGCTAATTTGCGTTTCTTCTTTAATTAAATATATTTATTACTTTAAAATTTATTTAAAATGAAAAATAGGCCTATTGTTATCCAATATTTTTTAAATGCTTTGCTAACCTTGTTTTACACTAGTCTGAATTTACGCCGCTTTTACGGTTTGCATTATTGTTTAAATGTATGTTGCGTGTTTGGTACATCATAGCCTACATTTTTATTTTAAAATAATGTGTATTAAGCACTTCGTTAAAAATTAATATCGCGGTAGCGCTATATAGTTAGTGCAGCTTCAAACAGGTGGAAAACAGCAAACGCCGTGCGATGCTTCTCCTTGTTGACACAATGTTTTCCCCAGATTTGCCCCAAAAGTCGGTGTGTGAAGGATGTCACCAGTTGATCCGTGATAAATACCTGCTCCGTGTAAGTGACGGCTTCTGGCACGAACAATGCGTCAATTGTGCGGCTTGCAGAGAACCCCTGAAAAACAGCTGCTTTCTGCGGGACAACAAACTTTACTGCAAGCGCGACTACGAGAAGTAAGTGTCCGCCTGTTCGCTTCTTATTGGGGGAAATACAATAGGCCTATCCCGTAAGGAAAACATAATTAAAATGTTACATATAGGCCTATTTAATGTTTATCGTTATATAAGGGAATGTCTCCAATGTCGATTAATAGAGAAATAAAATTCAAGACAGGAATCCCACGGTTTATACTACAAAACGCTCAGCTGCGTGGCACGTAATTAACGAAGCACGATCACAATATGCCGTATGCACCCTCCTATATATTTCAGCTGTTTGACATATTTCTTCATATTCTTGCCAGAAAGCTGTCTGTTACGATCGGGCGCGTTTCCCTGCTTGCTTTGCGCCTTCTCGGGGACGCTCCAGACAGAGCAAAGGTTGCGGACGGGACGGCTGGCTCCCGAAACTGACAAGTCACTAATCCCTATTGTTCTTTTAAAGAGGTGGCACCACATGAGCAGTCCTGGGAAGGGACATAAGCATCGACTCTCTAAATTCCATCAGCTATGCTCGGTCTGTGAGGTTCAGAACCTGGAGTAAAACCGTAGTTAAAATAACTCGCCATGTATTTATGACATTCGGGAAATTGTTATTTGAAATTAATAGTTTCTTTCCTTATCTTTATATACAAAGAAAATAGCTGTATTGATATGACAATAGAAGTATGAAAATATTTGTTTTCATATTTTGTCATGACTGATATCACTGCACTAGCAAAGGGCCTTGTGTTTAGCATTGTACCTGCATTGACTGACCTCTCTGTCCATGTTTATTTCACACAGCACAGGAGATCGATAGGTTTTTCATAAAGTGAATATTGCTTTCGTAGTGACTTTAGATACCGTTGTGCATTTAGAATCCTATTCACAGAAAATATACTTTAATTAATTCAAACACCTTTTCCCAGGGGCGGAAAACTGAGGAAAAAGAGTTTTCCCACTTTCCTGCCATGAGACAGCGCCCTGTCCCAACTCCGAGGCAATCTCGTCCGTTAGCAATTCAAGAACTGCTCTTTCCGGCAAGTCCTTGACAAGGCCTGCGACGCGTGCGCGTGTGTGTGTCTCTGTGTGTGTGTGGTGAGCCAAGGGCCATGTGTGTGTGTTTGTGTGTGTGTTGTGATCCAAGGGACTTGGCAGAGCCGCCGCAGTCAGAGCAACCGGGAAGACAAGGTGACTGCGGGAAGGAGGGTCACAGTGGTCCCAGGAATGTGCGAACAGTGCCACAGGCAGGGAGAGATCTGGCGGAGAGCTCAACTGACACGTTGTCAAGATGTGTTAAATTAGCGGAGTCCGCCGGGCGTGGCAACGGCAAGCTGGGGACGGCATATGGCCGCGTCAGCGTGGCACCCGGCTCCCCTCGCGCCGAGAGTGCAGCGCGGACCTGAGACAATGCGCGGGCCACGGATCCGGCTCCCATTATTTCTGTGTGATTTAGTGGCCGCCTCTGCCAAACGGTACACCTGGAACCGGGCCGCTCGGGGATGCAGCCCACTTCCACCTTTGGGTAAATCCGGGATGGTTTGCCGTTTCCCTTTTATCGGACGCTCATGTCGGCTCCGCTGGCCGCACGCTGATCCATACCGTTCATCAATAACTATAGAAGGGCGGCCCACATGCCGGCAAGGGGTTTTTCTGCTGCTGACCTGGGTGTTTTCAGTGGGGCACGGCAGTGAGCGCGCGCCATATGTTCTGGGCGCTGGCGGACCGCTGCTTTTGACGAGGCTCCGGTGTGCGGGCAGAGCTGTGGCATCTGGATCGGGCCTGCGGACGGCGGTGGGACTCTGCCCGTCCAACCGTGAGTTATCTGACCTTAACCAATTAGTCGCATGCCCACTGCCAAAGCCACCTGGCCAGCGCCGCATCGCCAGTCTTCCTCTCGCCTCAGCCCCGTTTTTTTTTTTGATGGGGTCGACGGTTCGCCCCGCTGCCCTGGCACCTCTGGCCGTGATGGCACCCGGCCTCCTCCCCCGGCCTCCAGCTGCCTCCCCGGAGCTGAGTTCCGACTGTGAGTACAGCTTGTTTACAGCAGCCAATATAGTGCACCCTTATCTGCACTGCTCAACCCGTGACAGCCAGCGTACCTGCCTGCTAGATGGGTCAATTATGCGCTTTCCAGTTATTTAGTCTGAACCATCATAAGCCCACTGGCCTGGCGGCCACCCATCGCAACTTGACAGAGGAAAGCCTTGAATCGTGAAAGTAAAGCATTGATCTCTGCTCTTTCGTTCTTGTCATGCGTGAAAGAGCTTGCATAAGATAAGAAGGTCGCACTCAAGGGTCCAAGAGCAGAAACCTTCGGATGCATTTAAAAAACCTGTCCGCCACTTAAACCTGCCTCCCCACTGCCCCCTAGCTTTTTGCTGGGGATTTGACTTGGGGTCCAGCGATATGCAGTAAGAAGTAGCACAACCTTCTTTACCATTTACTCTCACCGTGGGCCAAATATGCACAGCGACCTGCAAACGTTTCAGCTGCTGGAGTTACGGCCTCGTTATACATTTATAGCGCCACTGCAAGCCCAGCCGTGAGTGAGAAACCTTTCACACCCATTTCACCTTAATATCCAGCCCCTAATGGCTTTTATTTAGAGTCACCATGTCCATTTGTCTTTAGGCAATGAAAATTTGTCCCAACCCATTGCGTCACGACCCATTGGCTTGTTTTATAAAATAATAAACATTTCTGGGTGAAATGGTTATTCCTGACAGTTTCAGATGTCTTCCAGATCTTTCCTTGGGCTGATCATTGGGGACCGGAGGGTGTAAACCTGGCAGGGACGTGAATGCGAGACTCCCAGGGGTGGGTCCTGAGAACCGGCATGCCGCAGACCCTCCCATGCAGATCACTCCGGTCAGTCCGTCTGTCTGGCTCACATCAGCCGTTCGCAGCGTTCTAATTGGTCTCCTTGGCGACTCTACAGCAACACTAATAAGTCACAACAATGCTGCTCCTTGGGAAGATGTACCTTGCTGTCCGCTGCGAGTCCCCAGTGGTGCCTCCGCAATGTTTACCCTGCACGTAGCAGTCATTGGGATCTTTAGATGGATGTTTATTACACAATAAAAAAACTTGGGGCTGTATTTGTTTGATCCACAGACTGGATTTAGACTTCGATTAAAAATAAATGGCTACAGACAAACGCTTAAGTGGAACAAATGCAAGGTTTAATTTTTACTAGCTGAAACGTTCAATAAAACGGCTTAATAGTTGTTTAACGGTTGTTTAACAGAGTAGATACACTGAAAACGTATTAGCACCAGCGTGGTTGTGAACTGTGAAACAGAGGAGAAGGACAAGATGAGCGAAACAAACAAAAGAAGACAAACAAATATGAAACCATTGAGGAGAGGACAATGAACATGAGGGTATGTTCCCTCCTTTTGTTTTTGTTTAGTTAAGTAGAGTTAAGATAATACAGTGGATCAGCCTACCCCATGGGAAACCTAATTCTCCTCCGACTGGAGCCATGACACGCAGAGTTCTTTTCTTCCTGCTCCCCGGGACAGCAGCCCCATACACCGCAGCCAGAAATCACTCATAGTTTAAGGGACTTAGCCCAACTCTGGTTGCCAGGCGCTACAAACATACTCTTGCCACTCTACGGGTGTGTAGCAGAGTCGG
>JAABNX020000038.1:14789082-14821208 GCA_015163995.2 Mormyrus lacerda
CCGCCCCCCCCCCCCCCCCCGAAGGCCTGTTATTCAGTTCAGGGATGAAGATAAAGAAAAACAAACAAAATCAGCACTATGGCACACAGAACATTAAATCCATCACAAATAAGCAGTGCATTTCCCACCACATACATTTGTCAAATTTTGGCAGGATTAAAATTTCCAGTAAAACCAAAATGTTACACAAGTAAACCCAAAAGGAAACCTTTACAGTGTGCCACAGTAAACATAAATGAAAGTTGCAGACAGAAAACTGCAGTGCAGTAGACCATTTCCATCTGAAACTACTGCTTTTGATTAAAAAAAAAAAAAAAAAAAAAAAAAAAACCCAAGAAACTAGTTTGATTTAACGTCTATAAAGTAGAAGTGAAGGCCCCTGTTTCCGCTGCGAGTGACTCTCGGCCTCGTTCACTGTGATCAGCAGCTTCTGCTCCATTGCCTACAGCCGTATTATGCGTCCTCATTCTCCTCTTCCCAGTTAAGGTCATCTCCATCACCCCAGCCTGCCACTTCATTCTACATAAACAAAGTTAAAAGGAGTTAGCACTACTGACCAAGCCCAATGGGGAACAGACTTCCCGCTACAGAACAAAGATCAGGAGGGAAACACAGCAGACAGTCTATTCTCGGTCGTTAATCATTCACCGGCTTAATCCAATTCTACTAAAGCCCACTTTATGTTTTAGGTTTTTGGTTAAACTGGGCAGCACCGAGAACATTTTAAATGATTCTAAACCCAAACAAGGAAGTCGTACTCACTTCGATTGTGTCTGCCGCAGCAAACTTTGCTGTCAACGCAACCGTATCTATTGATGGATCCAGGCCTGTGGGCCCCGTGTGTTCAGAATTACCTATAATCGGCGTAAGCAGTTCAGAATCGCCTACAATGTCATCTGCGATCGCTGTCAAAGTCGCAGACGACAACTTAATGTCTGGAACCATGTCTGCAAAGAAGTCCATCTCCGGATCTTTCTCTGGCTTCCGCCTCACTTCAATCGTGAACTCCTCCCCTAAACCGCCGGCTGTAATCTGTTTCGGCTTTGCGGATTCCGCGGGCATCTTTGGTTTCACGTCGCCCTCTTGGTTCTGCCCATCGCCATGCCAGGGGGGCATTCTTTCTAGCTGGGTTTTAGAAGCAGCACTCAGCTTCAGGGTTCCGGACCCTTTTACTGGTTCATGGGTGACGTCAGTCATCGGGTTCCAGGTTAATGAGGCAGGGGACCGGTTTGGGTTGTCACCCCACGTCTCGTGTTCCTCCATGGAGTCCACAACAGCCCCCTCCTGCTTCTCTACAAGGTGGACGCTGATCTGCCCTGGCTGGTCCTCCTCCACGTCACTCCAGTCCGGCCATTCCTCTGCAGACTGTACACGGCCCACAGCCTCGTCCCGCTTGTAGCCTTGCAGGCCTTTGGGGAATCCATTCAGAGTGATCGCTGAAAATGTAAAAGGGCAAAAAGGCTGTCAGTGCTTCATATAGGCAAAGAAAGCAGCCACAGTCAACCAGAACATCGGTATCTGCATAGTAAAAAGGTTCCTCCACACTTTACATTACTATTATTATTCATGTAGATGCTATTTTTTATACGGCGTTTTACACTTCACAGGTGTGTTTCTATGTACCCCAAAGTTTTAGATCTACTTCAATCGTGAAGGAAGATAATGGAAACCAGTCCTCTGACATGTCCCTAGATGGTACCTGATTTTGTCGTCATTTGTTCAGCTGAGTTCTCGTTTGAGCTGAGAGACTCAATGTTTTCCAGCACCAGCTCTTTCCTTTCAGAGGGTCTGGGGAAAACATTTAGGGTTTTTGGTGGCTGGGCAATTTGTGGCTGTAAACTGATGTGAACAGGAGAGCCTTCAGAGACAGAAGAGAACCATAAACGTTCTTCGACACACACAAATAATCAAATGTAAGGCAGAAAAAAAAAAAAAAGACACTTTTAGGGGAAACGCAGGCAGTTCTTACAATCTGGGGTGACTTCAGCAGACTTGGTGAAGTTGGGGGTCGTCTGTTTAAACACTTTAGTTCTCTCTCCACCCACCACGACTTCAGCTCCAAGTAAAGGAACAAGAACGGCAAGGCTATGAAGCGTCATGGCAACTAACGAATCATTAGTGTCTCTCATTCCCAGTAAAATCTGTGGTGGAAACAGGAACAAAAAAAAAATAAAAAATTGATACACATATACAAGAATACTTTAAGTGTAGTCATCCTTACATTAAATTTTACTGATAAGGAATATCAAAACAGTAAATACAGATGAGGAAGGCTATATAAAAACCAAAAGCCACAAACCTGAGGTAGAATCTGATTTTTCAGGTCCTCGTGAGAAAAAAACTCGGCAAAGACCCCGATGTGGCACAGCAGCACTGTCCTTACATGCGCCTCGTTGACTTTGAACAGCTTCAGAAGCTGAGGGATGACATATTTGCGATAGAGGGATATGGACAGGAGACAATCCTCATTGCTACCGCTGGAATCTGCTGGCCAGAAGCAAAACGATTTTGATTACTCTCCTGAAACATTTTCCTTAGTAACCATAGAAAAACAAGCATCCACCCCATCGCTACCAATTGTTTTTTATCCTGGCCAAGGTCGAGGGAGAAAAAGAATCTTGGTTTACTAACTTGAGAGAGTATATGTTGATCCATCTGACCTCAAATATTTTAAAAATTCATTTGTTTTTATTGGCTGAATTACAACATGATAAGGAAGATATTCAAGCTGCATAGTATAATACCAAGGCACCAAACATAATTAGTGATACCCTTCTTTGGCCTGAGAAGATGAGGGAGGAAACTTTTAATGGCGGCGGGCTCAGCAAACACCAGGGAGTTTAAGAGCTTTGGAACAAGGCGGACGGCAATCAGTTCTTCTGGAAGACTCTGTACCCGGTCCATGAGAAACCTGCACAGGTTCATATTTCACACTTAGCAAAAACATCTAGGAAGAATCTATAACAGGCTTGAAATGTACCTTGGATTTCGGATTACATTTCTTGAAGAAGGTTATTGATATGTAGTCCATACTGTTTACAGCAATACTATAGGAACAACAAGAATGGTGTATTTCATTTAAGAATGGCTTACTTGAAGAACTCATTCTTCTCTTCCTCTGTTTTCAGTGTCAAACTCTTCAGAAAGTTTACCACCTCAAGAAAGTCATTCCTGTTTGAGAGTAAAAAAAAATGCATTTTACTGACCAATGAGAAAAAAAACTACAAAGTATCTATTGAGTAAGCATTCCAATGTACTTATTGCACTTGGCCAATCAAACATGAATCGTGTAAACAGTTGGCATCAAATCCCCAAACAGGTCACTTTAACCCCCACTTGCATTAGCATTAACGTTCCGTACCGGAAAAACATGTGTGTCAGGAGTTTGCTTAGGGGAGGCCTGGTCAGAGGGTCTGGGTTCAGCAAACCATTTTGGAGAGTAAACTTGAGACTTTCTGACATTTCTGCAGAGACTACAGCCAGCAGAGACAAAAGTTAGGAGACAGAAAACTGATATGCTAGAAAGCCTGACGAATATCATTTAAAAGCTACGTTCTCAAACCTGGTATAACACTCAGGAAAGTGTATTGGTATAGTGGTCTATTTATCTTTTGGTGCAATCCCGGTGAGCAGGTTGGGGCCTTGCATGGCAGCCTCTGCCACCGGTGTGTGGATGGGTGAATGTGAGGCATGTGTTGTAAAGCGCTTTGAGAAAAAGCGCTATATAAATGCAGTCCATTTACCATTTACCATATCATGGTCTGAATGTGCATTGGACACATATAATATAACTGGTTAGAATTATTCAATCACGACCAGCTTAAACATCTGGTATTGAATGTTGTATGAGACTTAATATTGTGTGCGACACGTAAAGCAAAGGTTAATGATGGACAAGACATACACTTACCATAATCGCTCAAAAGTGGGATTAAGGTCTCCACTATGACCCCAAAGGAAAAGGAATCTCTAGAATGCCCATATTTTTCAGGAAGCATCTGGAAGCTTATAACCTGGAATCATTTTAAAATCAATTCAGTGTTCAGTGCCTGAAGATCCTTCCTTACACCATTATACCCAACAGGGGGAAAAATTGAAGGAAAATAGGAATAATATAAACGACATACTTACCTTTTCCTCTGGAGGAAGCACACCTTGGTCTCTCCCTGCCTGGATGCTTCTAAGAAACTGATAGAGACGTATAACATAGAAGTTGTATGTTTACCACTGACAGCTACTTCAAAGGGGGGAAACATTCATTTTGTTCATTGTCAGATGAGTCTGTTCGCATAAGAAATTTATATTGTTACCACACATATATACCATAACACTCGAATGAAAAGGCAGGCATCCCTTTCCGGATTTATACACCTCAGTTTCCCAATAATCTTTGTTGTAGTTCAGTGTTTACCTGACCAAAAAATATTGGCATAATTCCCCATTGAGGGTTGATGTGATTATGGACATAATAAAACAGTGTATTCCTTTGACATACAGAGGTGTGACAGAGAAAGAGAGAGGGGCCAATGACAAGAACAGGTAAATTTGTAACAGAAAGAAGCATTTCTGTGCTTTGAAAATGCACAAGTGAGCAGCTTTGAAAAGACGTGCAAGCCTTGGACTAAAAGCTCACCTCCGGAGTCGCTTCGGAGAATTTGCAGACCGTCTCCATTCCGCCCAGCTTCCAGTGGCCGTCTTCGCTGACGAAGATCGAGGACGTGCACACATTGTTGTGGCTTGACTTGCCCTGTGAAAAGCAAACATCAAGAGTTCGCGTTCCTATCCATGAAACGGCCGTTAGCTTAGATGGCGTTTAAGACAATGTGTTAGAATGGAAGGTATTCAGCTCTGTACAAACAACACTTTTAACAACGTGTACAATTTCAAGTCAATACAATTTATGCTATTACAATTAAAGCTAGAAATTTAACATGAATGTACAACATACCTCTTATTTCAAGGCCAGCATTTAAACATTACATTTCTCCCAAAAAAATCCCTTTGAAACATGTGGGAACTGTAAAATATGTATTGTGCTGAAAGCACCCACATTAGCTATCAATGGCAGCTACAGTTAAAGCACTATAATTGGCAGGGTGAACATAAAAATTTAGCATACAGATTATCAATATCCTTGGTGTTGAATAGGATCTGCTTAAAAAGACCAGGCTCTCACTATGTCATGCAGGAAAACCAGGGCCTGCAACAAGTCATAGATCCCAGCGCAGATCTCCTCTGGCGAGAGGCTGTCCAGCACCACCCCCAGGGGCTGCACAGGCTCTGTTACCAGGTGGATGCCCCCATCCTGCACTGAGCAGGACAGGAATCGCAGAAGGCAAGGGTGTCGCAGGGTCTTCAGGTGCTTTTTGAGGAGAGGGGGCAGTGAATGGACAAAACGTGTGATTATTGTTTATTCTTTATTGTTCTTAAGGATAATAAACATACATAAATCATGACCTTAACTGTAATTGCACCACGTTTTCTTAACCAACTCTCACATAAAGCAAAAAATATATGTTTTTGCGTGTGGCCATGCTATATTTCAGCTTCAGACACATACCTTTGCAGCTTTGTTGACTTTGTCTTCGTTACCCTGCTTATGAACAAACACGGAGGCCCGCTTGCCGTCCTGGAGGAGGGCAGAGTACATGGTGATCCCGGATGGGAGGGTGAGCAGCGGCTCCTCCAGCTTGCAGCTTCGTAGGGCGCTGCTCTCCAGACCCATCGTCGTGGCGGGACTCGGGACCTGGTCAGCAAGGAGACGAGCAAATGACAGGCAAAATAACCGCAAGCGTCTTACTGGTGCATCTTGACATAAACAAATGAGATTTAATATGCACTTTAGGCATATTATAAACTGTTTATAAACAGTTATTTATATTATAAACTAAGAACTTTCTTAAATAATGTATCATGTAATGTAATGTTAGAACCGTACAAGTGTTATTCGATTATTCACCCGTGTATCTAGCTTCCATATTTGCAAACAACTGTAGGTTACAGAAAAATGCGCACATCCAACCATACTTTATTAAAGAGGAGCGGGTGCGTATTAATCATTTATAGGTAACAACCTAAAGCTTGCGTGGGACGCCTTAGTGTAGTAGTTTATTATCGGGGCAGTTAAACGTGACGGTCGGAGAGCTTAAGTGCATGCATGATCTCCCCTAGAGGGCTACCTGCGTCGGTCAATTTATATGTGAAACCGTGCAGCTAGACGTGGAAATTCACTACACGGTTCCTCCCATGGAGCTTTATCAAAGCTGTTCGCCACTGAAGGTGGAAGACATGAGCCGACAAACATTTGGGAGATCTTCCGAGATCGCACCTGCACCACGGTGTGTCCGTCTTCCTAGCGGCTCGCCAGGGAGTTGGCTAACCAGCTAGAAGCCTAGCCAGCGGCAGATGGCCGGCCGCTGCTCGGTCACTCTTCGGTCCGCGACGGTGCCGCTGTACCTTTGCCGTACCGACAGAACTACAGATCGAGTGTCTTCCAGCTTCCCTTAACCGTCGTCATTCGATACCCTGAGCGAAAATGGCCAGAGTATCCATTTAAACTCCAAAAAATGTCCAAGGAAGATGCACTCCGCACAACTGCTTCCTGTAAACACCGGCACTTCCGGTCGGGAATAAACCATCAGTGGATGCTTAAGGGTGAAGTCACAAGACTATAGCGCTTTTAAAATAACAAAATATTGCAAATGGCGTATAAGTTGTAATTGAAATGTTTTCTTATCCCTTATTTTTTACAAGAATATATAAATCTTCTCTTAATGTTAGATTCCACATTATACGAAGTATAAATTGAGGAGTAGCCTACCCAAACCGGTTGAAGTGGAACGGTCACCATCGTCGTAGTTGGGAAGTTTGAACTTCGGGAACACTTTAGAGAATGACATTAATAGACTCGATTATTATTTATTAATGACATATTGTCTGACCAAGACACTTAGTCTAGCAGAATAGTATGGAATCTGCTCGCCACTCTCGTCAACATCAGGTTGTGGGAGGCTAAATCTCTTTTGAATGTTTTTGCAATGACATTTCTAAATATGTAAACCAACCTGTAGGTATCATTCTCAAAAAAATAAATCTAGTCACTTATTTGTACTGATTCAAATTAATTGAATTTGAATTCATACTTTGCCTCTAAATATGTCGTATTCTCTTTTAAATCTGTAACTGTCTTGTTATAGTATATTACAGTCAGACTGACAGTCACACCTCTCCGCCTAAGCAGGCACAGAAAACCGATTTATTATGAATTTCCACAGAGGCACAATGTCTAATCTGGGAGTCGGCAGCCTGCGGCTCTTCTCGGAACGACAGCCGCATTCACATTTTCGTGTCTTTACATAATTATGATAATGCTTTCGTACAGATTAATTATTTATTTATGGGTTAATATTATTTTTCATTTAAATATTTCTTTAGCTATATATGTGAATGAGGCAGTCCGTCACGCGTTTCTGTGATGTTTCACGGCATCATTAACATGTTCCTCAAAGTCATTGTCTACGGCGAGAGTACGTCTCTGGTTAAATGGAATGCTAGCTGTACCTGAGACTGGATGTACGTTTCAACATTTATTGGGTTTCCCGATTCTTTCATATACTTTTTGTAGTAAATCGTCACCACGCTTTCCCAGACCTTCGTAAAAATGATTATATTTCCCCCGATTTAAATATTATAGCCAGTTGAGTTCGCACTGTTGCACTGTTCGGTCAGTACAGTTACAGTAGTGAAGAGGAGAGTGAAGGGCAGACGGCTGCAGAGCCGAACGAAAGAAGGGCTGAGGGTGACGAACATCGCCACAGAACTGAACAAATATTGTAATATTAGTCACCTTTGCGCTGTTACGCGTCTAAGTGATTTAAAATGCCCCCCGAAATTGGTTTTCTTTATTTTATGTAAGTACTTGAAAGTTTGTTTTTATGTTAAATGCATATATGCCCATATCAAATTTAAAAATCGTATCTCATACCTCCTTATATACCTACCCATTACGGCTCATTGTAAATTTTGGTTCAGATATTTAGAAAACGGCTCTTGGCTTTAAAAAGGTTGCCGACCCCTGGTCTAGTCAGATGGTGGTGACTGTTTCTAACGTGGTTGTGATTAACACGTCTTTTATTGTTCTTATAAAAGGGATTCCGATTTGTGTTTTAAACGGTTACAGCTGCAATAAATATCTGGGCGTAATTCGTGATTGCTGTCTTTTTTTCTTTCCGGTGTTCATGAGTTAAGTTAATTTTTTACACCATGTTACACAATATAGGTCATTTCAGAAACTATTTCAATCATCCCATTTTAGGACTGTTTGTGCTCCGTTATAAAAAAAAAAATCAGAAAGTGGAGAGAGTTGGTTGGAGGAATGGGGTTCCTTGAATATCCTTGTTTCTGTTTACTTAATAAATATTGAAATACTTTTCTTTTGAGTACTGAAGGAAATATTTTGACCTTCATTTTTACATTTTAGACTAGTCTCTGTCTGAACAAATGTTCCAGACTGTTAGAAGTTCACAACTACTTTATTGACGACGGACTCTTAGCAATAGGCCAGCATTTGTTTTCAGAGACATTACTTCAGTAAAAAAGTTTATAAATAGTAAGTACCAATTATCTTCCAGGGGTATTCTTCCATATGCTTTTTATCAGACATGAAATGCTAAGGTCTGCCTCGACACCTCATAGGAGCCATGACGTCATTATGCAGGCAGTGCCTGAAACAGTTTGTTATTTTTTTAGAGTTGAATAGGGGGTTGCAGACATCACATAATTCTCCCGGAAGGATTATTAACATATGACAGGAGATGAGTGTTACAAGTTATGCTTTCTGCTGAATTCATATTTTCTTCCACGTACCAAAATATTTGCGCTTTAAATGAATTATTTGAAGTCAGTCATAGAAAGCTGTAACATTCATCACATAAAAATGGGCACAAAGTCTGCTCCCCTTGTGGAACACCCATTTGCAGGAATCCCAGCCAGTAGGAAACAAAACTGAATTACCGGTGTGAGAGAAACATTACAACATTACGTCAAAATTTTATTTTGACAATTTCGATCAGTTCATCTGACAGTGCAATGTCTTGGTAAATTATTGACACAGACGTGTAATTCTTTAAAACAATTCTCAAATGCATTTAAATTAAAATAAGCGATGATCCCACATGTGTATACTTTAAATTCGAAACAGATTGTTTAAATACAGCGTTAATATTAATTGAATTGTTGCGTGTAAAAATGATCCGATCTGAGGAACATTCAGTATCTGGCATTTAACACGGGAGTCAGCATGTGATGTTACCCCGCAGATAACGTTGGTGCTCGTCCAGGTATTACTAATAGTTTTCATGAGTAAAAACAGGAAGTCTACGTCTCCCTTTCTTTTTTCCCTTCGGTTATGGCGTAGGATCATTTAATTAGAGGAACCAGCCCAGACTGAAAAAAAATCCAGCCCTTGCTATATAAATTATCACCAAAGAACATTTAGATTCACAGGAGCTCACTTGACAAGTAAGATTTCTTAATTTACCTTTGTTTAAAATTGATTTAGTACAACATATGAATTTAAATGTTGATTTATAAATATAATTATTCCATTATAAAGAACAATGCGAAGTAACGGTTAATATATTGAATGTATTTTAAAAATATTCTTTTACTGTCTTTATCTTACCGTAGGCCTATTAGTGCAATGGCCCACACGTTTATACCACCTTGCCTTATGGTGTTGATGTATCTTCTTCCATTGTGTACCGGACAACGTAAGTGCGGTATCTTTCACCGGATCAAAGTTTTGGCAATGTATAGAGTTTAAGAAAAAATCAGACACTAATTACTGTTTATATAGCTGAATGATTAAACACAAACAGACCCATGTTCGGAAGCCTTTCTGGTTGCTCAACAGAAGTTTTCAGCTGCAGTTTTAGCATTATAGTGAATGAATATGTCGTTCCCTTAACAGTGAGCTGCAAAAACCGATGCGGAGAATCGTATCATCGCGGCAATCGCTGCCATTGCGACTACAGCTGCATCGTTCACAATGAATGCTGCGGGGATTATGAATCTTTGTGCACCACGGGTAACGGTCTCCGTTTACTGTTCATTTGTGAAGGATTGCACAGTCGCCTGAACACATCTCACATCTATAGCTGCAGCACTGATAGTACCGTGTCCAAATGACCGCATGAAAAGCTATACGGCTTATATGTGTGGCGGTCTTTGGCATTAGACAGGAATCTTATGAATATCTGCATGCATCGTAGAACAGAGTTACTCTTGGAGCAGGATGAGATACATCACCATAAGCAAAAACAGGTTCAGCCAACATGAAAATATATCATAAATAAATATATGGCGAATACAAGCATAAGGAATATAAATGTAAGAAATTCAGAGAATAGGTTTGATTTGCAGGAGACTCCTGTAAAGGGCGATGTGGTGAGTCCTTCAAGCGAGGCAGAGAGTGCCATTGTGATGCTGAGTGTACTCAGTTTAACCAGTGCTGCCCTGATTATGTGGGGAACTGTGGCAAAGGTGAGTCCTGTGTTCTAGTAAGTCACGCATGCTCACTTCTGGCATGATTATAATGAAAAAATGCATCCGGTAATATTAATTAACCCGTCCATATTAATTTGTCCACTGTTTATCCATATTAACTTATATTAATTGCTTAATTAATCAATTAAGAAAAAAATAACATCCTTGTGTATATCTGAGGAGGAGCCTTTTCAGGCAATAGTTATATGATACGGCATGCATTTCCAAAAAGAGGTGTACTGTAGTTAAGTGTAGAGCAAATTTTCTAGACTAAGCTTGTTTTTGAGATGAGACCATCTCACTTTCTCATCATCTCATCACAGTATCAGAAACCAAAATCCACTCAGTCCTCTCGTATTCCAACGAAGAACTTTCACTGAATTTCCAAAACTCACTTAGTCCACAGAAATCTTCTCCAAAGTGTATCCCATGGACTGAGTGAATTCTGGAAATTTGCTTCTCGACCCTGAAATCCATGAAATGGCTGGGATTCACTTATGGGGCTGCGTTCAGTTTACAGCCTATAATGATGCCTGGGCTCACTTAGTAAATTACAGAAAAATAATAACTGAGGGATCTTGAGCTGCTCGCCCGCATGACCCACTGGTTCGAAGAAGGCGGTCAGGCTGCAGATGTACCCTGAGCTGGAGCTGGAAGAGACCTTTTCCACGGGCGGCAGACGTTTCTGGGCCACTGGAGAAGGGTCAGTAATCAGGGTTACTTCATGTGATCATGCAGTGGGGTCTGCAGACGCCGGATCCACTCCCAGCCCAAAGAATGATGAAGGCTACGAGCCCCCAAAGACGAACACCCCCAAAGCGGATTCGCCGCTGGACGGCACGGCTGCCCCTCACAGCTCTGAGCAGTACCTTCAGGATGCCTCCGGCGTGGAAGCCAGCTCAGTTTCAGGGGATGGGGATGGATCGTTTCAGGAAAATCAGTCTGGAATTTCTCCAGAAACAGCTACTCTTTCCAGTGACAGAGATGTGACGACCATCTCTGCAACCAGCAACCCAGTGGCCCAGACCACAGGTAACTAATACGTTGCTATGCTTGTAAATGACCACTTACTTATGCATGGAAATTTTGTGTTAGATATACCAACATGTTAGGCAAGAAAACAGTGTTACCCCCCAGCTGACAAACATCAGCTTTGAAGAATTTTATCAGTGCCGTAAGTGGTTGGAAGACAGATAAATGAATATAAATGAATATAACACATGGCAATACTAATCATCGATCTACCAACCACCTACCACCAGAAGCCTGTCCTGGGCATCGTGGGTCAGCGTTTCTCAACCCAGTCCTCGTAGACCCCCCCCAGAGTCCACATTTTTGCTCCCTCTCAGGTCCCTGGTACAGGTTGCCAGTCCACTGCAGGATTCCTGACAAATGCTCCCTAGACAATTTTTAGGCATCAGTTATCTTAACTGCATGTCTCGGATTATGGGACGACATCAAAGTACCTACAGGAAACCCACACAACACGGGGAGAACATGGAAACTCTACCCACACAGAGCAGACGTGGAGTTAGAACCCTCACCCGTAACCCTAGGGGGGTGAGAGAACAGCACTACCCACAGAACCCCTGCGCCACCCAATATTAAGATGGGATTTTTTGACTCTTAGAAAGTTACGTCCCATATACTTTATGGTTAAAAATTTTGATTTTGTGTTTTCTTCCTCTCCACTATGACAGTGACCCCTGCTGATGAAGCCTTCACTAAAGGGAATGACCCTGATGGCAATATGAGCTCTGGGGGGGGTGAGAACGCCCCCAGTGCCGAGCCCTCAGATCACATCCCTGAGGGCATAGAGGAGGTAACTCCTGATCCTTCTCTTGGGTCAGGGAGCTCAGTGTTCTCAGAAAATCCCACAGATGCAGATACGCAGGGATCAGATACGCAGGGATCAGATACGCAGGGATCAGATACGCAGGGATCAGATACGCAGGGATCAGACGCTCCATCTTCTGAAAAATCTGTAGCAGGAACACCGCCAACTGTTCAGAAGTCTGAGGATCCTGCAAATGGGACATTATCACAGAAGGAGGGTTTACATAATCCAGACTCCATCTCTTCTAAAGATGGAAATCTAGCTCCCTTGAGCTCAGATGAGTTCAATTCTACAAATAGCCCCGAGACCACGCCTTCAAATGAGAAAACATCCCCCACACCCAAAGAGCCCACTACTCCGGGAAGCTCAGCTCTTAATACGTCACCGGTGAACGACGGGGTGAACATTCCGGGCGACACCTCCCCCCCGGAAACCCCACCTGCCGAAGTGGATTCTCAGACGGAACCTGTGCCCTCGCCGTCTGACATGCCGCCTGCAGACGATGTGGCTGCCGGCGCTGCGCAGACTGAACGTCCTGCTGCTGACCAGCCAGCCACAGTTGATGCTGAGCGTCAGGATGGAAGAGGGGATTCTGGGGACTCCAGAGCTGTGGCTGTGGACCCAGTAGCCCCCACTGGGAAGCCTAGCAAACCTGTAATGCAGATGAACGGCACAGAGGCCCCGACAAGCGGCAATCCCACCGACTCCGACCACCTGGCAGGTAAAGTCCTCACCCCATCATCATTTCCTTTGGCTTGAATCATTAGGAGACTATTTATTCTAATTACATCAGATTCTGACATTTAATGTTAAAAGGTGGAAATATATTCCGTGCTTCTGGAAAATGCAGAGTATCAGCTCATCCGCAGTCAGTTAAGTGTCTTTCTCATGAATGCTGGTACCATTTTCCTGACTTGGTTCATTTTCAGACAGCAGCAACGACACCGACCTTTGCAACGGACAACCCATCAGCGGGCTCACAACTCTCCGCAATGGGACAATCGCTGTTTTCCGTGGTGGGTAACATATTGCATTTCTCCAATTTCCATCCACCAGTATTCACTTGTTTTAACTGTTCTACTGAAAAATGGACTGATACTGATCACAGGATATATGCAGCCATTAATGTGTTCTACATTTTTTTTTTTAATCAGGTCACTACTTTTGGATGCTGGATGACAACAGGGTACCGGGTCCTGCCCGTAGTATCAGAGAGGTTTGGGGCATCCCATCTCCCATAGACACAGTCTTCACCCGCTGTAACTGTCAAGGAAAGACTTACTTCTTCAAGGTACATTTACAGTTTCCCCTGCCATACAACCATTGTAGAAATACAACCATTGACAAGTCATACTTAAGTTTTAACTGAAGCTGTAGTAGAATCATAAACGCAAACTACTTTGATCTATGTACACTATCCGCGCTTCACAGGGGAACAATTACTGGAGGTTTGAAAATGACGTCATGGATCCTGGTTACCCTCAAACAATCTCCACGGGCTTCAGTGGACTGGCTGGCAAGATCACCGCTGCCTTGACCGTACCCGAATACGGGCGGCGGTCAGAGTCTGTGTTTTTCTTCAAACAAGGTAATTTCTCATTGCTGCTCAAACCGCTCATGGCTATATATATATACTACTGGCCTGAATGTTGCTTTATCTCCTGTTGCCCTGTGGTTCACGCCCAGGGGGCCTACTACAGAGATACGGCTTTAAATATGGGACAAGCCCAACCTGTGGCCAGAGACCCCGGTACATGGTGGTCACTGTCAGGAGCAGACATGCCCGACAAGCAGGTAAAGGTGGACCTCATTTCTTGGTTTTAAAGTTAATGTAGATAAATGTACAGCATGTGATATTCATGTGACTGAACATGCCAGAACCTACATAGTGTCCATGAAACCACAGAAAAGAGAACTGAAATAACATCACCTGTATGAAGTCGTTTAGGATTCATTCATCCTTGCCTACTGGTGGATAGACAAGTTTGTTCGATTATCGTCTGATATTTTTGTTTCTACAGAAGACGGCCTTGAAAGGGAGATTAAAATCACATGGAAGGGATTCCCTACGCTGGTGACATCTGCCGTCTCTGTACCCGCTCCCAGGAAGCCGAACGGCTATGACTACTTCATCTTTTCAAGGAGTAAGTGCTCTGTTGAGTATTAGTCTTGGAAGGAGCACAGGGTTTTTTTTTTTTTAATTATTAAATTGACATATTGACCCACATGGGCTTTCGGGTCCACTCCAACAGACTATGTCAGAGGTTGGCAGATGCCATTCATAGGAAGTCAGCTCACCCACTCAGAGATCCAACCGTCTAGTCATTCTGTCAGTAAAGAAACACCCATCGGTTGTAGGCTGCAGTGCCATGAAAGCGTCTTAAGTCTACATTCACTTTGTGTTTTCAATGGCAAAGGTTACTCAGGAAGTGTTTTTCCAACCCCTGGCTTTCTTGCTTGTACTACCTGTCTGACCAGTTTAACACGTCATAAAAGGTGATACGTTTTTCTTGTCTTCTCCAGCAAAATATTACAACATCAAGGTCGATGGGGATCAACCAGCTTTGGCTTCTCCAGAGCCTTCGCAGTCTCAGCAGAACTCTGCAAATAGCTGGTTCAACTGTCCCTGAATTTCCTTGCCGAAAAGAAAAACGGACACAGACAAATTCTTAATTTTTAATAAAAACACAACAATGGATTATTCAGAAACCTTTAAAAGTACAACACACACACACACACACAAAGCAAAAACAAGATCTCAGTACATTATGAACTACAGTAAGCATAGGGCTATGGCAACACGGCTGGATCCATTTCATGCTTCACCTGGCGAATCGACCCCTTATTCCCATTACACCTGCAGAAGAAAGGTTACATATGCAGCTTTAAATAAAATGAATGGCCAAACCATAAAAATGTATAAAATTAGAGATGTATTTGTTCAGTTTGCTGCTGTCCTCTGATGTACGAGTTCTAACTTTTTGTGTATTTTGATTAAAATGCGAAAACCTGAAGCCGGTCGCCGTGTCCTTGCTCACCTCTCCGGAAGCTTCTGCCCCTCTGCTCTCTCCAGCGCTGCAGCTGGCGGCCAGCAGGGGCCCTCCAAGGTTTGGGCTGGATTCTGCTGCTGCTGCTGCCGCTTGGGTCTGTGGGGAAGTGCAGGGTTGGGCTTTGCAAACATGCAGCACAGTAGCATGGCAGAGCTCCCGTTTCCCATGAACATCCCCAGAATCTCAGTGGCTCTGCTCTTGCAGCGCCTACGCCAGTCCGGGCTGCTCCAGGGGAGCTGCAGTCATTTCCCATTACTTTCATAATGAAGGGTGTATTTGAAGTTACACAACGGGAGTATAGATCCAGATTAAAAGCAGCGCAGCTTGTTCCAGCAGAGTTGGTGTCCCCAGTTCCCCTCGACCGACCTGAGGAGCTGGAGGGCGGCTCCTGACTGGACGAGAGGCTTCCGCTGCCTGACGACTGGGCCAGCACCTCCATCTCTGTCTGGCTCTCGGGTTCCATACTGGACTCGGCACCGGTTCTGTCCAAAAGAGCAGTGTAGTCTCAGGTACGCTCAAATTAGAGTCCAAGCAATTTAACGGTTTGGTCATGGTAGATTTATTCTGAAAGCTTGGGGACACGATGGAGGACGCATCGATGTACAATAGTGTGCAATATCCAAGATGGCGACTGGAAGGGTTTCTTTAGCACAAGCTCATCTGCTGTTATACGTTTTGTCAGTAAGGGTAAGTTTGTACCATTCACATTTTTTCCTGCATTCAACATACTTCAAGTTCTGAATGTCAGCTTACCATCTAATATATCCCAGACCTCGACACGTCAACATTATTAGCCAACATTATTCACTTTACATGGGTGAAGTCAATGTTTTGTCTCATTGGTGTATACAGCCATAAAGGTTTAATACACCTCAGGCAGTTTGCAAATATCCATTTAGTATGTCCAAAATCCATTTGGTGCAATTCCAGAAGAATTACATGTGTTGAGTATACCTGGAGTAAGCTTTACCTACACCGGGTAAACGACAAAGGACGAGCATCCACTCAAAATATGACTATCATCCATCTCTACCAGCAATGCTTGTTTCAAGCATCCATTTCTTAAACGTTTTCTACTCCAAACCCAAAAGGATTTCAAAAAATGCTTGCCAATCTGCTTCATGGAAACCTGGCTTGACCAAAAAGGTCCCAGACTTTGCTGTGAACCTTTGGCAGCTTGGGCAACACATTTCTGCTCTTGAAAAGAGAGAGAGAAAAAAAAACAAACTTGTTTGGATTCAGCTGTAACAGTTTTGGGGCATCATAATCATGCCTGCGTCTCGGATAACTGCCCAATTATGTACAAAGTGGATCAGAACTGCCTCAAGGACAAACCACTGGATCACTGACACTGCGTTCCGGCAAGCGTGCCAGGTTCCCCCGCATGCACCCCGTGGTAAGTCGGCCTGTGCTTTGCTGCTTTTATTTCAACAGACCAAAAATCACTGACTGATGTCTTTGGACAATGGATGTTACTGCACTGACTGGGACAATCTCAGAATATCTGATGGCAGACAACGGTACTGATGTGGCATCACACATTTCATTTTAGAATTTAGTGATCAATGGTCATTGTTGACACGAAATGTGTCCTCTGCATTTAACCCTTAGGTGTCACAGCAGGGGGCAGCTAATTCAGCGCCCGGGGAGCAGTGCTTGGGGGTGGTACCTCGCTCAGGGTACCTCAGGGGTGCCTTGCAAGTTGGGGAATCGAACCTGGAATCTTTGAATTACAAGTGCGCTTCCCTAACCATTAAGCCACCACTGCCCATTTAAAACCTTAACTCTTTCGTGAGATACATGCAGTGCTTAAAGTGAGACTCCACAAGCCCTGATTTTCAAAGGAAGTGAAAAACCAAAAAGCATAAGAACTGCTTTCAAAGGGGATTAGGATGAATACAAAGCAATTAAACTATGCATGTATCAAGAGGACCGTGAAGGTTACTCTGTCACAGCTGCTTCTCTCAGATACTCCTTTCAGATTGCTCACTGCAAAAACACCCAGGAACCCTCTTCTTCCCTAGTGCTACTGGACTGTTACAGCTTAAAGAACATTGAACATCAGCATGTTTTTCAGATGTTTTTATTTGCATCAGCACAGACCCGACAGCCCGTTGGCACATTATACCGCCATACCGCATATGATGCGTTCCACACTACACGCACGACGGATGCTGTCTGTTTGACCAGGATCTTGTCAGCACTGCATTACTTGAATTTTCACAAACCAGCGCATATCATGCCTTGTGTTCACCACCCCTTTGTTTACCGCGTGTCTTCATTCTCTGTAATTGTTATTTATCGACTGTGAGGTCATAACGGTAACAAGTGGTACCAACGAAAATTTCCACTGGCCTTGGTTTTGTGGCATAAGGATAAAAATTCATCCGTTAAAGAATATTTTGTTTATGTTCATGCTTTTCCAGAAACGCCCAAAGTGCCCCAGTGTGAACACTTACATTCCTATATACGCACATGTTGGTTGAACTCCGCTAATCTACCAGGCTTTTGGTTTATCAATACCTCAAATTAACCAAGTTAAATTAACAGAGCTGGTGGCGAAATAAACAGACGGAGCTCTCATGAGGAGAAGTTTGGGCACCAAAGTTGTAGTATATATATTGCGACCATCCAACTAGCTCTCAAACTTCCTGAAAAACATTCTTTTTGCTTTTTATTTTATTACTGAGAAAAACACTATATACTGCTCACATAAAAGCTTTTATTTAGTACGGTAAATATAACTATTAAATGATTATTAAAACAGTCTGGAACAGCGTTGCGATGTTGCAAAAGTTATTTTAAGTTATTTTAAGCTTCATTGAGTCCCTCCTAAGACTGGGCGTTTTCAGTCAGACTGTGTGAATCACTTCTGCTGAAAACGAGAATCGCCTTTTGCGGGTTGCATGCCGCAGACCCCCGTGCTGCGACGGCTTTTCAGCCACAAACCCGCTGTTGTTCACCGAAGGAGCCGCGAGTCATCGTCCTACCCGTCACTCTCCGTGTCCAAGAGCGCCTCGTCCGCGTCATCCCTCGGACTGGGCATCCCACGGGACCGCTGGCCCGCCGTGGACGTGGTCGCCATGGGAACGGACTGGGAGGCATGTTCCGACCCGTCGGAGGGGTTGGACTCCGTGAAAACTGTCACTGGGAGACAAAAAGTATGTGTAGCTTTAAGAAGCGCAGTCATATGGCAAAGAAAGGAAACGGGGGCAAAACAAGGGGCCAAACACACATCTGTGGCATTTGTACTTAATCACAGAAGCTAAATCTTGGTTTAGTTTTAGCTCAAAATGTACAGGTGTGGCGGCACTTACCTGGCGCTGCCACCTGTAGCGGGGTGGTGGGCACACTGCGGCCCCCCGACTCCTCGTGCTCCCCCATGAACAGCGGACTCTCATACATTCCTAGACCTGAGAAAGGAAGGGTAACCAGCTGGGGGCGTGTGACCAACCGGCAGCATCTCAGTTCACATACAGTGAAGAGAGAGTCCATCCCACCAGGCACCCCAGCTTCTGCCATCTATAAATTGCACAAGTCTGTGATTCTGTGTCGTCCCCGGTGACAGACCGACATTCCTTCCAGGGAACGCCTGTGCTTTCTGGATGGTTCACTGACCATAAATCTATGTAATCCAAGTAATTAAGGGAACCAGGTGAATGAATTCCCATAGGCTGACACTGCCCTCGTTTCACAGCTCCATTTCAAGTTCCAGAATTACATGGGACTGTGGATTTAGTTCCCTGTTATGTAACCAATTCTCAATTCATCCCGCATAGTGCCAGAGATTCATGCTGCAAATGCATGCAGAGGAAAACGTAGAAGATAGCAAGCGTGTACAGGTATTACAAAGTGGAACGACAGTTCATGGTTTTCTTCTAGGTTTATCCTAACTGATTATTCTGCTGTGGGGTTTGGGGGGGGGGGGGCGTCGTTATCAAGCAGCATAGGGCACAAAATGGTTATGCTAGGGGTGGCCAATCTCATCCACAAAGGGTCAGTGTGTAACCTTTAAGTCAGCTGTTCAAACCCAGGTGCGAGGATTCCTCCAATCAGTCCTCTAATTAGTAATCTAACTAGGGAGTTGCAGTGAAAACCCGCATATACACCGGCCCTTTCTGGATAAGATCGGCTACCCCTGGGGTACAACCTGGGTGAGATTCCAGACCATCACAGGGAATGCAGGCAGGCACTCATCTACACAATCGATCACTGTGCTGCACTTCCTGACTCAGTTCATTTTCTACACCCAAGTGCATCGCTGACCTGCTTTTGAGGCGACAACATACCTCCTTGCGAAGCCAGCTGCCCCAGGTCCGAGCCAGCCTGGGCCATATCTTCAGGCGGACCGAACCGGAACCGGGGAACACCGGCCACCTGAGGAGAGCTGCTGACGGGCAATAGCAGGGTTAGGGAAGAGCGCTGACACAGGAGTGCTCAGGCTGCCTCAACACGCACTGGAACGACAGCCCTCACGTCGGCCCGACTAATTCACTCACTGGATGGCCTCGGCGAAGCTGTCACTGCGGTGGGGCAGCATCAGTGTGGGGGTGCTGGGAACCATCCGGTCCTCCTCATCGAAGCAGGGCTGCTGCACAGCATAGAGCGGACCGGATGCCTTAAGACGGGGAGGTAGGCTTGGACTCTCCCCGTTCTCCCAATACACACGGATGGGCAACTCACCGTGTTGCTGCTGACTGGAGGGACGCCTTGTGTACCCCGCCCCCCGGGGAACTGACGTCTAATGGGAATGCGCTGAAGGAGAGGAAAGCACTGACATTCAAAACATGAAAAGCGGTTTCCGGGCGAGAAAGGCTGCATGAGTGTGACACAAACACACCTGCGGCGGTGGTCCAAGTTCCTGGGCAGGGGGGACCTGGATATTGAGTCGAGGGGGCAGGGTGTGAGATGGTCTCCGTGGCGACTGAGGTGGGCGGGGCACCTGCCGGTCAACACTCAGCTGCTGGTCTGGCTGGGACTCTGCAGGAAAGCTTTCCATGTTGCTGTTGCTTCCTTCTCCTGGGATGCAGGACGCATTGAAAATTTAATTTATGTTACGAGACAAAAAAAAAAAAAAACAATCAGACCAGGAAAAACTGGACTTCATCCAAGCCCCAACACCCACAGACCAAGCAGCAGGAAAAACAAACTTTAAAAATTACCACTGGATGTCTGGGTGTCAGCCAGCCTCTGGATGGAGTCCCCAGCCCCCAGGATCTCCTCGTTCTCCATGCCAGCATCATTGGTCTCAGTCCCCTGGACCACACAATTCATAAACAAAATCACCACTACTTGTGGAAACACCCGAAAACAAGTCACATGTGTGAGGGAGTGTGAGCTTTCAGAGAAACGAGGATCCATGAGCTTTTCAGCGTTTAAACCATAAACACGAACACCCCTCCCTTCCTCCAGGACAGCGACGCCGTTTACGCAGCGTCTCACTGACACCCACCATTGGTGACTCAGTTCAACTCTCTTTTTTTTTTATTGCTGTTCCCAGCAAAGTCTGTAACAGTATAAGTGTGTCTGTGATCGGCAACATGCCAGCGAACATGGAGACCTGGGAGGATACCGGAGGAGTTCAGCAGCTCACCTGCAGATCGTCTCCCTCGTATGGCTCATCACACCCCCCTCCGCTGCCACTCTCCCCATTGCTCTCATCTCCTTCATCACCCATGCCAGTCCCATCATCATCATCATCTTCATCATCATCCTCCTCCTCATAGTCCTACAGACAATGGTACAGAATACATCTCTAAAGGAGAAAATACCTCATATTCATTAAATGGGTTTTGTAAACAAATTTACCTGCTGTTCCTCTTCCTCCTCCTCTTCCTCCTCATCCTCCTCACTGTCAGTGTCGGAGACGATGACAATGACATCATGCTGTTCTTCCACTGGGTCCTGTGGGCAGACCTGAGCGTCCGTGGGTTGGTCCACGGGGACCGCCTGTGAAGAGTCACCGTCCTGTTCGTCCCCGTCCTCCAACATGGGGTATTCCACCTCGGTAGGTACCTGTAGCCATGCCCAAATGGATATGCTGGACTCAGGGCTATTCCAAAACACTGGGCGCCATGACCTGGCACCTGGAGGTCACACCAGAGCAAGCCTCACCTGGCCAGCATCAGAAACTTCACGATTCTCCATAGGAACCTCAACTTCATCCACCATGCCTTCATCTACAAGTACTTCTTCCTAGGAAACACAAAAAAAACCCCTCAAATTACTTAAGTTACTGAATTACTATCCTAGAGCGCTTAGTCTAGCAAGTTCTATAATTCTTATAACATCTACTTTGGTCCTGCCAAAGTCTTTCATGATTTGACATGCAGTGCGTGGCCCTCACCTCAGGGCCCACTCTCTGGATGATACGGGGCTTCTTAGGATTGGGTAGCTCCATCGTTTCCTCTTGCCTGGCGTCAGTGGAGTCAGATGTACCCTCCAGGTCCTCCTCACGTATCCTCTTGGGGATGGTGCTGCCCGGCGTGGCTGAAACTGAAGAATGCGCTCATTTACTCACTGAAAAAATGCGACCTCCACATCTGAACCTACGAAGACCACCACATACAGTTAAACTACACAGCTAGGGTAAGATTAGACTGAACTCAGAACTGCTTGCTCAGTTCCAAATGAGAAAACAATCAAAGGAAGGAGGCACACCTGTACCGAAGACCATCGTGGAGGTGGAGGGCCTCTCCACCGAGGGACCCGCCATCGGCTCCACCGTGGATGAAGTTGGCTCTTGAGCGGCGACGTCCAGGGAGACCAGGGTCTGCTGGGTGGGCTGGACAAAGGCGGTGGCTTGTGTCTGAGGGGTCTGCTGTATCTGTTGCTGGGGCTGCATGTTCAAGAGGGGCTGCGCCAGTGTGTTCTGGACGTTAGGACTGGTGGAGCGCACAGACCCGCTGGCGCTGCCGAAGACAGTGACGTGCTCCACTGGACCCTCGGACGGCTGTGCTGCTCAATTCAGAAACCCGGGTCGCGTCAGCGCAGCATGCTCAAAATTAACGTTAGTATACAGATCTTATCAATCCTTTCAAACCATCTTTAAAAATATTCAGGTCAAGTTCTAAAAATCTTTGGATGGTCTGTACCAGCGAAGGCAATCTGAAGAATGAGGCTCTGGGTTTCTCACCTTCCTGTGTGTCGACCTGAGTGGTCGGCATGACGGTGGCCGTCGGAGTCGGCGTCGGCACGGTAGCCGGAGTGATCATGGGCCGGATGCTAGCCCTGGGGGTGGGCTTGTTTCCAGGGATGGGTGGAGGCTTGCTCGGGGTGGCCGCGAGGGGCGTCGGCTTAATGTTTGCCGTGGGAGGCTCCGAAACGCTGGCGCTGTGGTGCAGAAAGCCGCCAATCATCGCATGCTAGTTCCTGGGGCAACAAGATTCACGTTGGCTGTGTGCAATTGAAGACTTGCTACCTTCCCCTATCGGCGGCTGGAGTTGTCTTCAAGGTGATCTGCCTCTGTTCAACTGGCCTCTGCTGCTCTTGGGCCTTAAGAGAAAGGGAGACACTGGTGTCACACAATGGAGACTGTCAAACTGAAGGTACTCATTCCCTATCACCACCCACGGTACCTTGCTGGGGCCCTGCTCCTGAGGCTCGTCCCTCGGCTCGCCGTGCCGCTCCTGCTGGCCTCGCAGCTCTCTCAGCTCCCGCTCCTGCCGGCAGAGGCGGCCCTCGTACTGGGATTTCAGCGCCCCCAAACGTACCTCCAGCTCTTCCCTCTGCAGCTTCAGCTCCTCCATCTCCTTCAACAGCTGCTCCTTGGCACCTGTGTCAAAAACAGACACCCGCCCTGTCAGCAACCAGCACTAACGAGAGAAGGGGGGGGGGTGCTTCACAGAGGCCGTTACTCGCCTACGAGCTGGCTGATCTTCTGCTTGGCCCCCAAGATGACCTTCTTGGTCTTCTCCTCCTTCTCCGCCATCTGCTGCCGCAGCTGCTCCTCCTGGTTGGCGTGCTCCTGCAGCTCCTGCCGGAGGCGGGCCAGCTCAGGCTGCAGCTTGCTCACCTGCTCCTGGAAGCTCCGTGCCTCTGCCTCTCGTTCACCTGCCACCTGGAACAGATGACTGGGCTTCACCATGGACTGCTGAGCCCGTGTAAAACTGCAACCCGAACTTGTCTGTTAACAACTGTACAGTAATGCTTGTGGGCAAAGTAACACACTCATTACACCGCACTACAAAGAGAAATACTCATAGTAGAATATATCCAAAGCCTTCCGTGGCTCCCTTACTAAGGCACGACCCACCTGGATTTCATCTAAACATTCCCTTACCTTTTGCAGGTTCTCCACTTGACCCTCAAGCTCCTTGGTCTTAGTTTCTGCTTGACTGACCGTTTCTTTCAAGGTCTGGATCTCCTGGACAGAGGCCTGTTCAGTGTCTGGCTGCAGAATTGGCTGGGTAGCTGCCTCATCAACCAACTAACCAGAACACCATGGAATTATTCACAGTGTGACACAAAAATGATGGGGAAAGGAGGACAGAGACGCGTGTTACCTGGTCGTGTTGGGCCTTCAGCTCCTCGTACTGCGTTTTATAACGCCTGCCGATCTTTTTCACTTGCACTATGGTCTTGACCTTCTCTTGCATTTCGAGGTCTTTGGCATCCAGTTGCTTCCTTAACTCATCCCTCTCCACGGTCACCTTGCCTAAGCCGTCCTGCAGGTTCTGCACCTGGCTTTGCAGAGTGGTTATGGATGCATTGCTCCTGTTTGGAGCGAAAGCTGTCAAAACACGATCCCCCAAAAAATACAGAATGTAAACGCAGGATGAGGAGAGCCGCCTATCCGAGCGGAGGTCCACCTGTTGATTTCAGTCTTCAGCCTGGTTGTGTCTTCCATCAGCTGCTGGATGCGTTTCAGGTGGGCTTCCTTCTCAGCGTTCAACTTCTTGTACTCCTCAGGATCAGCGTCCTTCTGCTGGCTTATCAGCTCCTAAAAGCAGGGTAAACGCAACCATTACCCTTGGCAGATATAATTACCAGGTGGGTCTGCAGGGGGACCTGCTCACCTGTGTCCGGGCCTTCCAGCGCTTGATGTCCATCTCCAGAAGCTTCTTCTCAGACTGCAAGACGCCACTCTTCTCACTTAACTCTGCGTTAGACTCCTTCAGGGGCATGATCTGTGCCTCTAGTGTATGCACCTGTAGATCATAAAAAATTGAATAAATGACAACCATTCGGAATATTTAACGTTACAAGTTATACACGAACAGATTGGTCCGAGCAAGACACTCTTCACAGCGCAAAAGCTTCAGACATAAATCGCAATACATGAACATATTGATGGAGGCACCTTGTCAAGTGCCTGCTGAAGCTCTTGATCAAGCTTCTCCTTCTCCTCCCTTAGCATCTTGTTGGTGTCCATGAGAACATTCATGGTCTCCGTCTTTTTCATCAGCTCATCATGCTGCGCTAAGGTCTTCAAAGTCACCTGTTGAGGAAAACACAACACGTGACCTGTAAAATCCAAATACTAATACTGAATCAAAGGGACCCCAAGTACAGCATGCATACATACAAAAGCAAACTCAAGATTACATAAATACTGAGCTCCAAAATTAGACCAAGTTCACATTGGTGGGCTTCTCACCTGAACCTTAGCACGCTCTGCAAGTAGGCTGTCCTGCACCTCCTTCAGCTCCCGCTCCAGGTGCTCCACCCTCTGTCTGTGGCGCAAGCTGTCCACCTGAGCAACTTCAAATCTGGCCTCGGCAATCTCCTTCTCTCTTCGTACAAACCTTCAGGCAAGAAGCATTGACATTCAGTGACTGTTCGGTGACATGTAGGAATAACACCGTTGTATAACTAGCATTCATAGTAATGCCAGGAGAAGAGACTTAAGATTCAAAAGTGATTCACCTCAAAATCTCGAGAATTTGGTCCTGGGACTTGCCCTCTTCGGCCAGGGAGAGGTCGAGCAGGGTCCCCTGGGCGGCCTGCTTGACAGAGGCAGCCAACTTGCTGCTCAGGTTCTCAATCTGCTCGTGAAGTAGATCGTTCTGCTTCTGCAAATCTTCTGTACGAGACGTCAGATTGGATACCTCCTCCTGTGGACGTGGGAATAAAAAGTGAGGTAAGAGAAAAGATACAGCTACTTAAAGCAGCCCCCCAATGAATGAGGAGGAATCAAAGAATCCCGGACTAGTCACCTTGAGTATTTTTTCTTGGTCCTCCCAAGACACACGAGCCTCGAGCAGCTGTGTGCTGGCCTTAAGTGCCTTCTCCTCCAGCTGCTCGCGCATCTGGGCCAGCTGCCGGGCCTGGTTCTTCACAGCCTGGAGGGTCTCCACATCTGCGGCGTGCAGAATCATCTCCCGCTCGTATTTGTCCTGAGCCTCCGCAGCGAGTTTAGCCTACAACAACAATGAACGTCAGACTGGAAAATGTCTAAGCTCTCTTTTCCGAAGACACACTTTCCTGGCTGTGACAAACATGGCCTGCGTTGAGGGTAGTCTGGGCCCAGCTGCCAAAGCTCCAGCTATACCTGCTGCTGGCTGTCCTCGACGGCCTGCTGCTGCTGGGT
This sequence comes from Mormyrus lacerda, assembly GCA_015163995.2. Taxonomy (NCBI): domain Eukaryota; kingdom Metazoa; phylum Chordata; class Actinopteri; order Osteoglossiformes; family Mormyridae; genus Mormyrus; species Mormyrus lacerda. Next base: position 14,815,046 of record JAABNX020000038.1, read on the forward strand.
TTCTAACATGGCTGCCCTCTGCATGGCTTCCTGAAGCTCCACCTGAAGTTTGCTCAGATCTCTCCTCAGCTCAACCATCTAACACAAGGATCAGAAGAATAACAGTCGCATAAGTTTCCACCACTGAAATTAACACAGATCTACAAGAAGGTTCCAATCTTCTGTTAAATTCTACTTCATTCTACATTTGTCAATGTTCACATGGTTGCTATCACGCATGATATTCCAACCAGACCAGCAGATTCCACCAGACTCCATGCACTATCAATTGCTGTAAAACAGTCAATGCACAAGTCTGCTAGACCCAAAATCTGCACTGTGCGCACACTGTCTGCACAGACACTAGATGGCGCCGATTACATAACGTGCTACATGTGGACCATAACAGCATACAGACAAGTGAAGTACGAATCAGGTTTAAGATTCTGCTGGCTGGTCTGGGGAACCTACCTGTTCCTCCATGCTCAGGGTTGCTTTCCTCTTTTCCTCCAGCAGGTTCTGCTTCTCCTTCTCGGCCTGTTCCAGCTTCTCTTCCAGCTGCCTCTGGTACTCCCCAGACTCTTTCAAGCGGATCTCGATGGTAGAACTGGCCTGCTGAGTGATCTTTCAAAAAAACAACGAAAGGAAACTTAGACCTGTGTGTAGACAGTCAAATACATCTCCAAGCAGAACCTACATCACCACACTTGAACAAACTAAAGTGAATTGTAGACACAGCCTCACCTGCTTCTCTTTATCAAGCGACTCTTCCATACTGAGGATCATAGCCCTATACTGCTCCATGTTGGCGGTACTGCTGTTCAGACGTTCCTCAAGGTCCTTAGCCCGGTCCTCTGCCTGCTGGAGGCGCTTCTGAAGTCCCTCCAGATCATGATCGGGCACCAGTACCCCTGGGAAAAGACAAGATTTACAAATTCCACTTGATTGATGATAAAAACTGGTTGCACTATTAGAATATTGAGGTTTCTGATATGGTTCAGCAGTTTTCGGCCAAAGTGAAACAAAGGCAAGTTGGCCAACTCTACTTGAATTATGCACGTTCTAGAAAACACCTCCAGTGGCACGTTCTGCTCACCTTTGTGGCTTCCCTGTGAGAGGGTGGAGACTTCCCGCTTCTCGACACTGCGGAGCTGCTCACGAACGGTGCTGATCTCCCGCTCTGCATTTCTCAGCTGCTCCTGGGTCTTCTGGTGCATGGCAGTCTGCACCTCCAGCTGCTTCCTTGCATCCATCAGCTGCAGCTGTTTACACCAAGATCATGCAAGTGTAAGACAAAAGGCCTGGGAATGCATACGAGTCCAAGGCCTATCTACAGCAGGGCTGCTTACATCTTGGTTGCGAGCCAGCAGATGGCGTTGCTCCACCTCGTGCTCCAGCTTCTTTTGCAGCTGGGTGATCTCGCGCTCCTGCTTCTCAATCTGGTTGTTGAGCCGTTGTCTGGTCTCAATGTCCGCCTTTTCCAGAGTTGTCTATCATAAGGAGTAATAGGATCAAGAAAGCAGAACAGAAGCCTGTTTTTCTTAACGACTTAATCTTGAACTGAACTTACTTGGATAGACTGGAGGTTGGTCAGTAACAGATTTTGTCCACGCTGCTCAGCCAGGATGGACTCCTTCTCCTGACACAACTGTGCCTCCACCACCTTCAACATGTCCCTCTCCTTCTTGAGGTTCTCATAACGGCTCTATGGAAAATTTGGGTGGAAGAGAAATAGATCTGGTATAGTGCAAGAACAAGTATGGTGAACAATCCTGAGGTTCGTCAATAAATAAATCAATATCAATGAAAACAAAAAAGGCCTCAACAGCAGCCTCTGTTATAATGTCAAGCTTGTGTGTAAATTCTAGAGAATTTTTTATCCTGCTGCAAGTAATTAAGGTGCCACCAGAACCAAAAATACTCACATCGGCCACAGTAAGCTTCTCTTTCGCCTCCCTCAAGTCCTCAGTCAGCGTATGAATGACCTGCTCGTGTTTCTGGTTGGCAGTGGTCACCTTCTGGTTGGTGTCCCGCAGCGAGCCGATCTCACGCCGGTACCCATCCACATTATCCTGAAGCATCTCATACCTGAAGTAGATGTTGAAAACACAGGCCACCAATATGCCCCATCATGATGCACATGTTTTAGTTTATTCTGCTAATACAGTGGTCACCCTGAATATTCAGCAGCTGAATATTGAACATTTAAAACAATGAGCTATAAATAATATTTGTATGAGCTAGATACATTTACAATGAAGAGACATTTACCAACTGTAAAGAAACCGCCTAACATTCCTTATTTCCAGTACCTTCCGGCCTACCATATCAAAAGCATTCTCAGTCACTTGAAACATGACTCTTAAAAACACAACCTTCATGTCACAGTTCTGCCACCCTAGTGTCTTGCAACGAGTCTGTCAACCGGAGAGTATGGAGGTTATGAGTCTGTCAACCGGAGAGTATGGAGGTTATGAGTCTGTCAACCGGAGAGTATGGAGGTTTTTCCCAACGAGTAAAGGATGACTTGTATGATCTACCGGCCTTTGGGTATAACATATACTTAACGCAGTAACACCTTTTTTTCTTAAAGTCCTCCACAATGTTGTGTGTGTGAAGCAAGTCAGCAAATCGCTGAAGGGGCCCAGACTGGGCGGCCTACCGCTTGGAGGCGAACTCCAGCTGGGTGCATATCTTGGCGTTCTGTGAGCGCAGCTCAGAGACCTGCTCCAGCAGCTTGTCCGTCTGACCTCCAAGGAGCTTCTCACCCTCAGCCTTCTCATTCTTGTACGTGTTAAATGCTTCTTGCAGCTACGTGGGAACGTTTTCAGTCATCACCATTTCATTAACCCAGCCCCAGAAAAGCACGATAATCTAATAATTATATCAAAAGCAGACCAGTTCACCATACTGATCAAGACAAGGTACTTTCAGTTTAAATCTCAAACAAGCCAGTTTATACTGTATTCCTACGTTCTCACCTTCATTTTCAGGCCTTCAATTTATTTTGCTCCCATTCGAATGCCTGTGCTCATTATAACATCCTAACGTAGCTCCAGGAACCAATACAATACAATACAATTCTTAACTTTGATTCTTTCTTTCTACGACTCTTAGCATTAAACCGATTCACCCAGGGGAGACGAGCAGCATCACCTGTTTAAGAGCAGCTCTGGCCTCCGCGAGCTCTGAGGATTCGCCCACGGCGGCCTGCAGGGGCGTGGTCATGGTGGGAGTGACCGCCGGCGAGCGTCGGGGCGTGGAGGTCAGAGAAGGCGACTCTGCGCTGGTGCCTGGAAGCAGAGTAAGTCACGCGCAATACTGGCTCGAAGTCACGATTAAAACTTTTCATAAAAATAAATATGGGTGAGAACGAGAGAATCTCACTCCACATCCAGCCCTCTAGAACTGTATCGATGCTGCAATTAATTGGTACATAACGAAATTTCCAATTAATTTATTGCAGTACCGTTTGACACCAGTAGATGGAGAGTTGAATGTTATCCATTATTATGCTGTTTTTGCAGCCTGTCTACCTCTCAGATGTTAAAGACAAATCTCATTCCATGCTCCCCCTTCCACATTTCAGTTTTAGGAGCAGAAATGTGCACTGTGCAGATGCACACAGAAACACTTTATGTAAGGAGTTGGATGTGCGCAGTAATTTTAATTCAAAATACTGACTCATCCTTGGTAATAAGCCGTTTTTGCCCGGTACCTAAATTTGAAGTTTTAGCTGTTTCAATATTAAACTGTTACCCATCAGTATGCAATCAGTGTATAATATTGACAGTGGTATGGTATCATGGACTAATTGGCAATATCCAACCTTAGCGCTAAGGCAGTATATTCCAGCAGCCTAGATCAGCTTAACCTTACTCCAGAACCTGAATTTGTCACCAGGAGTCGAAAATATATAGATCCACTACATCCTGGCAACAAAACGGCACCAGCCCATCAGACTCACCCTGGATCGGGAAGCTGACCCCTGTGGTCTGCGCCAGCAGGACCCGGTACGTGTCCCGCTGCCGGACGATGGACTCCACCAGCTGCATCTGGTGGCGGCGCTGCTCCCTCAGCTCCTCCAGCTCACGCTGCACCTTGTCCAGACTGACCTCGAGCTCCGCCACCCTGCGGGCAGCATCGTCAGGTGACTACGGAGGCTACACGGCTACTAAAAGAGCCTCAAAACTCTCAATGAAGGACTTTCCAGGGCTTGACCTATACTATGGTAAAGTGCAGCATAAATCTTGGTGCCAAAATTAGCCAAATGAGGGAAAGCGATCCCTCACAATAAAAATTCTGGATGACCGCTGCTTTAAAGTATGCACAGGTCGTCCCTTCACATGCATGACACTTAGGGACGGATGGCTCCCGCGAATATGAAAATTTGCAAATACTTTGGTACCACTGACCTTAACTCATAAGTCTGTTAGCCTGAACAATAACGTAAAAAGTGTAATACCAATTCCTAAACAAATAGTACTGTACACTATGAATGTCAAATCGCTTTATTTCCTATGTATACCTTTTTACATAATATATAATTTACATGGTTTGTATGTACTACTGTACACATAGATGTATGTGCACAGATGACTGAGAACACTACATTTTGGAACCATTATTAAAAATGCAAATTAATGGCACTGACTGGGAAGTCTAAAAGTTATTGTGAGAAATGTGAAATTCCACAGTCTACAATCTTTCGACAAGCTCCAGAAATGTTACCATTTAATTTTTCATGGCCAACTCGCAAATAAGAGAATCTGAGTATCAAATCCGTACATCTCTAGAGACTACTGTACTGGTATTTAGCAGAAATATGCAGACAGTTATTCGAAGGACCTTGTGGCTTATCTAAACCAAGTCATCAGAATAAACTACCTGGAAGAGGTCATCTCCACCTCCTCCTGTTCCTTTGCTTCTCCCAATTCCCTGAGAGCCACCAGAAGACGCTGGTTCTGTTGCTGAAGCTCCTCGACGCTGCGGAATGTCACCAGATGCTGGGAGATGACCTCGGAGGTGCTGCTGACGTCAGAGGAGCCGGCGCCCTCGTCACTGTGGACCACGTGATTCCCGCGCGCTTCCTCCAGCTCAATCAGCAGGACGCGGACCTGCAGCAAGAGACCAGGGTGTTTTTTTTGCAACTGAATTTAAGGGTAATCCCTAACAAATACTTAATTCTTAATGACGGACCTGCTGTGACAAGTCGGCAAGTTGTAGTTCAAGCCTCTGATTGTCCCTTTCCAAAACAGAGGAGTGCTTGCTGGCCTCGTCTCGCTCTTTCTGCAGGCGATGCATTTCCTGAAACACCAAGCCACGCTCAATATTCAGTCGCTTATGAAGATCCAGAGGTCCCAGACATTCACACTCTGCGTGACCAGACCTTACCTTCATGGCCTGTTCCAACCTAGAGGACAAGCTGGCCACGGACTTCTGAACTCGTTCATGTTCATCGCGCTGTCGTTTCAGCATGGGCACCTTGGCCTCCACCTCCTTCAAGATCTCGTCAAGGTACTGGTTCACCCTCTTGTTCTCCAAGCGCTCCAGCCGCAGCTGCTCCTGAGCCTCCAGGTAAGCGCTGTACACCTTCAAGTCAGGAGATATGGGACTCAAGCTGTGACTTCAAGTCAACCAGACGCTCATTTAATGATACGGGTTAATGAAGCGATTTCGATACCTCTGTTATTTTCATGCCGGGCTTAACCATCTTTGACACTGCTGCCGCAGTTGGGGACATCGTGGTCAGCTGTTCTGTGAATGATGCTGATCCTGCAGGTACAAATCAATGTGCTGATCGTCATGTGAGCCGCTCCTCTTACTCACTGATGTTTACTGGACATATATACACAATAAAAGACCAGTTCTGAACAATTGTCGCACCTCCATGCTTGGGGTCAGACAGTAAATCATTGGCGTTTTCCAGCTCTTTTTCCAAACTCTGGATCTTTTCCTTCAGTTCAGCTTCCAACTTATCTTTAGACTTCTCCATTTCCAGCAGCCTTGCCTCTACACCTTTGTTAGCTGCGTCGAAGCATGAAATCAGTAAACACTTCAGCCTTAGGACACACACACCACATCATAACCCCATAAACTGACTACCTTAGGACACACACACACCACATCATAACCCCATAAACTGACTACCATAGGACACACACACACCACATCATAACCCCAT
>JAABNX020000038.1:14858770-14871261 GCA_015163995.2 Mormyrus lacerda
GACAACGCCCATGCCTACTGTATGATCCAGCGATGGGACCTGACAACGCCCATGCCTACTGTATGATCCAGCGGTGGGACCTGACAACGCCCATGCCTACTGTATGATCTAGTGTTACTGTGGAGTATCAAGTGAAGGAAAAGGCGCACATTTTCAATATACAGCAGCCACTTGGTATCATCACACGACGCTTGCAAGAGGCTTGTGCGCACGTTTACTTCAACGTAATGCCAACTTCCAGAAACAAGGGACAGATGTAAATCATAATTAAATAAACTAATCACAGAAGGAGCAGGACAATGAGCAACAAGTAGAACAATTAACAAGCACAGAACTAGGGAATACCACAAACAGTAAAATGAGAAAACACTAAGCAACACTGTGGGAATCATGTTGGGGATCATTTACAGAACCAAATAATACAAACAAGACAAGAAGTGAAGAGGAAAAGAGCAGGGCAACTGATAACCAGAAAAACTGAAAAGCAAAGGCAAGAAACACTGGGAAACAAAACAAATAAAAATGAATGGGAATTAAAGTCTCTGAGACATTTGCTTAACCCAGTGAGCTACATAGCAGTCGGGGAACAAAGAAGACACACAAGGGATTTTGGAGTAAGATAGAGGAGGGAACAGGATGGCCAGCGACACCTACTGGCCAAACCGGTACTGAACACACAGGACAGAGAGAGGAAAAGGCGGAATGACCAGCAGGCACTGCTGGTCAAAGGAGAAGGAGAGGAGAAGGGGTCAGAGGGGGCCAACTATGACATTATGTTACTGCTTGTGTTTTTTTATTGAATGAGTTTATAAACACAACAGTGGCATGAATTGACAAGTAGAATTAAGGTAATGCAGAAAAGGCAGCAGGTGACTGAATAGACATCAATATTGTACAGAGAAGGAGAAAAAAAATGAAAACGCAAAAGATACTAGGGATGTTCGTCTAGCAGTATTTCATTTATTAGATTATATAATGATGTTGCATGTTACTGCTTGCAAATTCATTACTCAGTGATTTCAGAGATTTCACAGAACTTGGTGAAATTGTGCCTAATCCTGCATTGGCACTGGAGCCGAATACGGAGCAAAAAACAGTGAATAGTGTCATTCATTTTGTTTATTATTTCATTTTTTGAGTTGATATGGCCACATTTTTCTAAACTAACCAATTAAAAATGTGTATAGTCTAAACTAAGTGACTATTAACCAAGTGTCACATGGGAAGTTCAGTGTTGCCAGGTTTTTATACCCTGTATAAAAAGGGAAGAAATGTGTTCGCTTTTTTCATGTTAACATGCTCGACATTATTACACATAAACCTGTACAAAATCTGCATATTAACGTGTCATTTTTGAGCATGTTAACGCAAATAAAGCGAACACCTTTTGGCTTTCCATACCAGACAGTGTGGATAGTTATGACATAGTGTTATAACTAAGCTACCCACAGAGTACAATGGTAATGAAATAAAAACAACTATTTTCAGTTCAATTCAAAGGGCTTTATTGGCATAAAGGTTTCAAGAACAATATTGCCAAAAAGATCAAAGTACAGTTTTTTCAGGTCTGAGTTTTTTTTCCCTTCAGGTTGTGCTTTGTTAGACTTTTGATTCCCAAACAATGTTGTGTGGCTCGTAAATGTGTTTAGATAAATTGATCCACAAACAGCATCCACTGTTTGAAATAACTGCATTCAAACAGACTTTTCCATCAAGTGTCACAATTAACCATGGGGTAAGTTGTAACACTTCACTTCTGTCATTTTCCATACAATTATCCTAGAAAGAAACTTCAAGTGTTCCTTGCAGCAGAGACATGCATGTTGCTTGTATACAATATGATTAATGTAACTCAAATATTTTCTAAATCAAAACCAAAAAGGGAAATCCCTTAACACATGTGGCGAGATTACGAAGTGTGCAATTGCTGGATGCTATGCTATCACACAAAGCGACAGGAGCTATGCTATCACACAAAGCGACAGGAGCTGCAATGAAGAATGCTGCTTGCCCAGCAACGTTTTTGTTAAGATGGCAGATGATGAAGCAAACGTTACTCAATTACATAAGTCGACTCAAATATGTATATTTTCTGCTCATAGTTTTAACAGTTTTTTAGGTGGTCAAGTGACATCATTGGTAAACATGCAGGTCGTGTAAAGTGCAGGACAATGATCACAGTTTATCGAAATGCATCCGCACTGTTCTTGTGCATATATACAGTACATACTGAATTAATCGTCAAGCATGTGGCTTCTGAAGATATTCTGTACCTGTTGTGTAAGTATGTGATTTCAAATGCACCCGTGTTTTGCCTGGGAGACACTGGACACTTGCACACTGGAATCCTACCTCTTCAGGAACGCTCCTGCAAATCGATAGCTTCCCTCACACCTACAGATGATGCATAATGACTTAGAAATCCGTCATTCTGCGGAAGCACAATTATCCGGGAAGAAAGTTTTACTGCCGCGAACCCAGCCAGCACTAGCCTTGGGCAGTATGTAATTCTTAATACCGTCATACCATTCGGACATATGTACCACAGTATTTTGGTGGCATTTTAAAAAGCAACAGTATTGTGGAATTTTCTGATAATGAAAATACTGTGGTACTACAGTAATACTGCCAAAGCCTGGCCAGCACACACCCACTTCTGGAGAATATACATGTTAAAATATCTTTTTAAAAATAGTCTTTTTCAAATTCATTAGTCAAACATCTTTAACATATTCAACTATCACAATACTGTCCAATTTTAACCAATACTTGTGCAAACAACAAAAGTGTGCAAATTAATGTAAACTATGTTAAATTCAAGTATGGAAACGAATCACATGCCCTTTTTACTACAATACAGTGGGCAAGGAATTTTTTGATTGATCTCTGCTGAAAAATAAATAGTTTAAATAAATAGATACAACATAAATAAAATAGACATTTAAAAATAACTGACTTTATAAACATTCATACTCAGAAAAATGTATAAAAATATTACTATGTTCTTTTACAGGTCTCAAATAAATATTAACAAATAAATAAATAAGTTAATTGGACTTTTTTGTTTCCAAACGACTGTTCATTTTGTCTGGCTGCTATAGCTCAGAAGCTCGTTCCTCCAGTATGACGGTCTGTTTTAAGTCTCTTTGTCCAGACTGTGCTGTACTGGAGTTGATTGTGGTTAGTCTGCCATTATTCAAATCTGGAACATGAAAGGACACCATAGGACACGGCGCCTTGACGTTGCGACAAACAAGTTTCTGCAGAGAAGCCGTGTTGATGATTTCGAATCCAACTTTCCCCCCGAAGGTGCTTGGCTTCCAGTACTCCGGAGAGCATATGGCATTTCCCATTAGGCCCTTTAGTGAATACGGGGCTCCCATTTCCACCATGGTCTCTCCGAAGATGGTGTCGGGCCTTGGTTTCTCCACTAGCAGACCTGGGTACAGCTCCATAGCATCGATATGCCCATACAATTCTTCCAGCTCAGATGCCATCTTTTTATCTCCTGGAAAAAAAAAATTGTAAACAATGGATGTTGGATGCATGGATTTAAAAGGCAGAAGAAACAATTTATATCAATGTCAAAAAGTGCTTTAGAATACTTTATTATAAATTAATATTTGTTGTATTTACATTTCAGTGTAAATTTCACCTTATTCATCTACTGACGTAACAACATAGGACTGAACCAAAGTTAACTTGTGCTTCTCACCAGTCAGTTCTTCAAAGGAAGTGTACGGAGTCATAGAGAAGCGTTTCCTGTAGGCATTCAGAGATTGGTAACGCAATGCTCTGCTGTGTTCGATTGACTTTGTGGCAACCATTGCCACGGCCGCAGGCACATTCTGGCCGCCAGCAACCTATGGACAGAGCAAAGTGATACAGATGAGGATCTCATAGTAGAGAACCTCAGTGCGATGAACTCTGCATTTCTTACAGGTAACTCACCCTGCCTGCAATTTGCTTGGTAAAGGATTCCACGAGGTTATTGATGCCATGCTCTAAGACAATGGAGTTGTTGAAGAGGAACTGCTGGTAGCTGTAGACCTGACCGTGAATGTTGAACGCGTCAGGCATGAGAGGGTGCCAGTGGTAGAGCATGTTGAATTCAGCAGAGATTCGGTTCTGGTACTGGAAGCGCTGATTGAATAGCAGCTCGGGGTCAAACTTCAGTTTGAAGTGGTAGCCGCTCAGGTGCTGCACATAATCCTCAATCACAATCTTGATGGTCTCACCTGCAAACAACAGGGGCTAACTTGATAAGGTCCATTAATTATTTAATCCCTTCCATTACTTATACGCTGGATCCAGACTCCCCCCTCCCCAGGCGATGCCATAGTTGATGCAAGGGGGCACTCACCAATCAGAATAAGTCGGGCAGTCTGGAAGATGCGCTCATCATCCCAGTTGGGGTGCTCGTGCTTCAACACATCGCAAACCCGATTATGCTCCCTTAGCCAGATGGTAGCATACATCATTAGCCCAGGAACCAGCCCAAAAGCTTCATGTCCCACTGCAAACTGGTGCTCCTTTGGGACATGGGGAGGGTAGTGCATTTCCACCTGTACCTCTGCAACCAATGGAGGATACGCCTCCCCATCAATCACCTGCAGATACAGGTGTCAAATTAATACTCAACACATCTCCTTAGGCATCAGTCATGAGCATAGATTATGGCAGGAAAAGAAAATGTCAAACCACAATCTAGTGAGTGGGTGAAAATTTAATTTAATTTAAATTTGAAAATTCAAATACATTAATTGATTATTTCAAATTTACACACCTGATACTTGAGCTTTCCATCTTTGAAAAGTCTAAGTTTGTGCTGCTTCTCCAATGTGTCTCCATAAATGTGATTTAAATCCACCTGATCAAGAAAAAATAACTTTATTGATATTTATTTTACAGTTTGACCGGCAAATTTAATGCAGGTTGTCTGCTTACTCCATGGCCCAGAGCCTTGGTGAAGGCTGGTCCATTCTTCATGTCCGATTTGAAGAACTGATGGGTGAAATGCTGTGCAAAAAACCCAAACATCAGACTCGTGCCCTGAGGGTCTGGGATGAACGTCTTCCTCAAAAGAAACTTCTCCACCACCAGTTTTGCATCAGGCAGGACTTTCTTTCCTGCCAAAATAAAACATTTCAGTTTAGAGATATGCAAATATACAACCATTAACACAGTAGCAGACAGCGGGGCACTGTCTGAGTGCCACAAAAATCTTTATTCATTCAGAGCTGTGTAATTCAGCAGATGAAAATGCTTTCATTGTGAAGGTTAAACTTTGAAACCGACCACCTATAAATGCAAATGGAAACTTTAAGCAGTTTGCAAATGCAAATGTCTTCTTGAAATATGTCGCCATATGTCATGATGTCACCAGGTTGTTCTTAGCAAGTTCAAAAAAATCTGACAGAACTGGTTTACTACGCACTCACCTGCAACTCCCATTGGTGTTGGGCAATCCAGAGGTACCGGAGGAAGAGTTCGGGCGTAATACGAGAGATTAGAATAAACTTCCCAGCTTTTATAGCCATAGTCGGAGTTGAAGGTTGGAGGACTGTCGATAAAATGCGACCGGGCTGTACGCAGGAAAAAGTAATGGGACTTCGTCAAACAAGCTCATGCATGTTAGTGTCCACGTTCGCTTGTAGTTTGTATTCCACGATTTATTCCACATTACAGTTCGTACGTACGTGCCGAATATCTTCAATACAACGGTGATAAATGACAGGATATGACCGAATACACTGAATGTACTTACATGTCAACACATAACGCATAACAGTGTCCCGTAAATATGGGATGTTGTTGAGAATATTCCAGAATCCTTTGAAATGTGTTAAAATGTAATGCACGGTGTTCGGGGTCGGTTTAATGTTCGTTCTAATCCATGTGAAAAGTTCCGCTGTAGGAAGATAAAATAGAGTTATTAGATAAAGCAATAAAAGAACATCACACAGTTTATGGTATTTGCATTAATAACAGCCAGATGATTTAATACTATTCCCACTTACGGGTGGTGCAGTTCTCGCCGTAGTATCCCGTACTCGTGCAGTCGCACTCATATCCGTCTTCTCCCATTGACGTGCAAACGCCGCGATTCTGGCAAGGTTGGGAACAGCATGCGTCGCCTGAAATAATTAAACACAATCACCTGAATATTTTAAATTAAATGAAAATTAAAAAAGAAAAATATATACACACCCAACGAGAACCTGTACAAACTAAATTATTTTAAATCAGCCGAATAAGATTATATTGACAATACATTCTTAGTGAAATCAGACCCTCTTGCGTCCCTGAGACAGGGACACAAACATATTTAACTTTAAGCACTTTCATTTAATCATATGCACGGTTGTTCAAAGTAATTGTGTAAGTTACAGTCGCGGGTAATTGGATAATAAAGAATATAGACTGAACTCTTAAGTATTAGCTATAAGTAATTAGTCTACAAGAGCAAACTATTAATTTCTCTTACCTCCTTCACAGACCAACATACACCTTAAAAGTAAAATTAGTATAACTAAGATGTTGGTTCGGTGCATTCCAATGGCTTTCATCAATCAATGCAGTTCGAAAAACTCCTCACGCCACTGGGTCTTAAATTGTGAATGATATTCTCAGGGAATAAGCTTTTATAAGAAGTGGGCAGGGCATCAGTCCAAGCTAATGCGCACAAGTTTTTATGGGGAGTAACTTGAATTCCGAACCGATCGTGGGTGGGTCTTAATCAATCAGAGCCGAGACCAATTGCCCATAACAGAATCCAGAGTACAATGAGATGTGACTTAGAATGTGACTCACCGGCTGTCATTTGCGCTGGGCTTCAGTCCAAGCCGAACGTGAATGCATTCACGTCCTTCACCGCTGTCTTTATATATTTACATTTACTGTATTTACCGTTTGTTCAAAGCGACGTACAAGTGAGTCAAAGAGCACATTACAAACATACGGCTATCAGGCATAAGTGCAGGTATGCCGAACTTCAAGTGAATGCTAAAACAGATTTGTGAACAGTATTGAAGCAAGCACCAGCGGAGTTTTAAGCTAGGCCTATTGAAATGATCTGGGGCTAAGTCAAGTTTACTTGGGTTTTTTTTTCGTAGGAAGATAATTGGCATCGGGGCTAAAATACTCCGGGCGATGCTTAAAATACTCGGGGTAATGGTCCTGGGTGACCGGAGGTAACAACGCACGTGGCAAGCGTTATAATCGAAGTCGGCTATAGTGTAAATCGCAGACACTCGCTCGGGGCGTCTTTCATTTTCGTTTTTCCTGGCCCCAATTAAATAAGAATGCGATACTTTTAACGAAACGAGAGTTGTTTCCAAAACAGGCGCGTTTGTGACGTCACCCATTCGGCAGTTTGTGTTACCTGTAATGCAAATTCGTCTCCGCTGAACCTCCACCCTACGGGCCAAGGGTTGCCAGTTCCACTACTCAAAAGTCTCAGCACATTTGCTTTACCACAGCTTCTGCTTGTTAATAATTCAAATAAGTAGGAATATTTGGCTTGGCATCACATATCCAAGGTGTGTGGGATAGCTTTCAAACTCCCCCTGCCACCAGGATAAGCAGTTAGAAAATGGATGGAAGGAGGGATGGATGGGCGGAAATCATTATTTTAGGTGATTATATGGTATAATTAAAATTTACACGCTGAACTGGACTTGCAGGTGTCTTTTATTCCCACTTATCCAGTCGTCCTACTAGTTATTGTGCTCGTGTATATCACAATAGCAGTTTGATTCTCGCTCACGCCTGTAAATTCATACTACTTCAGCCTGGATTTCTGCAGTGGTATGTTTTACTTAAACTTCAGTTTCATTCGTGGTGTTAATCCAGACCTTTTGTAATTTAGGTTTTGTTAGATAGCTACTTTGTGTTTTTAGTGTGAATTAATATTTTCAATGAAGTAAATTTCTACTCGAGCAGATTAGGCTCTAAAATGTGCTTTCTATTTATTTGTAGGTGTCATGTGCCAAAACTATATAATATGGCATAAAATATAATCTCGGCAGAATTTTCTGATAAGACACTTAAGACGTTCAAAATGTCTGAGAACTGGTCACAGGTGCAATCAAGTAGCGTACCTCTCCCATAGGTGGTACATTGGTTATTTTGGTAGTATTTTCTGACGTCAAAAAAACGCTACCTGTTGATTTATGGTTTGCAAACTGTAAGCATCGCAGTAAAATTTGTTGGGCAGCATTTTCTGACGTAATGGAAAATGCAGATAGAAATATATCTGTTAGTATGTGTTATAAGGCAGGACACCTCGACAGAGGAGCGATAACTGGTTTATTGTGCAGGATATATTGTGTTTTACTGAAGCAGTTCAGTTTTCGGTGGACAAAAGCACAACTGCTTCCAGACTTGAACCTAAAACCTAGTAACTATATATGAAGATGGTTTTATTTTCGTCCGTGTTGATAACTTCTATACCAATATAACAGTGTTTGAAAAAAGCTGGTTTTAGCTTGCAAATCACACCTGGTCCACCCATTTGAGTCAGCTAGAACAAAAACGCAACATAAATATTGAAACGCATTTATATTATAAGCCGTTACATTTATCGCCGTTATAATAACTAGATATTGACAGGAAAATGACCAACTTCGTATTTTTATGCGCATCTGGTCGATAAATTAAAGCATGTTTCTTGAGACCGACAGTTATGTTTAGGTGTTCTCTGATTGCCCTCTGCTGGATTATAACGAGTTTACAGTTTGTCATCGTTCATGTAAATTTGTTATTCAAGTTTTGGTGACAACATGTCGTGTGTTTACACCTGCTTTAATGAAGGGTACTACTTATGGCAAGCTAAATGCCGGCACCTCCGCTGGATGCCATCAAACTAATAAAACCACAGTTTTCCGCAGAACAAATGCACGTTTTGCGTCGCGGGGGGTCCGGAGCCTATCCCGGAAACTACGTGCAGGAAGCGGGGAACAACCCAGGACATGTTCACACACCATCCAATTTAGTAACTCCAATAACATTGAACATACAAGCTCTACACACATGTAACCCAAGCGGAACCTCGAACCCGGGTCCCACAGGTGTAAGGCAACAGTGCTAACCATCGCACGATCATGCCGGCCACGGTAAGTGTAAATAATAATAATAATTGAACCCTTTATTGTCCCCGTGGGGAAATTCTTTTTTACGCCTCCCTCAACGCGCCACCTGTTGGGGCGCCCAGGGAGCTGGGGGTTAAGGGTCTTGCTCAAGGACCCGCAGACATGCTGAGGGTGGGTTTGAACCTGCGACCTTGTGATTACAGGCACACAGGATTAGCCCACTGAGTCACATGCCCTAACCTAGAGCAAACATCTCTGCTCGTCTCTTTCTGAAATAACGTTTATGGACAGCATTTTCGGCCAATAAAAATAACTCGGCACGCCTGCTTTATTTCACGCGCCACCTCTTGACACGCCCATCTCTCGACATGCCCACTACTCCAGCTTGCAGAGACTTACAATTGGCGTTGCTGGCAATGAATGAAAACCATAAATCACCAATACCAGTTAATTTCACTAAAATGCATTTTCTCGAATTTTTAAGAAAATTAACGATTAAACCACATATTGTCTAATAATAATGTTGTTTTTTATGGTCAGTTATGTGTAGGCCTTCAAATACATATCCATCAATATGATTCTTGAAATAAGCAGTAAGAAGTGAACAATGATTGTTTACTGCCATTACTTAAATGCTTGAAATATTTTAGTAGCGAGTATTTTTAGTTTAGCAAGACACTCCTTAAAGCTTGCCAGTGCAGGCATATGCTGTTCTCTCCCTAATTAAAATACTCCATAAAGTTTGAAAATCAAGTTAAAAACACAATGGCTGTAGAAGATGCTGGGAGTGTTTCTCGGTACCAAGGATGCAAAAAACATGCCAGTGTTCTTAGCAAGAGTGTTTGTGCTAACTTGCCTCCAATGAACAAACTCACATAAACACGAGGGCAGAGTGCAAACTAACTGTATGTTGAGACAATGCCTACTTGCTGTTCCACTATGTTGAATGCCCGGCTGATTATCCCAGCCATAATTTCCTTAACATTTACCATCGTGTATAATATGGCCTACATGTGGAACCTAATCAAAATGTCTAGTATAAATTTCTAATTATGCTTGGTATGATTACATTTGTTTTTTTCATAAATAAAATTTTCACCTAATGTATTCATGTTTATTTATTCAACTCCATTCAAATGTAATATGGGGGTGCTAGTTAATCAATTGTAGCAGGTCCACGAGCCACAAAAGTAAATAACCGTGGCAAAATTCAGTCTGGTAGGAATGACTGAAGTGTTACTGATTAAGGTAGGTAGGATTCAATGCTTTGTTCTTCAGTACTGGCACTGTACTTTGGCCATGGAACATGACATCAAACAGGTATGCGAGAACACAAGAAGGCATATTGATAAACACCCTTGATCTTGTGAACACAATGGCGGTTCTGGTATACTTGGTGTCCTGGGTGAAATCTGAGCCAGTTACTCGCATGAGCAGTTGTGTTGGTGCTCCACGGTATGACTTTTATGATGCCAAACTGGGAATTGCCCATCTTGCCCCTGCCAGGATCTGCCCAGGTATGACCACAGTAACTCTAAAAGTATTTGCTAGATCTATTTCAATTTTCCCAGGAACATTGTACAGGTCATCTGACCTGGGACCTATTTCGTTTTGAGCCAAATCACACCAAAAATGAAAGCAATGCTGCTTAGTGACAGCAAAGAGAAGAGCAATCGCTGATTACACTGAAATTTGTAAACATTATAACTCAAAAAGTATTTGATAAATCTTTTTGCAATTTCACAAGATAACATGAATGAAGATATGTATGTCATGCAGTTGTGGTAAGAAGTTTACATACACTCAGGGCATGAATGGCATATTACTTTTGGGCTTCTAATGATTTGCTTGAACCGTTCATTTTTTCTGGGTGGAATGCTTACACAACATATGTTGTCAATGATCTTTAAAAACAAGAATTGGGTGCACAAGTTTGAATTTATTTTAGATTTTGAACATTCAGCACCACCACGTCTGACATTTTACTGATGGGGTTTGCTCTAGAATTTTCTTCACTAAAAACTTTGGTCAAAAGCTACTATAGATTTCAAACTATCACCTCTACCACCGCAGCACACTCTGGTCACAATAACAAATCTGTTATTTAAACCTTTATTGTGGCAGAGTTTGATTGTTATATATGTACCATTTAAGAGATGCATTTTTTTTTTGCAGTTATATGAGTGATATTACTGTCTGTCATTGCATTCTGTCTACTTGTTTGAAATGGCCTGAGATGAAAAAACTATTTTTGATATTCAGAAGTGGTGTTTTTTCTGTATTGTCATCTGGCTACATGGGTTTATTTTCTGTTTATTAAAATAAAGCAGGCTGATTCAATTCATATATGAACAGATATTACTGTGTTTAATTACTATGTGAAGTAACTGAGTGTAATTGAGTCACTGAGTACTTTCTGTCCAGCTGACTTCATACTTTCATATTTGTTGCCAGAGTCAGTGTTTGCCTGACACACCCACCATTCAGGTAGCTGTTCATTGAGGAGCACCTCTTCCCTGTGACTGCCAATGTCTGCCATGGTCCCTTATCAGTATATAATTGTAAGTCAATACGTTTGCTCTGGAGTGGATACAGACACAGAAAAAAAATAAGTTTAATTCCGTATGTTTAGAAGTAAATTATTATTATAGTAGTGAATTACTAGTAAATTTGGCTTTATAAATCGGCCCTAGTGTGTGATTGTATGGTGGATTGGCATTATCATTTTGGGATAGGTTCCAAGCTTACCATGACACTGTACTGTACCAGAGAAAGGTTTCATGGAAAATTAATGAGCAGATGTCATAGTAATTTCAATGATACCCACATTAACAATAAAATGTATGTTAACAATAAAACAAAAACAAATTTCACGTACATATCCTCTAATTTCATTGTTATGGTCAACCATTTATGATGAGTCAGTATTTAAACTAAAATAATAATGAATACATCTAAAAATAAATGTGAAAAATCAGTATTTTAGCTGAAATGAATATCTTTAAATTATACAATGCAAAAAGCCCTCCAAAGCTTTTGAAGGTATTTACTAAGGTTCCTTAAGAAATTCAGAATGAAATTCACTGATTTTTGGTTCTGGCTGGTTCCTAATGGATCAGGCATTTTTCAGCAATTGCTTGTGAAAATCTGACTGATTGATTTATGGATAGCATAAAAGCCAGCATAGTGGAATCCATTCTAGTTTTCTGGTGTCATGTTTTTGGCTTAGGATGATGTCATCAGTAGGAGACAATGGCATACCATCAACGTGTTCAAATAATGTTGCATTTTACAGGTGGAGAACCAGGAATCACATAAGTTTAGAGTCACGGTTGTGAGAGCTGAGAATGTCACCAAAGGACTGGGTGATTATTGTAAGTACAATGATACTTGTTCAGT
>JAABNX020000038.1:14925074-14935987 GCA_015163995.2 Mormyrus lacerda
CGAACTTTTATTTTGACACAATAAGCGGATGTAGCGACCGGAAGTCTCCCTCTTATTCTTGCCAGCTTCACACTGCTGTCCACCCCTCCCCTAACAGGGGGTGGGACAAAATTGCGGAAGTGAGTAAAATGCAGACGAGAGAGACAGGAAGGAAACTAGAGTCCGGAGTGCGGAGCGCCGTGCATTAGGCAGTGGGTGGGGCTCGGTCTCGTCTTGCATCGCAATTCTGTGAAGGCTGCAGGGCTGCACGGCAAAATGTCGAAGAACACGGTGTCGGACCGCTTTAGGAAGGTCGACGTCGATGAATACGACGAGAACAAGTTTGTGGATGAGGAGGAAGGAGGAGAAAATCAGCTCGGTCCGGATGAGGCAGAAGTGGACTCGCTGATCAGACAATATCCTTGCATTGTGGCCGGAGTCATGTTTCGATTAGGGAAGCTGTCACCCCCATGATCATTATTTGCTGCTCCTTTGTGTACACGGTGCCTTGCTGGCATAGTAATGATTTTAAGGAGCAGGGGCTGCGGCGATCATGCTGTCAGTGTGTCGAGGTGGGTCTGAAGGGTGTGGCGCAGGACGGGCTCGTTTTTACGTAGCCTAAGGTTCAATGTATTGGGGAGGAGGAAAAAATGTTAAGAAAAACAGCTACTGGTGACAACACACGATACAGCTATGTGCTTCGGTTTGCAAAGTGCATAGCACAGAGCAGCGCGACGGTCTGAAGGTTTGACAGCTGATGTTAAAGCTGCATGACTGGAAAGCGATGGATTAACACATGTTATCTTAGTCACTATATTTCATTACACTATCATACGATTTTAGGGCTTTATAAAATCCAAATTCGGGTGATAGAGCGAAAATGTAGCTGAGCTTTCTCGATCACCCAGATTCATCTAATAAAGCTTTACTGGAATTGATGTATTTAGTCTGTCATTTGAAAAGGGGATTTTGTAGTTTAACTGCTGTAAAGATGAATAACGAGATGGATTTGCACACGTGAACCTTGATGTATGTCTCTATATGTGTTAGACAGGCATCGTATGTGTTTAGACTTGACAGACGTGACTCGACAGGAATGGAGACCCATCAAAGTATCGCTTACAATGCCAGAGATTTGCGTGTTTAGTTAAGGTTGCATTTCAAGGCTGTAAACGCTTTCTTTGCTGGGTTTGTCCAGGCTGAATGTGAGTTTGTGTCGGTAGCGGACGCTTTCAGCATACGCCAGATGGGGAAATTGGCGCTAGAACGAATGCCTTATATGTCTATATACTCTGTTTCAGTGTGTTTCCTGTTAAGTGCATGCACTTAACATCGCCATATACACACAATCATAAAAGAGACGTAGAAAACAGGAACTTAGTCCAGAACATGAAGCAGTGGTGTTAAATTATTATTGGCAATGCTACCCCCTGAGCCGCCCTTCTGCGCTGTAAGGAACATTTAAATATACTTTAGCTTTCTGATGTAAAGCCCATATTAAGTTACCAGGCGTTTGCTTGGAAACTTACTATTTCATGACTGATGCAGCTCCATCCAGGTATAGTCAGCCTAAACCCTACCCTGTGAAACACTGGTCACCCAGGCTGGGATACATGTTAATACGGCACAGGGGGCTGTTTTAGCTTTCACAGTGTTCTTGCATGCTTTCCTTAACCCCCCTCTGAACAGGCAACTTAATGGGAGCTTTGCAAGCGGTTCTCAAGAATCCCCCAATCAACACAAAGAACCAGAATGTCAAGGTGAAATTACTCTGTTCATTTCCCCATAGTGTGTTCCTCTACTCTGCAATACATGTATGTGACCATTTCAGTTGCTGGTAGATCAGCCTCATAACAAAGCAGGCTGTTACATCAGGGAGGCCATTTATCTACAGTGATACTGTATGTGGAGACATTTCTATTGATGCTCAGTGCTTTTATGAGCAATTGTACCATATATGTCCAGGTACGTTGTCTGTTTGTCATGTGTTTGTAAATAACATCAGGGAATGGTGACTGACCCGGATCCAAAGAGAACACCAGCATAATTAATACTATTCAGTCATTTAGTTTAGCAGCTGGCCAGAAAATTGACTTATATGAATGTGAACATATTTATAAAGTTTTGAATGCAGTTATTACACTATAAGAACAAAGGGTACCAATTTGTATCCTTGCTTGTCACTGGGGCTGTACCCTTAAAGGTCTGCTAATTGTACCCTACCTGCAGGTAAATGTACCTTTTAAGGTGCAGGTATGGACTCTGAGGAACATCCCCAAGGTATAAACAACATTAATGTAACCCAAACGTTGCACAAATGTTCTTCATAGTCCAACTCTGTATCTTAAAAGGTGCATTTACCCTTGAGGGTTCAGCCTCAGTGATGAGCAAAGGTACAGTTGACACTCTTTTTTTTTTTTAACCAAAAAAGTTTTGCCAGTGTACTAGTTCAGATTAGCAACTACTAATTCATACCTGAGGCCTGTATTATGAAGCCGGAGACTTTGCTTAGCCGGATAACTTTGAGGCTAAGTAGCCGTGACTCTGGCTTTTCGATATCACAACGCAGGTTCTCTTCTTAGCGGGATACATCACCATGGTAACGCATGCTCCAGAGCAGGTTAGCTTTCAGGATCAGAAATCTAACAGTGCTTGTATTAATCAAAGAAAAGAAACAGGTACATTAGCTGATGTAACAAATGGCTTGTTTCTGAGATTCCTGTGACTTGCAGTATGAAATTAGCTGCATGGTCAATATTCAGTCTTTCAGCTGTAATATCCTTCACCAAGCACGCCAGGCAGATCGTTGATATCCACAGGCAGAGATGCACATTGATCATTTTTGCATTTCAAAGCCTTTTACTATAGGTGCAATCTTAGCAATATCTATGAAAAGTGGTGATCTTTAGTAACGAGATATTGGTTTAGCATTTTGGGTTGACAGCAACTCTTTAACACCCCTTGGGTTTCTAGCTTACTTAACAGGCAACAGTTTTTAAATATCTGAATGTTCACATGTGTATTTCATGTACAGTCACTGTTGATAAATGGACACATTGTATTTATTCATAAGGATTTATAAAAATATATAATGTGAAAATCAAGTGGTGTGCATTGGGCCCCATAGGCCGTTAAATCACATTTTATTGAACATGGCTAATCTCATTTAGTTCTTTTGTCATACTTAAAAACTGTGTGCTACAAAATACATTGTACTTGGCACCGTAATCATAAGTCTAAAAAGCATAAATACATAGAAACATTTGTGTCACTTCTGCTGCTTTTTAATTTCATTTTTTTAAAAAGTAAATGAGACAAATTTTGCTCTAAAATCCATGTGTAGATCTAAGTCTCTCAGTCTCTTATGTTGCATCTAAGTTATTCTATGTGTTTTGTAAATTTATAGAATGTAATGCTGACTTATTGCACTTAAATGTTTCTTGTCAATGGTGAAGGAATGCAGCAGACACTGTTGCTGTCAACGTAATAACTCCTGTCTATATTTTTTCCCCATTATTTCACTTTTTCTGCAAATTATAACATGATTCGATATCTGATTGTATTTATGTGGTGAAGTGCTTTGTTGCTGCTTGACATCATCTTCGGCCTGGCAGGATCGAGCAGAAGGTCTGGTGCTGAAGGTGCTGAGCTCCTTCAAGAGTGGGGACATCGAGAAGGCTGTGCAGTCGCTGGACAAAAACGATGTGGACCTCCTCATGAAGTACATCTACAAGGGCTTCGAAAAGCCCTCAGAAAACAGCAGTGCTGTCCTCCTGCAGTGGCACGAAAAGGTATTCTGGTCCTGAAAGGTCACTCAGGCTATTGTCACCGTCTGCCGTTGAAGTACATTTATACCTATTTAGCAGATACTTTGACCCGAAGTGACATGAAGGTGAGGCAGATGAACAGCATGCAACTGTCTAGAAGCCAGCTTAGGGACACGTACTGCTAGCCTGACCTTCTAATGAATGTCCAGTAAGAAATGCAAGATTGTTGTGGGAACGAGAGCTATGCAAATGATGCTTAGAACCTAGCATCAGAAAAGCTATACAGGGGAATCTACTGGAACTTGGTGCAGAACACAAGAATAATGCATGCGATGGTGCTGATTGAAATCATTTTATTATAACAGTGAAGAGATTGAATTGGTGAAGATCAATAAGACACAATGAGCCTCCAGATTGGACAGAGAGCAAGAAGGCTCTCACCAGACTTGATTGTACTGTTTTGGTACAATGTTTGTTTTCCAGGCTCTGTCCGCTGGAGGAGTGGGCTCTATCGTTCGAGTGCTGACAGCGAGGAAGACTGTCTAACAGCGGCCCACCCATGCACTGTGATTGGCTGGTACATCTGTTCACAGGTCACCATGTGGGACATCATCTCCATCTGTTCCTTCCTTGTTACTTTTGCTTGTCTTTTATTATCTCCCTCTTCTACTGTTACGCTGCTTCAGGCTGGTTGCAGACGGCACGTTGACTGGGGATGGCGAGTGTAGACATGCTGCCCTGTCTGTGCCTCATGGGCATAGTTTGACTTTTCGTAGGTGTCCGTCCAGAGACATTCCTTTTAATAAAGGCATAATCCTCTTTTAGCAGTTATCTTAAATCAGCACTGTAGTCATATCCCTCTTTACATTTAATTTGTAGGAATTGTAACCCGCTCAACTGACAGTGGTCACATCTGTCCCTGTGATCCACAGTGACATAAGTTAAAAGCAAATGCTTTGGGCTGATCTTTTCTTCCCTTTAAAACATGCCTACTGCTTTTGGAACAGCAGAGGAGTACTTGAGAGACCAAGCTTCTTTTCTTTTATAAGCCAAATAGTTTTTGTTTACTCGTGCTAAATGTGTGTTACTGGGACTCCTACTCAGGACTCCCTCTCGATCCTAATGCTGTCGTGTCTTTCGAGGGGGCTAACGCCACCAGACCCTCATTTTCCCATCATCCACTCACACGTGTGGTGCTTTAACTGTAAATTGTAAACCTGCCTTCCCTTTGGGATTGTTGGTGCCTGGAGCTGAATCATTGATTTTCCCAGTCTCTCAGTTTAATGCTAGCAATTATCTTTATACGGGAGACATGCTGCCAGTCACTATAACAACGATGTCTACGCATTCAGAGTAACGGCTAATAATAATAAATAATAGTAATAGCAGTAATAGTAATAAAAATAATAAAACACAGGAAGAAGTAACCACATACATTTATCAAGATGTGAGTTACGTGTAGAAAGACATTTGTGCAAAATTACTTACGCTGTATGTTAGTACTACCAAGAAATATTGCGAGATATGTTTCTGACGCACATGCTCTCCTGTAGAGAGACAATCTGATGACTCATTTTCTGCCAGTGTAAAGCAAATCTCGCACCCTTGTTAAACAGAGCGCCTGCTCAGTGCTGGCCAATGTGCGTTTCACTCAAAAACTCCACGTTTCTCAGGTTACGTCTGTGTAAAAAAAAATGATGTTTTTGTCAGCCCCCGTCCTCATGAAGCAGCAGGTGCCAGATTGCCAGGGCGCAGCTCTGTGTCATAGACTAGGCCGATTGATATCGAGCATCAGATGCTTTTTTATGTTGCATTTCTTTAAATTGAACTCTTGGACCAAAAATCTTCAGAAAATTATTTTTTTATTTAAAGGGAGAATTTCAGGAAAAAATGGTCATTCTGCATCAACTGAGCAAATGATCAGAAGGGTGGGGTGATCACTTTACAATGTGGAAATTTATACATTTCAAAATGACGTCAGCAGTCTACTGTATCTTGTTTTTTCTACTAAGAGTCAGTCATCACCCTATGAAACTCCACCCTTTGGTATTAGGCTGTCGCTTCGAGATCCGTATTACATGTTGAAAGACACCCAAAGTTTTATTGGTGTTTCACCAGTTAATGTATAGGGGTTCGGCATTTTTAAGCCTTTGATCAAATAATTGTTTTATTG
The DNA here is from genome assembly GCA_015163995.2 of Mormyrus lacerda. Taxonomy (NCBI): domain Eukaryota; kingdom Metazoa; phylum Chordata; class Actinopteri; order Osteoglossiformes; family Mormyridae; genus Mormyrus; species Mormyrus lacerda. Next base: position 14,930,994 of record JAABNX020000038.1, read on the forward strand.
TAGTCAATTATAGTATTTTCCTGATCAATTAAGTACAAGTTTACTACAGTACCGGTGTACAAAATGCCTTATCACCTGTTTTATGTTTGTGCTTTTGTGATAAAATAAACACACACACATTGCAGAATTATCTCTGATTCGCCCATCATTTAACAAATAGTCTTTCATTCTTGCAGAAAATATGTCAATGAGTGTTTAAAATTATTGTATAATGTGCTCTAAGTCCTGACTTATAACACTTTGTGTTCAGAATACCTACATATGGACACACACACCCGTACATTTTTGCATATTTATAGAGACACATATACATCTTTATGTCATCTGTTTTTCACAAGTCAAGAATATTTTTACTTTTATTAAAAAAAAATTACAGTACCATGTAGGAACAAGTTGCAGAAGAAGAAATGTATATACAAATCATAAAAATTGAATACATCTTGGTATCTTGGGTAAAGGGGACCGTGTTATGAGTTTAATGACCTACTGCTGTTGGCGCAAGATTCTCTTCTTGTTAAGGAACATCTGTAATATGGCTGCCATATACCCTGGGATGGACCCCTGACCACTGGATCATGGTGAATACCTTTGGTGGCCTCTAGTGATCAAACTTCTAAATTTTTACTGGTGGCCTTGATGAGAGCGACGCTGTTCCAGTTTTTGAGGGGGTGTGCTCCTTAAGTAGTAGTAAGCCTGGTGTTTTTATGTTTTGTAATCCATAAAGTTTTGAATTTGCTCAAAGTTGTACAAAGTGGGAACAGACTTCAGCATTTGACATTAATTTCAGTGGTAGATTCTTACTTAATATTAGAATGTGTTGAATACAATTTCATATAAAAAGGGTCCAAAAGTTATTTATTTTTTATAAAACTAGGTGGGATTGAACAAGAGGAAATTTGTCTTGGATGTTGTTTGAACGCCACATAACACCAGGGGGCAGCATTCAGTCTTTTACGATGCTCTTGGGCTTGCAGTCCACCTTGCTGCAAGGCGTCTTGCCAACGTCTTTTTAAGCAGTGCGACTGGCACACCACAGCATTTACACAGGTACATCCTTGCCCTAAAGTGCTCTAGTACGGATAGGCGGAGACGGCAATGTACACAATAAAAGTAGTCTGATACTCTATGCCCCCGTCTGCGCCATATGACAGTGCCCGCACCTTCATCCTGTAGGTGTGGGGCTCACGCAGTGACCGTGTGGTGTACAGCACCCCCTTCAAATTCTCATCCCGGATGGCGAAGGGTAATGTGGCGTCCTCGTCCACCACCAGGAAGGAGGTGCGGGGGTGGACCACGCCATCCTGAGTGTAGGCCACTAGACGTATCAGGTCTTGGTTGGCTGCAATTCCGAAAGGCAGCGAGAGCAGCTTGTAGTCCAGTGCGTAGGGACTGAGAGCACACTCCAGGTCATTGGGAGGGCAGTTCTTCAGGCAGAACCTGAAATAGCCCCATAAACACTGTTGATAATCAAACATTTCCTCAAGCACATCAATGATGTCTACAGTATACCGGGAGCATTTGGCTGTTCGTGTGCAGACGGACACAAGTCCTACCCAGTGGCGGCATCCCTCTGGTAGTTGGGTGGGCAGGGTGTGTCGATGCACTGATAGCCTCCTCTCATATTAAAACACATCATGTTAGAGCCGCACTGAATACTTTGCTCGAGGCACTCGTCGATGTCTAAAGAAGGATATACGAAGAGGAAAAAGCTCTTAGCTGTTCCTATAGGCCTTCAGGACACTCAACACATCCTGAGCCATTGCAGTTTTACAGCTGCGTAAGACATAATTTGCCAGACAGTTGTAAGAATATGATTATGAGAAAATGTCACTGCTTGGATGAACTTTAATAAGGGCAATTAAATTATTTATAATACATCATTATCTATAGTATATGTATATCACCAGCAAGGTTCACATTTCCTTTTATTGCTATTTTGCTGTAATTTCTTTTTTCAGATGTAAATTCACGAGGCCCTGAGAGAGAATGGCATCCGTCTGCGTTTTGCTCTGGGCCGTGGCTTCACAGCCAACATTGACTAACCCCAACACTCAACCAGCTCACACTGACTTAACCCAACACTAAACCGGCTCACACGGACTAACCCCAACACTCAACCGGCTCACACACACTAACCCCAACGCTGAATCAGCTCACACTGACTAACCCCAATACTGAACCGGCTCACACTGACTAACCTCAACACTAAACCGGCTTACCTTGGCAGGTCTTTCCATTGGTCATGAGGCGATAGCCAGTAGGACACAGGCACCTGTAACTCCCTGCCATGTTCACACACTCGTGCTGGCATCTGTCCTTGCTTTCGCACTCGTTTATGTCTGCAAGGGAACAAAGGAAATTGTGATCAAAGTCAAACAGAAAACAGGATGCCTGGAAATGCACAGCGCTGGTAGCCAACATAGTACGGAGTGAAAGCAAGGTTTTCATCACTATGCCTGATGATTATTTAATGCAAAGAATTTTAAATACTGAACAAAATGGCAATAATTATAGTTAGCATAGCTAATTGCTGTGTAACTTTGGGAATATCGATATTGGGATGTGGGTGGGTGGGGGCAGGGAACCGTGCAAGTTTATTGTCTGCATCAGACAAAAAAAGAAGTCTCACTGTACTCTAATTCAACCACTCTTTTTAATTTTAACCATATATCAGAATACCACAGCAGGTGTCTAATTCCCATATATAGATTTCCTACAGTGGAGACGTAGCATTTGAATTAGCATTTTGCAGTAAGAGGTGTGTGGTCAGCCTGACAGATGCCACATCAACCACATGGTGGCAGATAGTTACCTAAGCATTGGTCTTGCGTTGTGTTAAAGCCTTCAGGGCAAGGCCTTCTAGTGTCCCTGCGAGAGCGCCGCGAGGACCCTCTAATGTGGTTATTGCTTGAGTAGGAGTGGTATGTTTGTGAGGCCAGGCTGTGGTATTGCTGGGAGGACTGGGATACTCTATAGCCATAGGACAAGCTCTCGTACGTAGGCAGCTTCTCCAGGCCCGCACAAGACTTGCCGTCGCCCAGCAAGTGGCGCCCTGGTGGGCAGAGGCACGTGTAGCTGCCGGGGCTGTTGAGGCACTGGTGGGCGCAGGGCGGGGGCACCCTTTCGCACTCATTAATGTCTGCCCCATAACGAGTCCCGGCACAATGGAATGCGGAGGAGAGGAAGGGGGAGGAGGGTGAGCAGAGGGAGGAAGAGGAGGAGGAGAGAAAACAGGACAACAGGAGTCAGTCAGTGGCCCCCAGCCAATCCTGCCAGACACTCCTCATGCCAAAAGGTCTCCGCTTCATCATTTTATTTGATGATCTGTACTTCAAATGATGACATCTTGTAAGATCATATCTGATGTCGTGCATTCGGTGATGTCCTACTACCTCTAGGCAGACAACACGGAAGTTTAACTTGAAATAATAGGTGGCGTGTCCATAGTGTGGTTGTCTGTACTGTTGTTAACCTCAGCATTTATAGAATCATTTTACAGTAGAATTTTTTCCCCTGGTTACAGAATGAAAGTATTACACATGAATATGTTAGAGAGATGAAGTGCATAGACAAGCCATGAGAAAGCTGAGGGGACTCAGAGAGTTAAATTCAAAGGTCTATGGGAAATACGAAGCGAGGCTGAAGGTGTTGGTCTAGTTTACTTAATTCCTTTTCCACTGCTGTGTGATCTGGAGAAGGCAGACGGGCAGTGGAGACTCCTTGACTTCAGCTTGCTGTTTGTATAACTGCGACATTGTGTAACAAAAGCTCATGGCACCCTTTTGATACAGACCTACAGTCTATCCTTCCACACAAAATAAATGACAGCTTTCCCAGTAAGGTCACCACAGTCACCAGCTAACCTTTGTTTAGTGTCTGGCAAACATTGCTGCTAGCTTGCTTTTGTTTTTTTGCCATTTTAATATTAACATTAGCTGAAAAAGTGAAACATTTAATGGCTTTTTTGACATTGTTTTTGACATTTGTTTGACATTAGGGAAAATTTTATATATAGCTCTGCAAAATAAGAGACCACAGCAAAATTTTCAGTTTCATTCATTTCTCAGTTTATGAGTATGCCATCCATCCATCCATTATCTGCCACTTATCTGGGGGTCAGCTTCAGGAGAGATACCCAGACCTCCCTATGCCCAGCTACCTCTACCAGCCTCTCGGGGGGGACACCGAGGCGTTCCCAGGCCAGCCGAGAGATATAATCCCTCCAGCGAGTCCTGGGTCTGCCCCGGGGCCTCCTCTCTGTAGGACATGCACGGCAAACCTCTCCGGGTAGCCGCCCAGGAGGCATCCGCACCAGATATCCAAACCACCTCAACTGGCTCCTTTCAACGTGAAGGAACAGAGGTTCTACTCTGAGGCCCTCCCAGACATCTAAACTTCTCACCTTATCCCTAAGGGAGAGCCCAGACCCCCTGCGGAGAAACCTCATTTTGGCCGCCTTTATTCGCAATCTCATTCTTTCGGTCATTACCCATAGCTCATGACCATAGGTGAGGGTAGGGACGAAGATGGACCAATAGATCGAGAGCTTTGCTTTTCGGCTCAGTTCTTTCTTAGCCATGACGAAGCGGTTAAGCGCCTTCAAAACTTTAGACGCCACTCCGATTCGTCTTTCCAACTCCCGATCTCGCCTACCCTCACTCGTGAACAAGACCTCCAGATAACTCCTCCACTTGAGGCAGTATGTCTTCCCTCACCTGTAGAGGGCAATCCACCCGTTTCCGGCTGAAAACCATAGTCTCAGACTTGGAGGTGCTAATCTTCATCCCCGTCACTTCGCACTCGGCTGTGAACCGGCCCAGAGAACACTGGAGATCCCCAGCAGGACAACATTGTCTGCAAAAAGCAGTGAGGCAATCCTGAGGCTACCAAACTGGACACCCTCAACACCCTGTCCATAAATCCTGTCCATAAATATTATAAACAGGACCGATGACAAAGGGCAGCCCTGGCGGAGCCCAACCCGCACTGGGAAC
>JAABNX020000038.1:14950414-14962890 GCA_015163995.2 Mormyrus lacerda
AAATCAGAGCTAGATAAGATTTTAACAACTCTGAGCTATTAGTTAAGTTCTCCCCAAGCAAGCTTGATGGGCCGAATCACCTCCTCTCATTTGTATACGTTGTTACGTTGTTATGTTCTTACTAAATATGCAGTTGTATTCTAGGTGCATTACCGTTCACCACCAAGTTGAACACCCGTGTTGTGTTCCCCGCGATGTTGCTGGCGACACAAGTGTACTGCGCTCTGTCTCTTAGCTCCGCGTTGTTGATCTGGAGGTAGCGGCCATTGGACAGAATCCGAACACGTGGAGAGGCCTAAAGAGAGCAAACTACTTCAGGGGACTAAATGATTTCAAAGATGGCTTATATATTTAGCAGAAGCTTTTATCCAACCTAACAAAAAATGAAAGAAGCATTCCCTGGAGCAACTAGGGTCCTTGGCTCAAGGACCAAATGCTGAAATCAGTCTGTCAGCCACAGAATTTGAACATGCAATCTTCTGATGAAAAGTACTTAACCCACACAGCCATACACCATCCTTTTGGTGGTGACATAAAGACACAAAAACACACATTTCTCAATGTTGCGCTCCAAAACATAAAAATCAGCATCATGTGCTCACCAACCATGTTTGATTTCTGAACAGCAATGTTTTTTCCACGTCTACCCTTTGACATTTGTCTCACGGGGGGGCTCACCTGTAGAGACTTCCCATTTTTTAGCCAAGTTAGCGTCGGGGGTGGCACTGCATCTGACTTGCACTCCAGGGTCACTTGTCTGTTCTGCAGCACAGACACCTCCTGGGGGCTTCTCTCCCCCACGATGTTCGGAGGAACTAGAACACCACCACAGGACAGTTCAATACCGGCATCATCACAAGACCTGGCTTCACCAACAAAGCCAAAATACTACCGAAACAGGACAATGGATATTAAATTTCGGACACACCATGGACTCGCACCAGGAACTCTCTGTCATCGTCGCCAGCAGGACTGGTGGCCAAACAGCTGTATCGTCCTGTATCCTCCACCTGTGGGAGAAAGGCACACCTGTGCTTGTCTTGGGAGGCATCCGGGCATTGTTCTGGAGGTTTCCGCTACATGACAGCAGGGCGTACCTGGACTGAGGCCACCCTCAGCACCTCCCCCCCTCTCAGGACACGGACACCATCGGTCTCAAGCAGCGGTCGACCATCCTTCATCCAGGTGAGCGAGGGGACAGGGATGCCTGTGGCCATGCAATGTAGCTCCAATGCATTGTTCACCACCACAGACACCTCCACGGGAACCCCGGAACCATTGATCCTCGGGGGTTCTGGGTGAAAAAAAAGCATGTTCAGACTAGACTTGAGCAGTATCAAATTTTTCATGCTGTCCATATATCATACTGTGGTATACAGTATTTCTATGGAATTTTCAAAAGCACCGATGTTTCAATATTTTGAGATATAGGTTATGCGATTCACCGTGAGGGGGGTGGCCCATGCTAAATTTCGCCACTATATACCAAGCCTGGCTCAGACATAATATTTCTTTCACGTAATTATGATGGTTTTTATCCAAAGCGATGTACAACTGAGAAAGCAGAGTTAGCCAATCCCAGGAGCAATAGGGATTCAGGGCATTTCTCAGGGGGCCAACAGTGACATCACTCCACCAGGCATGGGATTAGAAGTGATGCCTTTGAACTGTGGCCTAACCCAGAGAACCACACACCATGATTTATACAAACCCCATCAGTTCTAAATTTGTTGTTATTTGAAGCTTGTTGAGGTAATTGACTGCCTCATTATCACTGCTCGGAAGTCTCCCGTCTCTCCCACGGCTTGAATGTCTTCCAGAATTTATGCCAAAACGCTACGTGCCTTATTTATGCCATTTAATTTCCGAGCAAGGAATTACTTCACTAAAATACCATATATGTACAGTGACACTTAAGCCAGATTACAGTGATGTTTTGCGGGCAGCAAATGTGGAATTTGTGAGGTGAGTAAGTGTTTTATTTTGGAGTGTGTGTTTTTGTATGGTGATTCAAAACTTATTAAGTACTCTTTGAAAGTCATGCTATCTATCCGTCAGCTTTAATTGGCAGTTACGCTGGTTTCAGGTTGTTTCACTTCAGGACGTGTGGCGTGATTCACCAAAATATTCTATTTCAAATGGGTCAGGGAATTGGCTGACCTATGACCTCCGCAGGTTCTGAAATCTGAAGCTCAGGTCATTCACCTGTCAGTTGTGTCCGGTGTGTCAGGGTGAACTCATACCTAGGACTTTGAGGTTGAAGTATTTCCGGGCCTCGCCGGCCTCATTGGCGGCCAAGCAGGTGTAGCGGCCCGTGTCGCCCAGGTCGGCCTGCTGGATCTGGATGGTCGTGCCCTGGTTGAGGAGGGCCACGTGGGGGCCTGGGTGCAGGAGGGTGCCATCCTTCAGCCAGGACAGGGAGGGAGTGGGCGTGCCGTCCGTGATGCAGAGAAGCACCACCTGATGGCCGCTGACCACAGTCACATCCTCACTGCCACCTGCGTTGTCCAGGTTGGGCGGGACTGACGGCCAAAGAACAGCATGCCAATCAGTTACCGAGACTGCATTAACATTGTTAAATCCTAATGCATACAGTAGACACTTGCTCTGGGTCTGATGATGGCTATTAAAACTAAACAAAATGAAGTTCTATTGAAAATATAAAATTTTGCATCTGGCAAACAGATAAACCCTCATACTGACTTAATAAGCAAACTGGTCAATGCGAAAGCGTGCAATAACTCCCTGAAATCTCTTTGCAAAAAATGAATTTGCAAGTGAAAACATGTGCAGGTTTTCAAGGAACCATAAATCAACCAGAACCGATTCGTGTTTTTACAAGACTAGTCGCAGACGTATAAAACAAAAGCTATGTCAATAAAATGAAACAGAAGTAGTGTCAATAGATGGCTCATCAAACATCGTCACGTTATCATCAGTGAGTTTCAGATAAGGGTGGGGCTCACCATGCACCTCCAGGCTGTAATGCCGGCGGTCAACGCCTGCACGGTTGGAGGCCACACAGGTGTAGGTGCCTCCGTCAGACACCTGGCTTCTGGTAATCCTAACCGTGAATGCATCGATCGTGTCAGTTAATTGCAATTTCTATGTTCTTCAGTCTCATTTGAATAAGGGCACATCAAACAATTCAGCACGCAAAGGTTTTTTTAATGAGGAATGAAAGATGTCAAAATCAATAATATGTAGCCTTGTGAATGCAGCCCTCAATCTGCCAGCTGACACAGGCTGACACAGGCTGACACAGGCTGGCACCTAGAATCACTGATGGGAATAGTAAGCATGTAAAACTCACTTTGAAGTCTTCAAATAGCTTCGACCTTGACCACAGTTTACACCTTGCTTTTAGCAAGCAAGTCCGCTCTTTCTTTTTCTTTAATGTTAGCAAATCCGGGGGTGGGGGGGGGGGGGGGCAGGTGACCTTTTTCTTCCTATTTGAAGGTTTTTGGTGTGATTCTTTTTCTTTTTTGTCTTTCCTTTTCCTATGCTTTTGTATTATTTGGTTAATGATGCAGTAACTACTACAACACACTCATGTGAAGCACCTTGGGGAAACTCATATATAAAACTATATAAAAATAAATTGAATTGAATAAACAGGAAAGTGGAGCACTAGGTGGCATAGTGGTTAAGGCCGTGTGCTTGTAAACTGAAGGCTTTGCTGTTTTACCTTAGAACAGCCATTTTTTTTAGAATAGTCAATTACTCAAAAAAAGTTCTAAAAAGTTAGGAAGCCGCATATGAATATTATCTCTATAGGAGATATACAGATCACATGGACTATATGTAGACTATATGTCATGTGACCAGTTATCATGACATTTGACTAACCGCAGGATCTGTCCAGCAGACAGCAGGCGGATCTGGGAGGAGACAGGAAGGGGGAGGCCGTTTTTCAGCCAGTTCAGCTGGGGGGGGGGGGAGCCAGTGACCACGCACTCCATGTTGATGGAGCTGTCCAAGACTGTGGTCAGCAGCTGGGCTTTGTCGCCGTTCCCCTGGATCACAGGCGGCACTGTGGGGACACCGTTCAGAAGGCACAGCTTTCCGTCAATCACTTCTCTGGGTCGCCCTTAACAACAATCCCCTCAGATAGCAGAACATAATCCTGTACAGCTACTAATTTTTAATGCCAAGGTGAGCAAAACCCAGCCTACAGGACTGCAGGATTCTACTGACTCAGCAATTCAATATTAGGGCTCCTCTCTTAGTATATTACAGGTCTACATCTGCCTCTAATTTAATAGTCAAATACTTAAACTGCAAACATAATTACATAATGGCTTACAATGAGTTACATAGGGAATAAACGCTAATTAATAAGCAAAAGTCGCAAAGTTTTGAAAGTGAAATCTACATTACCTCTACCACACTCCTGCCAAAAATACTTCTCTTCAAAATAATCTGTTTATTCAGCTGTGTTATAAGTAGCAATACAAAATTTATTTTCCTCTGCAAATGAAAGACTTTAATATATCATCCAAATGAGTTACGTTTGTCTAAGCTGTGGTATTCAGATCATCTATTGAACAGAACTCGGATGTCCACAAGGACAGGCAGAGGGAAACTTAACATCTTTACTCACCAAGCACGTTGAGACTGAATATCCTGTCTTCCTCTCCAGCGGCGTTGGTTGCAACACAGGTGTACTTTCCGCTGTCTCCAGGGAGTGCTCTGATGATGCTCAAGGTACTGCCATCTGGGCTGATCCTGCAGCGAAATTTCGATCAGAACCTCTCCAAAGATAGCGGTCATGTTTTTGCAATCTCCTGGCCCAGGGGCCCACCTGATGCTCTGGACCCCCGCGGTGCTTAACGGCTTGCCGTCCTTCAGCCACTGAATGGTGGGGACCGGGGCCCCCTGTGCACGGCAGATCAGCTGGATGCTCTCATTCAGCAGCACGCTGACCTCACTGGGATGCTCCGAACCTGCGATTCTGGGAGGAACTAGAAAGAGATACAGCAGGTGACATCAACATCTACATCAACATCAACATCTACATCAACATAAACATCAAAATCTACATCAACATCAACAGCAACATAAACATCAAAATCTACATCAACATCTACATCAACATCAACAGCAACATAAACATCAAAATCTACATCAACATCAACATCAACATGTACCCCATGCTGATTAATGTCATTCCAGCAGTTTTGTCAGCTCTTTCACACCTTGGATGGTGAGGTGGTAGCTCTTCTGGGCTTTGCCTTCCACGTTGGATGCCACGCACGTGTAGTTAGCACTGTCTGACAACTGCGAGCGTGCGATCTGGAGCTTTCCCCCTCCCGAGAGAATGTGCAACTCCAGGGATTCTGTGTTCTCTGTGGAGGCGTTTGATGCATCAATATACTAAATCAATATGCTGGCAGAGTGAAGTCACTGAGGGCATTTCGGTCAGGCTGAGAACGCTCACCAATGGGGCGGCCGTTCTTCAACCAGGTAAGGCTGGGCGGGGGGATGCCAGAGGCATCACAGACAAAAGTGACGGGGTTGCTGATGGTCTCCACCACTCGCTCATCCTCAGGGTGGTCAATGCTGGGTGGGACTGCACAATGGAAATGCTTTTACAAGGTATGGTGCAAACCACATTACAATAGGCAAGTTCTACAACTGGGCCTTCCTATTCTTGAGGCTTGAGGCAGTTGTGGTAAACCCTCTGTATTTACTTTCATGAAGTCATCTTTTGATTGCAGACTTCAGCGAAGCATATTCCTTCTGTTCTGACTATTGACCAGTCCTAATGTTTCTGCTATCTCTCTGGTGGGTTTGTTCATTTTCTCAGCCTAACGATGGTCTGCTTCACACACACTGACTACTCTATGGCTTTCATATTGAACATTCACAGCAGCAGCTTGCAAATGCACATACAAAGTCCATACTGTTTACCTGTTTAATTGTTAATTAAATTACAACAAAAGAGTTCACACCTGGCCATGAAACAGCTTGTAGGTCAATTACCAATTACAAATTACAAATTAAGTACATTAGTGGCTGTGACATCTAAACAGCTAATATGACATTTTTGTTAAAACCCATGAATTAAAAATTTATTGTATGTATGTCACTGTTCGCTGTTCTGTTATTGCTGATTTTTATTCTGCAGTATTGTACATTGGTTTCGTCTACAGGGAGGTAAGCAAATATTATATTGCATTCATACAAAAGACGATGTCTGCTGAGGACCTCTTACCATAAATGTTCAAATGAAAGTTCTTGTCCACCTGCCCTGCGATATTAACAGCCTTGCACACGTATTGGCCCGTGTCAGATACCTACAGGACAGAAGGTCTGCCAGTTACTGTAATGAGCGCCAATGAGCAGGGTCAACACTGAAGATTCAAGATGCTTTGTTGGCCAGGTTCAAGAAGTGCATTGTAATACCTACTCTTTCATGCACAATGACTACAGCATTGTATAATGAATAAAGAAGCGGAAGGATCAGGTTTCACCATGTACCTCAGCACCCTTGATCTCCAGCATCTGTCCACCTGCTAGGATCTGGAGGTTCCCTGACTCTGTGACCATCCTCCCGTTCTTGTACCATGTGATGGTAGGCGGTGGCACAGCATTGGAGTCACACTCCAGAGTCAGCGGGTTCCCCACCCGCACGCTCAGCTGTAGTGGCTGTTCACCGCTGCTGTCTCTGATGCTGGGGGGCACTGTGGAGAGAGAACCGGGGAAATGTTCTCCTGACAACCCCTCAGAAAAAGCCCAGTGACAGCCCCAGATAATGCAGGAATGACTCTCGCAACTTGGCCCTGGAAACAGCGCGAGCAGCTCTCTGAACAAGAAAGGAAGACGCTGGTCAAGCTGCTGGAAGAATCTCCTTGGAGAAAATCCATGTTGAGTCTGAGATGTAAATCATCTGATTTTTCAGGGGTTGGACTCTTGTTTTGTTTTGTTTAAGGTCCATTCCATTCATAGAACTATGGCACGTTTTCAATGTCTCTAGGCAACGGAGCCCACAAACCTCTTAAACTGTCAATATGTTCTGGGATTCATCACCACGACCCCCTTTCCTCACATGCCTGTTTGGAATGACCAGAATTCCACCAATGCTGCTGAAATGATCACTATCTCACCACACCAGCGGAAGAGCTTAAGCAAACAACCATGAGCTTATCCAGATTTAATCCTGGTGACACAATTATGTATTTTTCCAGATGGGACACAGCGGCTAGTCAGGGGGGCAGATACTAACCAAAGACCATGAGGGAGATGAGCTTCTGGGCCTCTCCTGCTGGATTCATGGCTACACAGCGATACTTCCCACCATCAGATATCTTTGCTCGTAAGATCTGCAGGATGCGGCCCCCTAGAATTAGAAACTATGTTAAGTCGGTAACCATCCATCCATCCATCCATCCATCCATCAATCAGTCCATCTTCAAAATGCAGATCTTGTAGAAGGGCTTAGAATGTATCTCAGATAGTCAATTTTCGTTCTCATTACCCTATGTATTGCAGGATGACATATCTTTTCTAAATCATATCTAAAATAGTTTAGGGCATAAGGTGTAGGTACACCGTGAATGGGATTCCATCATTAGACCATTATTTAAGAATCTAAACTGCTCATTCTCTTTGTTTATTCCTTGCAATAAACTGCCATCCTGTCCAAGGTGCCCCCTGGGCCATGACCTGCGGTTGCTTGAATAGGCTCCAGGTTTACCATGAACTCATATTACATAAGCCATTCTGGATGGTGGCTGCGTGGATGAATGACGGCATCATTATTTAACATTTTAGGAATCCCGTCCATCTGCAGTTACTTTGAAGTAGGAGCTTAGGATTTTATCCATGTAAACAGCTGGGTAATTTATTAAAATAATTCTGTGCTCAGAAATAAAATGTTATAAATAAGGCACATAACGTTTTGGCTAAAATTCTGGAATGCATTCATGCCGTGGACGCAGTGGGAGACAACATTAGGATTTCTGAGGAATGGTAATGGGAATGGAAGTAACCTCAAAGAGACTGATGAGGTTCACATTCCCAGCTGGCAGGCAAACATTAAAGGAACTGCAATTGCATTTATCAGCCACAAGCGCCAATCAGGTGTGAGCCATTGTCACCTGGCATAATGAGGGCATTGGTGTTTGCCTGAACCGGCTCCCTGTCCTTCAGCCAGCTGAGGCTGGGCGGAGGGAATCCGGTGACCTCGCAGGTCAACGAGATGAAGTTGTTCACCACCACCGTCACGTTTTCGAAGTCCGCTCCGATGATGGAAGGGGGCACTGGAGATGGGGTTGGGTGGCAGGGCTCAGTTGCTTAGAACGATCATGCACACAATACAACACCAACCAAAGAGACTTACCAAGGATTTGTACTATACTCACCATGAACGTTAAGGTTGAATGACTTCTCTGCACTGCCGGCCACGTTCCCGGCCATACAGGTGTACCGGCCCGTATCAGTAATACGGGCGTTCAACACCTAAGGGTGGGCGGGTGTTAGCGTTGGCGTCAGGCTTCCATTGGATGGCTTTAAACATTGCTTTGGAGCATGTGGTCAGCAAAGGCACAAAGGGCACTGAAGACACAGTCCTACACTTCTTCGGATCACTACCACTACAGCGACCTGAGCACTACGGGGAATACAGCTCAGAGACAGAACAAACCCTGAGTCTCATCTACTAACATCATATAATGTAGTGAGAAGCACAGGAAATAATGCATTTTGATTTTATTGATTATACATGAAAAGCAAGCAGGAGGTGGGAAGGACACTAATTGTGCGACTAATGTTTCTTTAAAGTTACGTCATCTATAGTACTGTTCTGTTTAACATTATTACTATGTGAGATTTGTGCACTAAGACAGTCTACTACCTCATTTCATTGTGCATGCACACAATGACCAAGTCGACTTTGACTTTGAAGGAGGGTCTGTTCACCTGGAGAGTCCTCCCATTGGACAGCAGCCGGTGGTTGCCATTGGTGATCAGTGGTTGGCTGTCCTTGAGCCAGGTGATCTTCGGGGCAGGGAGGCCATCCACGTGACACTCAAGCGCCGCCGTTTTGTTAACCAGCACAGTTATCTCTTCAGGGTCCATATCAGCACCTCTGATCGAAGGAGGAACTGAGATACAGCACAAAATGTCACGACACATCTTAACACGCACCTATACCAGCAGGTGCCCCCTATATTTAATTTAATTTGGATTTTGCAAATAACCTTTACCCAAGCTATACAAAGAGAGGAAATGGAAAAAATATGTAATAAAACATTCTTTAAAAATTCCAGGAAGGGGAATTGTAGTGATTTAAGGGTCTTCTGTGAGCAGATCAGTGTTTACAGGATGCCCCTTAATAAAGTCCTTTCCCGTTTCAGAGTGTGACAGCCCAGAGCTCTGCATATTTATTACTCCAAGCAGCTTTCTGTCCAGGTTCTGTCCAGCCGTGTCACACGACCCTGGGCTGCCCAGTCGTTTCCAAGAGTAACACCCCCCAAGAACCCAACTGTGCTGCCATCCGGACAGGCTGTTACTCACGCAGCACCCTGACATCGTATTGGATGGAGTCCTCTCCTGCTTCGTTGATCGCCACGCATGTGTACCTCCCAGAATCCTCTGCTTGTGCCCGGGGGATCTGTAAGACACGCCCCCCTGCAACACAGAGACGCAGAAATTAGTGTTAGGCAGGCGGCTGAAATTCTGTGATCTCTCTCCTCCAGGCCTTTCAGAACCGCATACCACACCCATGCTGAAGCACAGTAACTTTAATAATGTCAAAACATAAAAGCTACACAGATATCACTGCCTGCACTGCATCTACCAGCAGCAGAATTACAGACAGCACTGGACTTTTATTATAAACACCACTCATCCATTTACTTACATTCTCATTCATCCACCCATCCATCTGACCTTCCAACCATCCATCCATCAATTTATTCATTCATGTGTTTGTTTATTCCTTACACAGTATTCTGTTTGATCTATATTCTGTTTGTGTACTGAGTTCACTGTTTACACTATGTGGACTCTATGTTTGTACTTTATTTCATCTCATCTCATTTCATCTTGTTTCGTATTGCCCTTTACCCGGCAGGATCAGCACTCTGTCGCTTGAGGCCAGTGCCCTGCCATCCTTGTACCACGTCAGCACTGGAGGCGGCACTGCGTTGGTCTCGCAGTGCAATAAGATGGCGTTGTTCTGAACCACGTCTCTGGTCTCAGTGATTGGTGAGGACTTGTTTCCTCCCCCACCTGGTCTCTGGAAACTCGGAGGTACTGCAAGAAACAAAACAAAAAAAATAACAAAACTATTTTTAAAAGTGTATTTTTTAAAGACATAATTCAAAAATCAAATCAAAGCTGATTTTAGCAGTGTTATCCATATCAGTTTATGAAATCACCACTAGGAGAAGCTGAACTGAATGAGACCCAGAGTCAGAGTGTACGACTACAACAGGAACACATTTCACCTTGTATATTTACATCAAAGTCCTTCTCGTCCTCCCCGGCGATATTGGTGGCCACGCAGGTGTACCGTCCTGTGTCAGACACCTGGGCATGTTTTATCTGGACAACGCGGCCATTGGTAGAGATGGTCACATGATGATCTGCTATAAGGAGCTGATAGGATAAATAAAAAGGGTACACTGATCACATTCAATGTACGATTTGACAGCTCTTTGGGTGGTGTGCGTATGTGTGTTTTGTAGCGTGCTTGTGTTTGTTCAGGCGAGATGTGTCTGTGTGTTTGAGCATGTACACCGACCTATCGTATGTGTGTGTGGATATGCACCCACCTGTCCGTCCTTATACCAGGTGAGCTTGGGGATGGGAACGGCTTGGGCCTCACACTCCAGGGTCAAGGTGTTGTTGACCTTGATCTTCACCTCCTTTTGTGAGAAGCCCTCTGTGTCGTGGTTTTTGCTGATGACCGGGGGAACTGCAGGGGACACGCAGGAAGCCACTTCGCGTAAAACAGATGCCAGCTGTAGCCAGAGGATGGCAGAGATAAGCTGCGTAGCATGAAACTCACGGTAGACCTTGACCTCATAGTTCTTCAGGGTTTCTCCAGCTTCATTGGTGGCCACGCAGGTATACCGACCTGCATCCTCCTCCTTTGCATTGAGGATCTGCAGAGTCCGTCCACCTGGGTACAAGTCATGAGAAATGCCTTTTAAAGCACTGCTTTAACCGCAGGGTTAGGGTTACCAAGGATGTTACAGACATTCAAAAGAAGAAAAACAAAAGAAATTTTAAAAAGCACACAAGAAATTAAAAAAGTACCAAAAAACAAAAAAATAAATAATACAATCCCACTAAAACCACAGGACTTTACCCACATGCTCCATAGAACATTTTAGCCCCAACCTCACTAGGACTCAACATGGACACTAGCCCGCAACTCAACGGGGACATTGATTCATTATACTGTTATTACGGGTGACCTCTGACCTGGAAGGACCTGCACATTGCGGTTTGACTCGAAGGGGGTGCCGTCCTTTAGCCAGGTGATGATTGCAGGCGGGTAACTCTGTGCCTCACACACCAGGGAGGTGGGACTGTTGAGGGTTACAGTTACGTCCTCAGCAGACCCATCAGGACCGGCCCCTGGGATTGTGGGAGACACTGCACACAGCATGGCATGAGCTTCTGTGTGTAAACACACATACGCCACACACTCGCTGTACCCACAGCACAACCCTACATCACTACCTCAAAGAACCATGTGCCCAGAAATGTGCTGCAAACCCAACACAAACTTCACCTAATAAAAAATGCTACGGCAAACACTCTGCCATCAAGTGTCTGCTTAAAAACATTACGACTCTCTGACAAAGACTTATCACCATTAAAAATGCACAACTAAAATTCCACATAGATTGCAATATAAAATCTCACAAATTGTAAACCACTAAATTATCTACATATTCTCGTTTTGTCGATTAATTAATTTCTTTGACCTCGTGTTACTCAAACGGCATGTGCTGTATGGTATAAAAGCTGGAGTCTCTCTGGGAGTCATAGTCTAACACCTGATCCACTTTTGAATGTTCTGCCTAATTTGTGTGTCACTTGCACGACATCCTTCCCCTACCCAGAACGTTGAGATTGAAGTGCTTGCTCCGGTCTCCAGCTGAGTTTGAAGCCAGGCAGCTGTACATGCCCGTGTTGGCCACCTGGACGTTGGAGATCTGCAAGAAGCGCCCACTGGACAGCACCTGGTGCTGCTCGTCCTCCACCAGAGGCTCCCTATTCTTCAGCCAGTTTATCTCTGGCATGGGGTTACCTAAACACAGAGCAAGGCATGTCAGAGGTCAGAGGTCATGCCAAGTTAGAAAACACAGCAGAACATGTAATGAGAAACACCTCAGGGGGCATTGTTATCTACACATACGTTACAGCATGATCCTACCCTGGATGGATGGATGGATGGATGGATGGATGGATGGATGGATAGATAGATAGATAGATAGATAGATAGATAGATAGAT
>JAABNX020000038.1:14971944-15006963 GCA_015163995.2 Mormyrus lacerda
GAGTGAATGGAGTGTGAGTGAATGGTGTGTGAGTAAATGGAGTGTGAGTGTGTGAGTGAATGGAGTGTGAGTGAATGGAGTGTGAGTGAATGGTGTGTGAGTAAATGGAGTGTGAGTGTGTGAGTGAATGGAGTGTGAGTGAATGCAGTGTGAGTGAATCGTGTGTGAGTGAATGGTGTGTGAGTGAATGGTGTGTGAGTGTATGAGTGAATGGTGTGTGAGTGAATGGTGTGTGAGTGTGTGAGTGAATGGAGTGTGAGTGAATGCAGTGTGAGTGAATGATGTGTGAGTGAATTGTGTGTGAGTGAATGGGTGTGAGTGAATGATGTGTGAGTGTGTTAGTGAATGGAGTGTGAGTGAATGAGGTGTGAGTGAATGGTGTGAGAGTGAATGGAGTGTGAGTGTGTGAGTGAATGGTGTGTGAGTGAATGATGTTGGAGTGAATGGTGTGAGTGAATGAGGTGTGAGTGTGCCTTGCGATGGGTTGGCGCCCCATCCAGGGTTGTTCCCTGCCTTGTGCCCGTAGCCTCTGACTCCCTTGCAGGGGGTCGTAGGCCCTGGACCCCCTGCAACCCTGAATAGGATAAGCCGTTACAGAAAATGGATGGAATTAAATAAGGCAGTTTGTGTTGGAGTCGGGTTATTTGTCCAAAAGCAACGTTTATGGCTTAGTATTCCTACACATGCAAGGGTCATAACAAGTGTGAACACAACACACACCTACATCTGACTCACCGTACACCTGGAGGTGGTAGAAGAGGTCTGCGGTTCCCGCCAGGCTGACCGCCACGCACCTGTACAGGCCCGCATCCGACATCTGGGCGTCGTCAATCTCCAGCACCTGGCCACGGTTCACGAGGGTCACTCCAACCATGCTGGTCAACGGCCGGCCGTCCTTGTACCATGTGATGGCTGGTAAGTCACATGTTGTTGGTAAGTCATAAAAAACCTTTCCTAAAAACCCCGCATGTGCTAGTCTGGTTTGGGAACAGACTGTTTGACATTCTTCTATCCTGTGCTTCTTGGGACAGGCTCCAGGCTCCCCACACTTAATAGAACGTTATGGAGGACAGATTTATACCTTACAGGGAATTACCTGGCAGGGGATTTCCTAGAGCCTTGCACTGCAGCTGAATGGGATACCCAGCGAGTACCGTCTCGTTCACTGTCTGTCCACCTCGGGGGATCATGGGCGGTTCTGGGGACCCAGGGAGACGTTGAATATTGCATGAACATGTTCATTCTGGATGTGAGAGAGGGCTTCAGCAGGCAGCCCATTGGCATCTCGTACCATGGACACTGAGCCTGATGTGCTGCTGAGTTTCTCCGGCGGCATTGGTGGCCACGCAGGTAAACCTCCCAGAATCCTCCAGGGCAGCCTTCACAATCTCCAGCACTCGGCCCGCTGACTCCAGCTGTGGACACGGACATGTGTAAACCCGACTGCGGCACCCATAAGAATGGATCAGAACCTAGGCACAGATGGACTGCTACCTTCAGGTGCCCTGGGGTGCTGGTCACGGGGAGGCCGTCTTTCAACCAGGTGATGGCGGGGGGGGGGATGCCATAAGCCAGGCACTGCAGGATAATGGACTTGTGGAGGATGACGGAGCGATCGGCTGGTCCATTAGAGCGAATCGATGGTGGCACTAGGAGTGGGATAGAGAAATATCACAGCTGCGGACTCAGAGTAGTAATTAACAGAAATAGAAAATATGGTAATTGCTTGACATAAGACATGCATCATGATTTATTGATGATGACTTAACATGAGATCTGTATGTAACTAAGATTTATTTAGCGGTTAATTAATATGTAAGTAATACTATAATACTATATTATTTGTGCCTAATCAAAGTGTTACCGAAGTAACTATTGTGTGCACCTTTGATATCAACATTTAATATGGAAATATTTCAGCAAGAATTAGTATTAAGGCGTAAAGTTATAAGAAAAAAAGTAGTAACTAACTCAAATATGCAAATATGTAACGCAGGGGAAAGAGAAGTCAATATATTAGAATACACGGTCACACTTCACTTGAGGGGACATGAATAATGTACTAGTATATGCTTACTTAATGCATTAATTAACTACGTATTCGTTACATACTGATCCCATGCTTGTTCATCATAATTAATCGTGACAGTTCATGTATTCCATTCAGGCACTGTATTATTTACCAGTTATAACTAACCAACTAGCTACTGTAATTATAGAAAGATTTCACTTGAGGGAACACAAATACTCATTTACTACTTAAGAACAAATCATGAACTAATATAGGTTTCCTCATGAAATACGTAGTCAAGATTGATTATTGAAAGAATGGGTTCAGTGCTTAAGAAACACACCTAGTTACTTTTTAATTAATGCATTAAGTTAACGTGTACTGCTATATTATTCATCTCTCCTCAAGTAACGTTTTATGAAATATACTGTTAAAAGGGTAGTAAATCGAATCAGAAAGATTTCTCATTATTATGTAATTTCTTATATTATCAACTCATTATTATTATTATTATTATTATTATTATCATTATTATTATTATTATTATTATTATCATTGTGATATTGCATAATTTTAGAAATATGAACAACAGTAACTGAATAATTCTATTCCATCTCAGTCATTGTAATACTGTACAATACAATAGTAATTGAATAATTGTATTCCATGGATAATAATGTGGATTGAAAACATGCAGCGTTTCAAGAGACTTTAAGTTTTACTGAAAAATAAACGTATCTTAAAACTACAGAGGTCACTCCCTGTCACCAAAAATCAAAGGCCTGATGCTCACATGTTCCAATGCACACAGCACCTCAGTACCAATACATGCAGTGTTTACTACACACAACATATACCACTGTCAGCACACAAAATGCACTTATTACTTCTGTATGTGTTAAAAAGGAAGAATTTTGTTACCTTTATAAAATGAGATTCTTCCAGTGGAAAGCATTCGGATGAAAACAACATTAAGATATTAATGTATTACTTTGTAAAGACTTGATTTTAAGTCTTTGTTGATGTCTTCATTGCAGGAGATCAGACATCCCCCTAACGGTGCCTACCATGCACGACCACGCTGAAGTCCTTGCCCTGGTCCCCAGCCTCGTTGGTGGCCACACATCGGAAGCGGCCCGCATCTGATGCTTGAGCCTGGGAGATGACCAGCTTCCTTCCATTGGCCGTGATCCTGATGCCGGGACCCTGCTTGATGGGTTGACCATCCTTCAGCCAGCTGGAAGGCAGAGTGCAGGGGGTTTGCGTTAGCTGGACACGATGACCCTGCAAGACCAGCTGTGCCAGTTATCTAATTCCATTCCTCACCTAACATCTGTTATAATGTTGAGAGAATTTACTATAAGATGTATGTGTCCACAAAACAGACTCTCCTAGTAGACTACTGGGCAAAGTTTTATAGGGTTGGGAAAGTCGCCAGTTCAAATGCTGCAGCCGTTAGACTGATTCTGCCATTCGACCCATCAACCAAACTGTTATACCCGGATGAAGAGCAAATTTACAAAACTCACATTTTTTTGTTGGTTTTGAGATGAGACCGCCAGTGACCTAAAGTCAGGCTTCCTCATCATATGTTACAGCACTGGGAACCAAAACTCACACAGTGCTCATGCAGCGCAATGAAGAACCTTTAGATTCCCAAAAAGCCCACAGGAATGTTCTCGAAAATACAACCCACGGAAATGTGAGTTTTCTTCAATCTCACTAGGGCCTAGCAATATAAACGCATCTATAATGTGATGTTATGTAAATGTAAGACAGGTGGAAGAGTATGTTCCTGCGCAGAGGATGACAGAAGGGGGCACTAACGCGATGAAGGGTGCCGGTGTCCCAGTGGCATGACATGCCAGCTCCAGAGGGTTGTTCATGATGACAGTGGTGTCCGAGGTCTGATCCCCACCCTCCACCGAAGGCGGCACTGAACAGAAAAGACAAAGGTTTCCCAACATTCCTTACAACAGAAGTTCAGCTGCTTTTGTCGACCCAGTGGGATTTCAGTTCTGTTGGAAAAATAACCCCCAACCCACGGATCCTGGGCTCCAGACAGTGATATGGATCTATGTTTGTCTTGGTAAAGTGTGCAAAAGTCACTTTCTGCAACTGAATCTACAAACATTTGGGCTTCGGGCCATCAAACGTTGCCCAAGAGGACTGAAGACTAGAATTGCTCCTGCAGTGATGTTCGTATCCAGAAATGTGGATGACATACGAGTGGACATGTGGAAATGCATTCAGGTGAACAGGCAAGCGAAAGACAGACATTGCTGAGCAGGGCAGCAGTAACACTGATTCAGCTATGTTCCCCACATCAGTAGAATGGAAATTCCTCCAAGTGACGACTTTTAACAGTATCCTGCAAAATACCCAGGAACATGTCCAGCTGTATTAATATTTAGTAATAGTCAGTAGCTTTGGATAAGTATCAGCTGGTAAATGTACAGTAAGTCTGCCACAGAAAAGAGGGTTCTAAGTAAAAATAAAAGTTTCAGCCGGCTTTTTCAGTTTGATATATAGAGATCAGTAGACAGACTGAGCCCATGTGACATCAAAACCCACCATTAAATGTAGCAGCCAAGAACCAAAGAGGCAGTTATAGATGTTCTGCCGGACCATCTGCTAACAGACAGTCCCGGTCCGTTAACTGAATGTGTTCCGTCCCACCAGTAATGCGTCTGGCACGCCTGCTGGGAGCACGCTCATTCGACAGCGAAAGAACCACACCGGGCCACTTTGATTCATGATTTTCTGAAATAAATGAAGATCGAACTGAATGCAGCCAACCTGCTGGACTCTCACTAAGCAAACTAATCCGCACATTACAGCTTCAACACTGCCTGGCTCTCTTTGCAGTTTATTTAAACTGTCTAAGGCTTTAGCACATACAATGAATATGGTGCATTGTATTAACAGGGCTTTTGATGGATAAAGAATCTCTTTCCAACTGGTTACGTCCCAGGGTGCCATGGCAATGCTGTTGCCCTACACCTCCAAAATGGGGTTATATGATACTAAAGAGGCGGAGTGTCAACCGCCTTGTGAACTGTTTCCTAGCATAGGATCCAGGCTCATGACCATCTTGTAACGGACAAGCAGTCGATATAACCGTCAGACATACGATTAACTACCTTATTTGATACAGTACATTGTTTAAGACATTATGTTTGGCACAAGTTACAGCAACTATACTGATTTGCATCCTGGGAGCAAGGTGGTGAAGATGTTAGGGTTTTACCTAGAACATTGACATCGTATTGGATCTCTTCCTCCCCGGCGACGCTGGTTGCCATGCACACGTATCTCCCTGCGTCAGACGTGGCAGCGCTGGGAATCTCAATCTTCCTGCCTTGCTGCAGGACCCTAATGCTGTCCCCGCTCTTCAGAGGTATTCCGTCTTTCAGCCAGGTCAATGTCGGGGGAGGGTGTCCACTTGCCTCGCACTGTAGCACCAGAGTCCTACCTGCTAACACCTTCCTCTTGGCTGGGGTGTCCAGGACCCCCTCTATAGTTGGAGGGACTGGGAAGACAGACGACTGAATTACTTAGGAACAGGTGACACTTTGCTGCCACTAAAGTGTTCTATTTCACTCTTACTTTCACCAACTTTCAAAGGACATCCATACTTTTCATACTGATATTATGAATCCGTATTCTTATGATCAGACAGAAAAAGGGTACGATTTTTTACCATAGACCTCGAGCTTATAGGACTTCTCAGCTGTCCCGACGACGCTGGTAGCACGGCAGGTGTAGCGACCAGCATCAGCCCCTTGAGCCCGGGGGATCTTCAGGAACTGTCCCCGGTCCACGTAGATGGCGTGGCGACCCGAGAGAAGGGCTTGCCCGTCCTTGTACCAGGTGATGGCAGGTAGGGGTATGCCACGGACCTCGCACTCCAGCGTCACGGGGGTGTTCAGCAGGGCGGTCACCTCTGCTGTGACATTGCCCCCCTTGATGCTGGGGGGGACTATGTTGAAAGCATAGCAATAGGGTCAGTTTCCGACTAAGGCATGAGCCGAACGTTTGGCATCACACCCATGGGCACCGGAGGGACTGGACTCACCATACACATTTAACTTGAAGTCCTTGGACTGCTTTCCCGCCACGTTGGTCACGTCACACTGGTAGTGACCTTGCTCACCCAGACGGGGGCTCCTTATCTTTAGCACCTGGCCCCGGTTCAACAGCTCGAAGTTTGGGTCGCCCAGAAACACTGGCCTGGCTCGAATTAACGTAGCTGCCATTAGCAGTAATTTTCTCAACACGCTCCACACAAATCAATCAAGGTAACCTTTCCATCTATTCCTGGTGCACCTCTGGAGGAGCTGCAAACTACCATGTCCACCCTCACCAAAAACTGTAAGCATTCAGCAGACATAATATTGGAGTCATTGGAATGATGGAGATACTCACTTGCCGTCCTTGAACCACTGGATATCGGGGAATGGCTCCCCTTTGACTCTACACTCCAGGCTGACCTCCTGATTCAGGACAGCTGACACGTCCTGCGGGCTGGTGCCGCCGCTTATGCTGGGAGGCACTGGAAAAGGCAGCTACAATTAGCTACATGGTTTATCTACACGATCAATGGCATGGAGTCACCCTCAGAGGCTCACCCAGAACTTCCAGGTTGAAGTCCTTCTCGGTGCTGCCCGCGACATTGATCGCCCGGCAGCTGTAGCGGCCCGCATCAGAGGTGGCTGCCTTCAGGAGCCTCAGAGTTTTGCCCCCCTGCAGGATCTGAACTGAACCGCTGGGGCCTACCTGGAGCCAGAGGCATGCTTAGGTTCTGCAACAGACCTCATGCATTCAGTAGCTTAGCTCACTTCTGTTTTGTTGAACTGATTTCTATGGCATATTTTCATGTAATAGCTGCTAAAAACATATGTGTAAAACATAAGTATAAAAGCATGAAGATAACAGATACAGCGAAAAAATCTAAAATTATATTGTGCCATGGTCATATTTGTATAAGAGATATGGAATATTACATACTGGCATGCCATCTTTGTACCAGGTGATAACAGGCGGGGGGCTTCCTGTGATGTCACACAGCAGGCTGGTGGACTGGCTGAGCATCACTGACACCTTGGCTGGACTCTCGTTATCTTGTACAGCTGGGGGCACTGAAGGGTGGGGGCCAGCCAGAGTCAGAGGTCTGAGCCAACCGGCAGCATTCGCCGCCTTCAGGCGAAGCCCGAGCCACAGAAACTCACCATTGACCTTCAGGAGGTACTTCCTTTCCGCGGTGTCAGCCTCATTGACCGCCACGCAGACGTACTCTCCGTCGTCACGCGGGGACACAGAGGCCAGGACGAGCAGCGTGCCGTCCTCCAGAAAGGACACGCCAGGCTCGCTCCCCGTCAGCTCCTCGCCATTGCGCAGCCACGTGATCACGGGCTTCGGCGTTCCTGCCCCAGGAAGGAGAGACACTCTCAGGCACGTCCATAAGCTGGGCCGATGGTCAATGAGTCAATGCAACATAATTTCACTCTGATGTGCACCAACCGTTGTATGTTCTGGCTGCCGATAAAGTAGCTATTCTATTCTATTCTATTCTAATCTCAGGCACGACCATAAAGACAGAGAAAGTAAAAGACAACAAGGAAACACATGACGAGTTTCCAGACAGAACCTTTTGCCAGGCAAGGGAAGGCAATGCGTTGGTTGGCCACTCTTTCCTGTAGGGGGGTGTTAAATGGAGGCTCGGACTCCTCCACAGTCGGGGGGACTAGAGAAGCAAAGAGGAGACATTCAGCAAAAAATGTCTGCGCTCTTTAAAATCCTCTCGTGGAAAATGGCGCCACGCCAAGGGGGATAGCGAGGACCCACCCTGGACCTGCAGCTGGATGTGCGCTTCGTCACGTCCCGTCACACTGCTGGCCACGCAGGTGAACGTCCCCGAGTCCGACACCTCCGTTTCTGTGATCCTGAGGGTGCCATCAGGCAGGCTCACGTACTGCCCTCCGTCCACCAGCAGGGCGGCGCCATCCTTCAGCCAGGTGACCACAGGAGTCGGCACCCCCTTCACCACACAGGGCAGGTTGGCAGTGTGCCCAGCTTGGACCTTCACCACCCTGGGGCCGGCCTGAATCCTCGGGGGAACTGACGGAAGTGAACAGACCATACTCGGCATCACATTTACTGAGAACAAGCCTCCAACAATCAATAAAAAAATGATTATCGCAATTGGATTAAGTCGTAAGACATAAAAACCAAATAAAAGGTTCTGCATATGCTATTTACTCTATTTACTGGTGTTTATATTTGCAGTTACAGCTGTATTCCAAAAGTCAGTGAGTGGGACATGTTAGATTTTGTCCATAATTGTTCCTTAACTACACTCAGGAATGCACAAAGATTCCCCCCCACTGTAGTGTAATTTAATGCACACCCTGATTACTGTAATTTAACAATCATACAGCATAATCTTAATTGGAGTCTTCAAACATGTTCGGCTCTCTCAAACATTATAAACAATTCAGAAAAACCACACTTGGCACCCAAAATGTCTTTCAAAGCCCATTTTCCTCCCTCTCAAGCACAGGAAGGTATTCCATCAGACTCCTTTCCCAAATGTTTTCAGGCACACTCCATGTTAATTGTTAGCTCTGAGGAGACTTCGGGTAGGATCTCTGAAAGCCGCAGACGGTCATATTGTTACGTGTTCACATTCTGAGCAACTCAATGAATGACTTTTGTAGGAGACCATGAAAAGGTAAAGGTCCCAACAGAATGTGTACCATAAAATGGCAGAAGTACTATCCGAAGAAAGCTCCTGTTGAACTGTGGGCGATATTTCCATGGAGTACTGTGCAAAAGCCTAAACGTTTAAAAAATCTTCATGTTGGTCTGTGATGTTCCACAGGAAAGCAGGCGAAGGAAGCCGTGAATATATACAAAAGGGGTTTATTTTGGGGCGGACAGACTCCAAGACATGCATAACTTTAATGATAGATCTGACACTACTGACTGGGATGCGGACTAAATACATACGACAGGCTGAATTCAACAAGCAACAGGTAGGAACAATCGGGGATTAACACGAGGTAACGAGGTGGGCGTGGTACACACGAGGATCGGACGGAGCTGGGCGTGACATGGTCTGAAACTATACTGTCTATCAAAGTACATTAGGCATTTCCAGCCCTCTCTTAAAATCAGAGGAGTATATGCAGCAACCATCCGGTACACCAGTGTGTTTTTTGACTTGAGTACTAGACAACTGTGTTTAGCTAATCAATACCTCATTGAGGTATTTAGCTAATTAAATCAAATGAATGAAAGTTACCTTGACACAGTGCTTTTTCAAGACTCCAATAGCATATTACAGAACCAATGGGGAGCCACTTCACCCAGAACCTTTGCATAGTACCTACCTGGATGATGAGACAGCAGGCATTTGGCACCAGTACTCTCACCACACAGTAGTTAAGGTAGTGAAGAGAATTCACCAGTTATATATCGAGGATGACTACGAGCTGAAAGGACAGAGGATGGGCTAAGCTGTTGGCCAGAAGAAACCCTCATCCAGCAACAACACAGTTTTTCTAGCTGGTTTGCCTTCCAAGTTCTGTTCAGGCCCACACTTGCTTAACTTCAGACAGACTGTCTAGTCTGAACTGCCAACGGCATGACTGCTGAAGTTAACTGATGATTTTAGCTGATGGTGAAATTTCACTAGCATGTGGGATTGTCGGGGTGCCCCTTAGAGGAGGTTTGGGAATCAACCAGCAAGAAATCAAGGTATCTTTCTGGAGAACAGAAGAAATTCCTGCTTATTTTTTATTGGATTTGCTTTTCTTCTAATGCTAAATTATGGGGTCTTTTTCTGAGCAAATACACACTTATTACCCAGATAAGTGACGTTAAATGTTTCCTTTGCCTGCCTTAAACAGATTTTTCCACAGAACCCTCTCTCACCCCCTTTCTCTCTCTCTCTCTATATATATATATATATATGTGTGTGTGTGTGTGTGTGTAAAAATAAAATTTGTGCATTAGCCATTACATCACAGGCATTGAGTTTCATTGTTACTTGTTACAATGGCAATAAAGGCATTCTCTTCCCTTCCCTCCTCTCCTCCTCTTCCCTTCTCTTCTCTTCCCTTCCCTCCTCTCCTCCTCTTCCCTTCTCTTCTCTTCCTTTCCCTCCTCTACACCACTTCCCTTCTCTTCTCTTCCCTCCTCTCCTCCTCTCTTCCCTTCCCTCCTCCTCTTCCCTTCTCTTCTTTTCCCTTCCCTCCTCTCCTCCTCTTCCCTTCCCTCCTCTCCTCCTCTCTTCTCTTCCCTCCTCTCCTCCTCTTCCCTTCCCTCCTCTCTTCCTCTTCTCTTCTCTTCTCTTCTATTACATCACTCAGTCTATATAAGTCAGCCCCCGAAAGTTTCATACATGGCATTTCCTTTTAAAACTGCAGGAGAAAAGAATTACGGCATTATGGGAATCGCAGCCATGCCTTCGGACCATTACAGGCAGATATTTTTCCATGTCGAGGGAAGTGGGTCAGTTGTGTCCGTCCCCGTTTGACTTCTCTCAGGAACGTAACTGGAGCCAGATTGACTGAAAAAGACGTCAACAAGGGGGCAGCTGCCAGCATACATTTTTTCTTCCTACGGCCTGAGCACTCTTGTACCTTTAGATAGTCGTCAATACTAGTGGGCGCTGGTATGGGTTCGAGAACAAGTCTGGTTAACTGGGCGCTGTGAAGTGAAGAAGCTCAGAGGAAAGTAAAGGCAAGGCAAGAACTATCAACCCTTACCATGAACATTCAGCACTACTTCCTGAGAGAAGTTTCCAGCGATGTTTGTGGCGACGCACAGGTAGGTGCCGCTGTCCGACACCCGGGTTTCCAGGATCTTCATCGAGCCGGAAGGCAGCTGAGTGTGCCTGCAATCCGGAGGACATGCACTGCTCACCATTCTGCCACAGCTATTTACTGCGTCCACCTAAAGCCTCATTGCATATTCAGCCAAAACACAACCTTAAACTTTTGATGGACCAATTCAGTCCTGGGGACTCATCACCAATGAGTCATGAGGCAGGGAGATACGCGGACTCTCTGGACCGTGTGGCATTGCAAGAAAAATCGCACACGTCACTGATTTTCCGCAGCCTGTGGAACTTTAGCGCCCCCAAATTAGCACAGAGGCTTTGGGAGTCGTCAAAGCACCGTCCCGGCTGCAGACGGACACACGGCAGCCCCGTTTACATTCGCAGAAGAGTGCTGGGGCCCCGAAGAAGGCTGCAGGAAGCCCGACTTGGCTTCAACGTGCTTCTGAAACACATGGAGATGATTTGTAGGCCCAGTCAGAACTCCACACTTTGAGAGAAAGGGTTGGGTGAGAAGCCAAGAGCAGCAGGAGAACAAATGTGTCCTTTTGTTTGGGAGAGTCTCGCTCCCAGGCACGATGGTGCAAGAGCTGAGCAGCTTCTCATCTGCCGTCTGATGCGGCCCGACGGACAATTGTCTAGCTGTGAAAAAGCAGTGCCGAGAGGGGCTGGGGGAGCTGCAGGAAGTGAGCTTACCTGGGGGAAAAGGGCGAGATGAGCTGCCGTTCCCTGGCCCAGTTGATGATGGGAGGGGGGATGCTCTGGACCTCGCACGGCAGGACGGCGTCCTCGCCTGCAGTCACCGTCACCTCCACCGGGCTGCCAGAGCCATCAGGACCACTGTTTGGGTTAGTCACTCTAGGTCTCACTGAAAAAAGCACAGACAAGTGAATAAACAGGCACCCACAGGCATCCCTGTTTGCTTCTAACCCAGCTGTTATGCTGCTTGTTCAATCAGGGGTCCTGACAAGGATAGTGAGTCTTGCCTCTTACCATACACAGTCAGCTGGACCTTTCTGGAGCTGTATCCAGCAGGATTGGTGGCAGTGCAGACAAATTCTCCGGACTCATTGCCGGTGGGAGAGGCTATATACAGGGTGCCGTCGTGGCCCAAGGAGAACTGCTCACTACTCAGGTCCAACAGCTCACCTCTCTGGAAGGCGCCACAGACAAAAAAGTGGAACAAAGGTCACAGTTTCTTCAGTTCCCAAAAAAACTGAAAGAGACCTTTGACTATTAACATCAAGTCAGAAGTCCAAATTCTTTTACGACAGGCAAAAATTGAGAGCCACTAAAATGTGACATCACCAGTGTAAGGACCCTTATATCACAGGGAGGGTCCTCAGTGGGTGCATGGAGGAAAGAATCACAACTGCAGCTGGTGCAGAACTTAACAGAACAGGTTTTCATTGGCCTTCTACGTCCCATTCATTTTAATGGCATATAATTTTACAAGTCACAGAAACAAATGTGCCTACCAAGAGAAGAAAAAAGATACACACACATCCCTCAAGCACATGGTCACTGCATAAAGAGCCGTTGTCATCGTGGAAACCAGACCATGAAATAAAACAGGGTAAAAATGCACTACGAAACGCAGGTGTCGAGTAGAAACAGCCATATTCTTGTACCACAGCGAACAGGCATCCTGCGTCAGAGAAATTTTCTGCGTGGAAGATGCATGTTTGGTGTAAGACACGACTGTTGAGTCCCAGCACCATTTTAACTGGTGGTAATAATGTGATCCCAGCCTGTTTGTAAAATTAAAAACATTATAGCCACTAGATGGCAATATTAAGTGTTGGACAGAAACACCCAAATCTGAATGCCCAGCCCACTCTGGCCCAGCTGTATGGGACAATGATGAAGTTTGATCAGTGATTTTTTTCTCTTACCCTCTACATTATATCATAAACAC
Source organism: Mormyrus lacerda (assembly GCA_015163995.2). Taxonomy (NCBI): domain Eukaryota; kingdom Metazoa; phylum Chordata; class Actinopteri; order Osteoglossiformes; family Mormyridae; genus Mormyrus; species Mormyrus lacerda. Next base: position 14,984,719 of record JAABNX020000038.1, read on the forward strand.
CTTTTTCATGAGGTTAGATGTGACTATGATTTACCAACTGAAACAGAACCTCAACACACTGCAAATTTTCACGTAAGCAGTTCCATTGACTAGAAAGTCAAACGTGTTTCTGTATCCAGGATACTAAGGGCTTCTCTGGCTGCTTTAGACCCATGGCAGGGGCTGCACCATGCCGTATGTCAGAACTATGAAAGCAGTCTTTCAGGTTCACATCCCAGAAGGTCCTAAGTTCACAATGTGTGGCAGAATGAATCAAAGAAGCTCTTTAGTTAGCTTGGGATGGGGTTGGGTTTTAGTTAGCTTGGGGTGGGGTTGGGTTTGAGTTAGCTTGGGATGGGGTTGGGTTTTAGTTAGCTTAGGATGGGGTTGGGTTTTAGTTAGCTTGGGGTGGGGTTGGGTTTTAGTTAGCTTGGGATGGGGTTGAGTTTTAGTTAGCTTGGGATGGGGTTGGGTTTCTCACCTTTGACCAGGTAATGTCCGGCTTGGGGGAGCCAGACGCACGGCACGGCAGCGAGATGGGTGTCCCCTCGATGGTGCTGAAGACCTGAGGCCCATGCTGGATGCTTGGAGAAACTAAGGAAGACACAGAGTACAACTGCTTCAGTGGACAAGAATTCCCAACTGACGACTGCATCTCTAGTAGGAGAAGGTATTTACATTTATTACCCTGGGAAGGCTAATATTTTTTAGTAGGAAGTAGTGCTATGACTTCTGATGCTTTGTCATTTTGACTGAGATATAAGCACTAATTAAATATGAATGGGCTCCTTGGAGAGAGAGAGAACAAACAACATCACTCCTGGCCCCCAACATGCCTCTACTGGGCATGCTCCGTGCAATAACCAAGGCAGAAAATGTCACTGTATGAACACCACTGAAATCTGCTTCATTCATCCTCCTATTGGAGGTAACCCCCCCCCCCCAACACGCCCCCACACTCCTGTGAAATCAGCTGCTATTCTCTTTGACCTCAGTTTCTAAAGAGGCACAAATATATTTACAATAAATAACTTAGCGGACCTACTTGTCTGACTTAATGCACATATCAGCGATAATCTCATAGATGCGAGAGGATAAGATAACGGGGAAGGAAAGATCCGGAAAGGCAGACAGGCCTGTGCTTGATTTCACAGCACTATGGTGGCCATGGATGCTCCGTCTGGGTGCCAGATGGGAGGCTTGGGGACCTGTAGAGCGCTGACCACCGCAAGGTTCGTCCAGAGTTTGCATGGGAACCCGGGGGCTAAGGCTGTACTTGGCCGCACACCTCAAGGCACACTCCCCCCCCCGCAGGCTCAACGCTCCTCTCCCCACCTCTCCCTGAATGTTTTATTCATAAAAGCCAGAACCATCTGCAGGACCGATTAGCGCTGGAAACTCTGAGCAGGCGTCCGGCCCAGAGATTTAACAATTAGCGACTTGGCCGTTTCACTTCATGCGACACGCGACTGTTAGCTCCCCATGAAAGTGTGTTAAACGCACTAGCTCCCGACGCCCTTTCTTTTCCTCTCCTTTTATTTATCCTTTTTCGGGCTCTCTTTCTCTCTCTGCACATGCCCACTGAGCGCTGACGTCACACACAGCCTTGCAGATACGGCAGCGACAGCCAATGATGCTCGTTTGCAGACCCGAGCTGGTGCTTGGATGCAAAACTGAATTCAATAAACACAGAATGTTTTATTTTCCCCCACTCAGCCCCATCAGATTAAAAAGCTACTTTCTGCAGCTGTTTTAGGTTTTCTGGATGTGTCCAAATGTACTTATAAAAAAAATTGCACTGGAGGAACCATAAAGGACCTACAACCAATGTGCACATTATTATTCATCCATCCATTTTCTATATACGCTTGTCCTATTCCGGATTGTGGGGCTACGCAGTCTATTCCAGAAGCTACTAGCGCAATAAGGAATTAAGGAATAAACATAGATGGGAAGCCAATCTGCTGCATGTATAATAATAATAATAATAATAAGTTCTATAGCACTTTTCATTACCAAAATCTCAAAGTGTTTCACAATAAAAGCAAATTCACTGGACCCCCCCCCCCCCACACACACACACACACACAATAGGCTTGAGTTTTCAAGCCTAGCAAATGATTCCACAGATGCTGCCCGTTTGATGAAAGCAGGGCCGCAGCATAACACGACCACGTACCGTAGACTCCAAGAATGGTGGTGCGGTTGGTGGTGCCGGCCACACTCTGTGCCAGGCAGGTGTAGTCACCAGCATCCTGCAAGCGGACGTGCTCGATGTGCAGACTGCCATCCTGACGCAGGGTCACGTACGGGCTGGGAAGCACCTGACCGAGGGAGATCAGTGCACTTTCAGGACCTGCTCACATATGCATTCTGCGTACATCACATCATGTGATTAACGTGCATGTTTATTTGTGTCACATCCAGGCAAACACACGGAACAAACACATAGAACATTCCCAAGTTTTTGAGGAAGTCTGAAGTCAGGGTTACATGGTCATCTCACATGTTGGCTTTTAAAAACCTTAAACTTGGTCATGAGCCAGTTCCTCTCCAGTAAAAATGGGTAAGAATGTATAGATAAGTTCATGCTTGAGCATGTGATTCTCTGTGTTCCCTGTGATTAATTGTTCCATGTTAGCAAGTTGGACATGATTCCCATTCCAGGAGTCAATCCCTGTGTCCTCACCAAAACACCATTGCGGAACCAGCGCCGCTTCGGTAATGGGTTCCCTGCCAGCAGCACGCAGGGCAGAGTCACTTGCTGTTCCTCAATTACATTGATGGTACCTGGGCTGATGCCAATGACTGGAGACACTGCAACAAAGAAAAAGAGTTTTGCAGATAAATCCTGCATGATATGACTCAGCAGCCAAGCTACGTATGTTTAATGTCCAAGATGCTATGACATGTCGTTTGGCTGCTTTGAACAATAGTTCAAGGGGATCTGATTTATCCATCCCCAGGGACAGCTGTTGGAATATCCATGAGCTTGTTATAGCTGCGGTAACAAGAAGAGAAGAGCCATAGCGACCACATGTTCACAGGAAGGCCTCAGTACGGGTGTCTGGCACTTCTTGAAAGTTCAAACTGTGCTGATGGAAACCTTCCATTCTCACTACGACACCAAGGGAACAACGTGGTCAACACTTTCTGTTTGGAGTACATTTGTAACACTCCTCTACAGAGGGAGGGTCTCAGCGACCCATCCATCCATCCATCCATTCATCCATCCATCGATCCATCCACTTGTTGTAACCGCCTGTCCTATTCAGGGCACAAGGGTCTGGAGTCCATCCCAGAGGCTATGGGGGCAAGGCAGGGAAGGATGGCGTGAAAACCCATCACAGGGCACATTCACACACTGTCTACTCACACACCATCTACTCACACACCATCCACTCACACACCATCTACTCACACCATCCCCCACACACCATCTACTCACACACCATCCCTCACACACCATCTACTCATACACCATCTACTCACACACCATCCATACACACTATCCACTCACACACCATCCATACACACTATCCACTCACACACTATCTACTCACACCATCCCCCATACACTATTTACTCACACACCATCCACTCACACACCATCCCTTATACACCATATACTTACACACCATCTCCTCACACACCATCCCTAACACACCATCTACTCAAACACCATCTACTCGCACACCATCCACTCACACACCATCCCTTATACACCATATACTTACACACCATCTCCTCACACACCATCCACTCACACACCATCTACTCAAACACCATCTACTCACACACCATCCACTCACACACCATCTACTCACGCACCATCTACTCACACAACATCCACACACACACCATCTACTCACATCGTCCCCCATACACCATTTACTCACACACCATCTACTCACACACCATCCGTCACACACCATCTACTCACACACCATCCACTCACACACCATCTACTCATACAGCATCTACTCACACACCATCCACACACACACCATCCACTCACACAGGCATCAGGGACTTGTCATCAGAATTTATCATTTATGCAGTATGTGTAAGTGGGGTCCCTGGAGATCTGGCCCTTGAACTAGCATGCTGCATAAGGGCAATATTCCACTGGTACAAGAATAATTCCCTAAACCCATGCATACATTTAATTTTATAGTCTGCTCAATTCCCGTGGGGTTCCAGTACTCCCAACCGACTCTGCCTATGGTTCACGCCTTCTGAGACAGCTCTCCAGCCCTGTGTGTTTTACGACACACTCCCTTCGCTCAGGCCTCCATATGGTTTCCACATCTTCTCACGACGACCAGCCACTGCCTGAGATGCCTGGTTGCTATAAACACTCAGCTGTATTTATACGCTCTCCATGAGCGCTGTCGCCTCAGTTCACCGCGAGCTCGCAAAGCCTGGCCCGCTGTCTCCAGCAGCTGATTAGCCAGAACATATGAAGCCATGTAGCTACAGATATGCAAAAAAAAAAACTCTGTCACCATCTGGTCGTGGTGGGTGATGACGACGATGACAGGTTTTCAGACAGTGAAGCCAGGTTCTCCGACCATGTAAGATGCTGCATCCCCTCTATTGCTGAAGAGCTTTTGTAATGTGGCGCAAAACATCCACCAAGGGAGCCACATATCTGCTGCATGCAAGAATAACAGAAGACCAGAAGACCCCACTCCAAATAGATAAGAGCTGGACAGATAAAACTTTTTTGTTTTTCTTATTTTCATTTCTTGCAATCAAGTACAAGCTTCTCAGTAGTACATGATCCTCTCCACTGTGCACAGCTACCAAGACGAGGCTGACAAGAGTCGGCTTGTCCTAAACTAACCTATTCTAAGAACAAATGGCAAGAATAAACCATTTGACTAGTCTAAACTTCTCATGAAGAATATTGACATTTTTTCCATAGTTAGAAATGGCAAACATATACCTTGGCACGGGAAAGATTCAAGTCCATCTTGTGCATATTTTGAGGTTTTAATTTGTTATTTGTTATAAACCAGTTTCAAGTCTGAAGACTCCAACACTATAAACAATCAGGTTAAATAACACTTGGAATTGTCATGTTGAATAAAAGATGGAAACCACAAAAAACTGGCCTGGTTAAAGAAGCAAATGAGAGAGGCATCGATTTCTAGCACTGTGAGACCTTTGCTCTATATAAAACAACTTTGCAGTCAATGGGGTTGTTTACAAGTTAATGAGGTTGTGAAACATCCATTGAGTCCTGGGGTGCGTCAGGGTTTTGCCTCTCACTGCACAGACTTTGAAGTGCAGAGATAAAAAATTCTAGGTATGAATTAGCAGTCACATTATAGGATCCATCCCTTTGATCACCTAAAGATATAGGATGGTCTGCATACCTCTGATTCTTTGATTTGGCTGAACGATTCCCAGAAACATGCAAATGAAGGAATGTCAGCCAAATGCATCAAGCACATCTGGCCTGGCAAATAATTCATTTCTTTTTCAGAAGCCGTGAACTTTGCATTGCTTCTGCCAAACTGACATCTCCAGCCCTTCAAAAGCTGCCAGAAAGTGGCCATGCATTCGTTGCAACATAAAAGTTCCCATATTTAAAAAGTGAATTCAAAGCATTTAATACATAATTCAAGAATAACGACCTACTACATCATCCCTTGACTGGCAGACCATGTGAATAGTTTGGTTTATTTGAAATTGAATATTTGAAGTCTGCTTTCTGTCCACAGAAAGACTTTTCTCCTAGAATCCGGCCTTATTACCTTTCAAATAAATAAAACAGATTGAAATAATAAAAACCACTGATATGAGCAAAAGTGCAGAGTGTGAATTATCTTGAAAACATCATTGCGACTCAGCACTCATCCACATGTAAAAGTGAAAGTTGACCGTGATATAAAATGAAACACGACTGATTCAATCACTTACCAAGTCCAGTAAGGGTAAGAGAGGCTTTTGCTTGGATTTTCCCAAACTGGTTGTAAGCCTCACAGATGTATGTGGTCTCATCCTCCACCCAAACATCTGAGAAGTCCAGAAAACTCAAGGTCAAGTTTCATAAGCATTGACACCAGAGACTAATTCGTAACTAATATACGCTTTTAATGCAATGTCTTCGGGTTTTAGACTAGAGACTAGAGTATCGCTGGTGTATCTTGGGAGGAGGACTGGCTCTGTCTTTGATCCGAAAGCCTCCAGCAAACATCTTCCAGTGACTTTGCTTAGAAGCGAACCTGAAAGCTATGTAATTAGCATTCAGCCATGGTATCTGTTAAGCAAAATGTCACTAGCCAGAACACACTGAATTTGGCCAATTTCTTCCCAACTGGTTATGACTCCGGGGAAGCTTAGACCAGTAATCACATCTGCACAGCAGGCTTCAGGAGGGCTGTGCTGCAGTGAACACGACAGTCTGTTCGAGCTGAGAACTGGCTACATACCGCTGATGAGTAGGTCCCCATTTTTCTTCTGAGTGATGGAACCGTGCATATGGCGCCGGGAGAGGAGGGCACCGCCGTTCTCTCTCCGCCAGCTGACCTGCGGTTCAGGGTAGCCCCGGGCTCGACACTGTAAGGTGGCGTTTGAGCCGATGTCTGCCGAGACGTCCGTGGGCTCGCGTGTGAACTCGGGAGAGGCTGGGGAAGAGACGAGCGATGAGCATATTCAGCCTGGAGTCTGCCAGTTGCATCGTGACTCATCTGGAGAATAATGTACACTTACAGCCCACATCAAGGGTGACTTTGGCCACAGCTGTTCCTGCTTCGTTTGTGGCAACGCAAGTATAGTCGCCGGCATCCGTATCCTGGGTTTCCTCGATCTTCAAAATCCCTCGGCGAGCCTCTGTTCTTACAAATGAGCTTGAGCTCAACTGAAGGTCACCTGACCAACAAAGAAGCATCCAGATTTCAGTTAATTTTGACTTTGGGATCTCTAGGTAGGAGACTAGGAGTGAGGTTTTCCAGAAGAAAGCCTCACCTTTGTACCACATGATCTCTGGATGTGGAATCCCATCAGCTATACATTCCATCACCGTGGTTTCCCCCAAACCAGTTAGAGTCTCACTCTGTACCACTCTGACATGAGGAGACTCTGTAAGCAGACAAGCATCATATGGATGTAAATGAATGAATGAATGAATGAATGAATTAATTACATTTTTAGTTTTACAGAACCAATAAGGAGCCATTTCAACCCAAGCAGCACCTGGATATATATATATGTGTGTGTGTGTGTATGTGTGTGTGTGTGTATATATATATATATATATATATATATATATATATATGCTCTTTTCTGGAAAAAAATTTGAATAGTTTGCTGTAAAGGATAAATATATGATGTTTCTTCACACATTAGGCTAAATAATACAGAAGATAAACTTAAACAACAGCAAACAGACTTAGTACTCACCAATGTATGTCAGAATGGATGTCTGTTTGTCTGTCCCAGCAACACTGCTGGCCAGACAGCCATAAGAACCAGCATCCTTCTGAACCGTGTTTTTGATAATCAAGGTCCCATCCGGAGTCATGCGGTGCCTTGAAAATAAAACCAACGTAATGAGTCGCAGGTACAAGACAGCAGCGCCACCAACTGGGGGGAGGAACTTGAAGGTGAAGCGGTTCTGGGAAGTGCTTACCTGCTAGAACTCATGATGAAAATGTCATTGTGGGTCCACACTATCCGGGGAGCTGGGTAGCCTTTAGCTGAGCACCGGACACGGACCTCCCTCCCTGTCAGGAACGTCTGATTGCGGGGTTCCACTCTGACTTGCGGAGGATCTATCGAAAGTTCAAAGGTGTCTCTGATATGTTAGATGTCTTCTCCTTCTCCTAGCATAACATTTTCCCTATGCATTACAGTTAAGAATTCTATCCATTTTTTATACAGTCTTGCTTGAGAAAAATCATAACTTTTTGCCCAATATTTAGAAATCATGGCTAAGAAACAGCACCCAATTTTACAATCCTTACTAAATCACAGGCAAAATGTTTTTTCAGTTATATATTTTGCATTTAAATATGATAGTTAAAGGACATGAATGCCCAAAATATACCTGTCCATTTATACCTGATAGGTAAGGAAAAGTGTTATTTTACTGTTACATTAAAACAAGTATATTTCATTGCAAATCATTTATCATCTTCCTGCTTTCATGGCGCTTTATTAGATAAGAAGAAGGAATATCAGTGCCAAACACTCCTAAGTTGGGGAATCGGCAAGGGCCAAGTGATTCAGTATGCGTTCCAAGTCCTGAGAGATCATGCGTTACATTAAGAACTGTCCAGCTTCACCTCTAATCACAGGGAGACAGGATGAAGTTCTCAGGTTCTCCGGGAGAGAGATCCAGGACCTCAGACACACCACACCCAGCCAGCCTCAGCTTCTCCAAAAACACATGGTATACAAAGCAGAGTACGGCTCGTCCATAGTTGAGCCACTCCACTGAGTGCCATAAAAGTTTGTGCTCTGTGACAATCTTTGGCATGACACACCTTGGCCACCCACAAAGCTTTTGGCTCCCTTTAGGTGCTAGAATCCACCGGGAAGAACACCACGACGTACGTAATCATTCTGATGTTTGTATACTGTTATAAATGCAGCTAACGAGGGTCCTATAGAGGAATGCTTTGAATGACGCATAAATTATTTGAAGCGGTAATTACGAAAACATTTAATGACAGTCATGTAGCTGTCATAGTCGTAGTCATGGTTACTGCCACCCTTTGTACCTTAAGAACAATTAGCAGTCACACTCGCTGTTCAGTGCTCACTGACATATTTGGCGAAATCCAAAAATATCCATTTACTGCAGCTACTGCATTAATATCGGACGTTCAGCCCCACATACGGCTCTTGAAACCTCTCCAGAAATGCTGAAATAGAAATGACAGATATCAGAAAAGTACCAGGGGTGTAAGCTAATACCCAGGCTTGTTACATTCAGCTTAAAGGATTAGATGAGGACTTAGACCAACATGCTGACAGGCTGCACCCAGCTCTCCGAACGCGATGACATATGAGGTGATTAGCATTGCATGACTTAACCTTCTCTGTGGCATTAAGGGGCTTTCATGTGCCAAGCGGGACTTGTCTTTAGACCCTGATAATGAACCGTGAAAATGTCCTGTTCTGTCATACGCAGTCCTTCCTGTCGTCAGCAGTCGCACTTCAAAGCCGCCTTAATGACTGGGACTGGCTTTTCTTCAGGCGCTAATTAAAAAGCTGGCGGCCCTATTGTAACAGCTGTTTGAGGGGGGAGGGGTCACTTCAGTCACAGCACTCAAAGGTGTTTGTGTGTTAAGGTCAGCCATCGATGCCTGCTGAGAACCAAGTACCCCTCCCAAAGAGCAGAGCACACAGGAACTATTTCTGTCATGCCCTGTGAAATGCAGACAACCTACAAACTCTATTTTAGGTCACATTGAAAAGTCATTTTTTCGTGGTACAAATGGATTTCATTTAAATACGTACCATACTGATGTTTTAAAAGCATCAGTCATTTTTTGACTGTGGTGCTCTAACGTAATTCACGCCTTTATTCAAGGTTTCCAGTAAAACTAATAACAGCAAGTCTGTTTCAAACAGCGGATAGTGACCTGTTGGCGTACTTCCATGTGCTCATAGGGCCCAATCAGTGGGTCAAGATTTTGATCCGTATGCCACGTCCCTGGTGCTAAACCCTGAAGATAATCCTGACCTATTTGTGAAGGCCAGCTTTTCATATACTCCATACATAAATCACCTTCACACACCCAACAAGCCATAAAATGAAATACTGCGTTGTGTCGTCACTCCTGATGTCATTTCCTGTGAGATGTTGTAAAGATGCACGCTGCTCAGCTAAGCTCTTATCACTACTCAAACAGGGTCAGAGGCGAGCTTTCGTGTTCCCCGGCAGCCGTCTCGACTCGCTTCCTTACAAGGTCTCATGGTATACAGTCCAGTGTTCACACCCCTAATGCAGAAGTCCCACAGCGACCTCACTGGAAGCCGCATGGAAATGGAGCAGATTTCATGAAGGAAAGTTCCAATAACGTTTTACCATCCTCAACGCGGCTGTCAAATCACTCATATTAACAAACAGTTGTTATGGAAACCACTCAACGACGTAGAGGTACAGACTAAAGAGATTTCCAGTGTTCAACGGTCGAAGGGAGTGACCTCAGAGCCATACTCCTGCCATCGGATGAGGCCCCAGGCTCCAGTGACCTGAACATGCCCTCACCTTGAACGTCGAGGTAGACGGAGGCGGAGGAAGCCCCGCCCTCATTCGCAGCAATACAGCGATACCAGCCGATATCGTCGATCGTCACCCTGTAGATCTCCAGGGAAAGGTTGCTCAAGGTGCGTACTCGAGGCTCCAGGTGGGCATCCAGACCACCGCGCTGCCAGGTGAGATTGAACCGGACTGAGCTGGTCACCAGGCAGGTGAGGACGGCCCGGGAGCCTGGGGATACTGTCACGTTGCCAGGGACAGTGACCGTGGGTGGTGGTTCTGCAATATACAGATATGGCATGTTATGGTCATGCGAAGGAACTGGATTCCTGCAATGATAAAAATACTTTATATCGATTTGTACGAATAAAAGTATATTGAGGGATTTTAGTTTTCACAAATCCCATCTTGCTCTCCTATGAGACACACATACAAAGGTGAGAGCGAAGCTGGGGGTCAAAGTGCAGCCGCTTTTCTGCTAGAGGGTCTTGCTCAAGGGGCCAACAGTGATATGATTGCTCTTCCAGCCAGAGACATCAAACAAGCAATCCTTCATTCACAGGCACGAAGTCACACACAGTCTGGACATGGCAGCTCAGCTAAATCAGATCATTTGCTGGAGAATGAAGGGAGGTCAACTTGTTGAATAAATGAGTTTTTTTTTGCACCTTTAGCTGAAATCTTCCATTCCTTGCATCGCAAGTCACATTGCCAACAGAAGTTGAAAATAGAAAAGGTGTGAGTTCTGAGTTCTGGGGGAGGGTTCAATTTTCCAGGGGGGGGGCTTGGTGAATTTGGGCAATGTCACTCAGAAGCAGGAAGAGGAGCACAGGATCAGAAGAAGCAGAGGTAGAGAGACTCGGGTAACACGAGCGGGGTCACGACCTCGCTAAAGGTGACAGAGAGAGATGGGAAATCATCAGCTAATAATCACAGGCATAAGCGTCTAGAAGATACAGAACTATAAGCATTTAGGTCATTCTTCATTTTTTATTAGCTTTTAAAAGTTACATTTGGATACATAAGTATTTCCCCTGTAATGTAAACGGGGCTGCGTGTTTTGCCAGATTTTCTTCTAACCCCTAAAAGATGCTCAATCTACAGGCCAAAAAGTACAAAGAGGAAAGTTGCAGTGAAATTGTACTACATTCGGATAAATTACACCCCACAGTCTCAGGTAGACTGTTTAAGTCAGAGTCATACAATTCTTAGTTTAAAGTTAGCTATGATTTATGAACATAAATGTGGTTCTTACTTTTATAGTTGGAACTTTGAAAAATTATATTGGCTCAATAAAGCTTTTAAAATACCCTGTAAGAAGTTTCTGTCAAATTAACATTAAATCAACATTAAATTAATTCATTCAAATCTCGGTCTGATTTCATTAATTCTAGTCGATCTTTTTAACTTCATGGCATACTATCTGACCGTATGTAAGGGTCACACGGGGCATATTCAAGCATCTGACTGCCCAAAGGTGAAGTTTTTACCCATTTTCCTCCCATCCTATAGCCTAGGTGGTCTAATCCATTTCCAATCCAATAAAAACACTTCGCAACCACAGACAAAGATTAACAAGCTGCGTAGAGAGAAAGGGCCCGACCATAGAAATGTTACACGGCTTTGGTCTCTACCAGTCACACATGAAAACACTTTGCTACAGTATCAGCAAATGAGGATGACACAACAGGAGTTTGTGGTATGGCTCTCAGCTTAAATTCCAGCCCTTAACTGTTAACGCATGTTGCTGTTGTGTATATTTAACTCACATTTTTGTTTCATTGAGCTTAATTTAAACTGAGAGAGGCTGTTTACTACATTTTCCCAAAGGAATCCACTCAATAGGATAAGAGCTAGACTTGGTGTACGGCTACACTGTGCATTGGGTGACCGGTTACGGAGCAAAGGTTCAGTGTATCCACCTTTGTACATTGCAGCAGGTAAAATCCTGAAGAGCTCAGAAAGGTAGCAGTCAGTTGTGGAGGGAATTGGCAGTAAGTAAGAGGGCAAACCCACACCTGTAATCCATTATTACTCATTCAGAGTTCACTCACAAAGCTCAGCAACTCTCGGTCATTACAGAGGACATCTCTCCAGCGATTTTGCACACGGTCGATTGTGGTTTCTGAGATAATCGCCTACATTGGCATGCCGACCGGCACCCGTAGCACGGTTACCTCACACCTCGAGGGCTGCAAGTGATTTGCACACTTTCTGTATAGTGCTGAGGATTTCCATGGACGACCCCAGCTTCTCCCCATAGTGTAAACACAGGCAATTCAGATGAATTTTAAATTACCTTAATTATGTAAATACGTAATGGCCTGTAATGGGCCTGCCCAGAGTGCGCCCCCGGAATTACCATTTAGTACAGACCGATTCAGTCTCAATTAGACTACCAATTATTTAAATGGATGAACTGGTATAAGTTTCATACTATGACACAAGTAGCTTTTGACTACTGGGCACGTTACTGATACACAAGTATACTTGGCTGTTGAAACACTTCAGAACACTATGACAGTGTGACTAGGGGTTTCTTTTCCAATGACAAAATGAAGAACCAGCCTACCTGAGACATCTAGGAAGGTCTGAGCCCGACCTGTGCCAGCGCTGTTTATGGCAATACATTCATAGTATCCCTCATCCTCCAAGGTCACTCGCTCAATCTCAAAAGAGGCGCTTGATGATTCCCTGGAAGATCAATGAATAGCTTGGTTGAGAATTTACTTTCACTTTGGGAAACTGTGAAACTTTCCCCAGCTAGTATCGCTACCTAAAGAGCTGGTCCTCCCCAAGTCTGACGCCATCTCGGCTGAACCGCAGCGTGAAGGGAATGAGGCTCTCCACCTGGCAGGAGATACGGCCTTTTTGTAGATAATAACCTGGGGTTTGCCGTGGCATCGTCACCTTGGGTGCATCTGGGGGCCGGAGGGAAAGTGGTGCAAGAACAGACAAGAAAATTCAAACACACTAGTCCATAAATTACAGACAGAAATGCTGGAAAAGACCATGGACACAAAGATGAAGCATGACGTTCCATATGCAGCAGATAGAACAGTTTGAAAGGAAGCTAACTGGACATTGTGGCACCAGGCTGTCAATATTCCTTTTATAATTTGACAATTATTGTTCCATATAGAGACCTTTCTAAACCTAGTCAGGGTGGGACAGACCTGGGACAATACTGGAAAATGACACGCTGGAAACCCGCTGAAAGAGGAAGCCATCTTTGTCGTAGCCTGTGACCCTGAGGAAAAAGGGTTCTTCTGGGGGTAGGATCTCAGTGATGTTCCAAATGCCAAAGGGCTCACGATTAGGGTAGTATCGAATGGGTAGGGTCTTCATCACCCCCCCGGCGATGCTGAGGAACTCCAGGCGGTCGGCTCGTGCTGGGGGTGATATTCCAGTGGTGTTCAACAGGATGTAGGTGGGAATGCCTGGGTTGGAACAGAGGCAGAGGGACATCAACGAAGTTACCTCAAAAAACAATGCTAGCTATTCAGCATCCATAAATTCCAGAAAGCTGGGTCGCCCTATTTCATAAGAAAGACTCACCTTTTACAGGCCGGCTTGAAGTCATTTTGAAGTCCAGAGTGGGTTTTCTGGAGAAACCAGCACGGAAGTCAATGGTGCTAAGCCCAGAGATTCGAATGGAGTGTCTCCCCTCACTGGATGTCTGCGAGGGGGGGAAGAGCATTAAGCTTGGCAGTGTTCGGAGGTTTCAAACAACAGTCCTACATCATACTATACCATTGAAAGAAAGAGTCCACTTTGACCTTTATCAGTTTCTAAATGAAAGGTTTGTTTAAATCTCCTTGCAATTTTCATTGATATATTTAGCCGACACGCTTGTCTGAGACAAGTGATGAAATCCTGGGGTCAGATAACATCCGGTGGTGTTGCAGCAGTTGGGGTCAAAGACCTTAATCCTAGGCCCGACTGTGATTACTGAACCAGACACAGGATTCAAACCCACAATCTTTAGACATAGCCGCAGACCCCAAACCTACTCCAGTAAAGCTTGTCTTTGCTGCCTATCAGATGGTTCTCTTGTCTATCATAACTGGAGAGCGTCTTAAGTTACTTAGACAGAATGTCTTCTATTCATCCATTTTCTATAGTCACCCATTGACTGGAGACCCCAAGAGTCTATTCCAGGAAACAAAGAGCATGAGAATCCGTGGGTATGATGCCAATTCATACACTCACACCCTGTGTTGGACATTTCAGGTCCAGAAGATACAAATCCAAACTCTATTGTGTTTCTACCAACCAGCCGAGTGACTGTGGATTTGTAGTTTCTGGACCTGAAATTCGACTCTACTCACATCCTCACATACAGTACGAGCAACATAGAGACACCAAAACAAACTGTGTTTTGGAGAGCACCAGTCCTGGGAACCAGTGTACCTAGAAGAAATCTGCATGAACACAGGAAGAACATGCCATGTCCCCACACTCACACACACACCAAGAAACACACACACACTGACACACCAAGGCCAAAGTGCTGCCCACTGAGCCAATACACTGTACGGGAGGTCAGATCCCAAGATCCTTAGTGCGTGATATTCTTTGAAGCACCGTCAGAAATGAGGTCTTTATTGACTATATTTACTTGGGTTGTTATTGTTTTTACAAACTCTCATTTTAATTCCCACTAAGTCACTCTGGGCAAAGGCATTGGACAAATTAGTAAACGTAAACATGAATATATAAACTTGTCAAGACCACTACATTACTCAAATGCAACAACTGAAAACAATACCCAACTGAAGCTTCAAACTAAGATTTTTCCACTGAATAAGGAATGAATTATCTGTCGTGTGCAAAAAGCTTTTTTTCTTTTTCCCATATAGCCACATGACTTCAGTTTTCCTAGTCTGCAGGCTTAGCTGTCATTTGTCATGGGGTAGAAAGAGAGATCATCAATCATGAGTAACTAAGTTTGAATAAAGTTTCTTATTACATTACGAGAATGAAAATTTCCTCCAAAATTTTATTATGCTCATGTACTGAATCTGATGTGTTTCTGTTTAATGAGAACTGTCAGAGAAGTTGAATCCCAGTGCCTTACTGGTATTCAACACCATGTACAGAAACAGAAATGCTGCGGCTACTGACCATGAGGGTGATTTTGACAGAAAAGAACGAACACGCATATCCGTCTTAGTTACAGATCACATCCCTTCTCAACTGTCAGATCTCACCTCTGACCTTCTTCAGGAAAGATGAATATTGATGTTCATTCTGTGTAAGAATGTTAATATTAATGATTCACTCTGCACCAGTTCCACCTGAAACCTGCTCATGTAACCTCCTCCTTATATAAAGATGCTGTATCTTTAACATTTGGTCAGTCCCAGCTGGGAATATAGCATACTGAAGTCACACGTAGACCCAAATTCCTGAAGCAATACGACACGCGTAAACACGATTATTCCTCATTCTCTGTCACACGCTGCCAAAATGCTCTTCTTTCAGAAAAGCAGTCCAGAAATCTCAAAAGGTTTTTAAATTTCTTATCTTTATTTCTTTAGTCAAATCAATCTATTATAGGTTTTAAATAAGGCTACGGGACACGAGTAAAAAAATACAGCAGCTATTCCTTGGGGTTGTTTGCATACTTTTCAAATTACAACCTTCCTAAACTATTATCATGGGTCATAAAATATAACACAGGATGACGCCAAAAGTACTCAGCAGGGCTGATGGCATGGGGGAGATCTAGGCGGAATCTTTAGAGAGTTTCATAAAAGCTCCCAGCATCTCTGCTACCCACGTACATCCTCCCCCCCCACCAGGAAGAAGTCAATGGTAGAGTTACTTCAGGGTAAGCGGAGCACAATTCAGACAGCAGAGGTAGAGTAATGAGGGATATTTGGTACTCAATCCAATTTAAGCCAGTGCCATAAGAGATGGGATTTCTTGTGGAGCTTACAACTGTCAGAGTTAATTAATGGCATTTTACAAACATACAGTCTATTACAAAATTCAGCGCAGCTGTAGCTAGAAACTTGAGTGTTTTAATGTGTTTGTTATGTCTAAGAGAATCTTTATGATTCCACATCTTTGGATCCAGCCAATGGACTAAAGAGACACAAGCAATAATATAATTTCTCATAAATATCTGCTTTTACTCGAGTGTGGTGATCTGCCAGTTGTCTTAAATAAAAGAGCATGTGAGGAGATAAAACAGGGGCGACATGCTGTTTCTGAGTCACCTGTTTTCTGAAATAATGACATTTTTTTCCACCTGTATTATCAATGAAATTCTGTAAAGGGCAAAGGAACATTCCAGAAATATTCCAGGGTCTGTTGAGCGTGGAGCCATACATGCAGCGCAGCAGACTGGTAATCACTGCTTCTCAGCATCTGGTATTTGGCAGAGGCCATAAGACATTTTCTTTTAAACCAAATTTCATCCACCCTGTAGTATGTTTAGGTGAATTTAAATCTCAGAATTGCCCATCGTGTGTGACTGTGCGTGTCCCAGTGCTTCCTGGGATAGGGTCCTAAGTCACATGACCATCGAGAGCATCCTGAACAGCTGCATCACTGTCTGGTATGGAAACTGCACCGTATCGGATCGCAGGACCCTACAGCGGATAGTGAAAACGGCTAAGAAGATCATGGGAGCCTCTCTTCCCTCTATCACAGACCCCTACCGCACCCGCTGCATCCACAAAGTCACACCCCCCACGCACCCCTCACACACTCTTCACCCTCCTGCCTTCTGGTAAGAGGTACCGGAGCAGTTGGGCCCTCAGCTTCCTCCCCCAAGCTGCCAAACTTCTGAACAGTCAGAGGACTGGACTGATATACACACACCTTACACCAGGGGTGGCCAATCTTATCCGCAAAGGGCCAGTGTGTGTGCAGGTTTTCGCTGCAACTCCCTAATTAGGTAACTAATTAGAGGACTGATTGGCTGAAGAGTCCTCACACCTGGGTTTGAACAGCTGACCTAAAGGTTATCCCAAAAACCTGCACGCACACCGGCCCTTTGCGGATAAGATTGGCCACCCCTGACTTACACAGTCCACTACCTCAGTAACTATTGCACTGTTGCACTTTACACTTAGCCTGTCTTAAGACATGCCTTACTGTCATCTCTTCTATTTCTCCTACTGCACTTGCCTTGTGTCGCAGTTTTTGCACTTTCTGCACACTTGCACTTTATGTAGTCCTGTGTAGATGTAGTGTTATATGTAGATGTAGTGTTACATGTAGATGTAGAGTTACATGTAGATGTAGTGTTACATGTAGATGTAGAGTTACATGTAGATGTAGTGTTACATGTAGTATCATGGTCCTGGAGGAACGCCGTCTCGTTTCACCATAGACTGTATTACTGTATATGTTTGAAATGACAATAAAAAGCCACTTGGCTTGACTTGACTGTACACCATACTGGAGAAGTGGTAGAATGGATGGTTAGAAGAGAAGTTTTCCAGATGGAATTGTCACTACGTGTTCAACATCAATCTGAATAGAGAATGCAACCATGAGTTTGGAAACACAGGAGGCCTTGATCTGAACATCCATCAATCTTCCACCTGGGAGTCGGTGAAGCAGCACTACACCCTGGATGAGGTGCACCTCCTTCGCATAGCTAAACAACGTAGCATGAAGGCAGCCTTCTGGTATTTAGGGGAAAGTTGAAGACAATGACACTTGTGTGAGGTGAGTGTGTTTTGAGGTTTACAAAACCTCCGCTTTGGTGATTAGCTGTCAATCAAAAAAGGAATGTCAGTGGGTCTGCAGTGGCCACTCCCCAACTACGAAAAAAGCACCTTTATTCCCTCGACATTCTGCGTTGACGGAGTATCCAGGCCATGGGCATCACTGATTTACTACCTCATGCCACAAACGTTTTAGCCAAACACAGAGTAAGTAGATTACATTGGAATAAAAACCCTGGCTTTAAACAGAAGGCCATTAACAGTGGGCGCGTTCATGTTTCTGTTTTTACTAAAGCAGCTAATTATCTCGAGGGTAAGCGTTTGTCAGTTTAAGAGTCAGTTACCTTTATCGCCCACATTCCTGGTTCGGGGTCCTTGACGTTGAGAACCTTGGCAGAGTTGGGGATGTGCAGGAGTTCATTTAGGTTCCTGCTCTTCTCTAGGAGTCTCCCTGCCAAGGCACAAGCAAACACCGCGACTGCAGCATGATTCTGAGGCTCCCACAGCAAACTGGAAGCCTTCAGAAACCAAATCTTCCACTAATGTTCACTAGAATAATAATTAAACTGAGGAATAGGGGGCTATGGTGTGAGCTGAGACATGCAGGCATGTGATGAGGTCGCCGCCTACCCTGTGGGTCCCGGATCTCGATGTTAGGCGCCAGGCCGCTCAGGGCCACCGTGACCTCCTTCAGACTGGGGTCAAACGGGATCTGCCATGTGTTGGTCACCCCAGACTGGTGGTCTGTGGACAACAGGTGGACCTTTGAGGACTGCACAGCCTCCTCTACCCACTTCAGCACCTGGTGTGGAACAGAAAGGACAGTATTGACATCTGTACAAATACAGAAATATTACACGCAACTCGAAGCTCACATTTCACCTATTTTTTTCTCCACCGGTCTAACCGTCCACCCATCTGTGTTTGACTGTTTTTCTAGTGCAGAGTTACTATGTCCATTCCAGGGCACAAGGAAGAGCAACACCCTGCCAAACCTGCAATTCCATGCATTCGTGAATCAACGCATAATATCAGATTTAAGGTCGTTACTGGATGCGGCAGCTCCTAAAAACACAATAGCTGAAATGAAAATGAGACAGACGCCTTTCTCTCCATACAAAGCACACATAACCTCCACCCTGTGGGAGCTGTTTATCAGTGCATTGGAGCCCCCCTCTCCTCTTTGGGTATAGGTAACCCTTGGGCCCTCGTGCCGCTGCTGTCACCAATCTATGATCATGGCTGCTTCATCTCCACAAAAAACTGACGTTCTCCCTACTAATGATGGAAAGCTCAGATTAGTCTAGATTCATCACTGCAGTTCTGAGATTCCACTGGGATATCTGACATTTAGAAATGAAATATAGCACTGAATTAAACTGCCCAGGAGGTTAATTCAGTCGCTTCTGGGAAATATCATGCTAGATTGTCAACTTCCTAATTCCTTACAGTACAAACACGTTTCAGAAGCTTCAGATGGGTTGTATCAAGTTAAGTGGGGGGCTTTTTCTCTGAGATCTCCTCAAGAGTTAGGTGCTTAGTTTGTTTACTCATGAACATTTCTGAAATACTTATACATAAGTGTGTGGAACAAGCAATTAACCCACCCTCACGATGTCAAGGTTACTTTAGCAAAGGAATTTGAAACACATGGTGGCCCTAAACCTGAACAGCTTTATGGTGATTGGCACCAGTTACAATTGTTTAAAAATCCTGGAGGAAGTCTTAATGTCCAGTGTTCAGTTACAAAAAGTCACAGGAGTTCTCAGCGGGCGGGGGGTTGAGGGGGGGTCATTTATTTTGACAAGGCTTAGTGCAAAGATTTATCTATAGATTATGGAACCTCTGCCAAAGTGTGAAAAAGTCTGTATCATCCCATCCATCCATCTATCGTTCCCAGGCGCTTCTCAAGCACAAGGTCATGGAGAATCTGGATCCTATCCTAGGAAAAACTGGGTACGAGGCAGGGGACACCTTTGGATGAGATGCCACTCCCTTACAGGGGGAAATGGCTCCGTTGAGCTAGCAACCCCCCCCCCCCCCGTATCTGCGGTTACAGTTGTCCACATTTAATCACAATACAAAAATAATGTAAAATGTGTAACAATATGATTTTTCATTGTTCCTTCATCCTTTGAGAGTTACAAAAAGCATGATCTTCATGGCTTCATCATCTCTTCATACATCCTTTGCTATATCGTCTGAGAGTTAGACTAAAGAGTCAGAATCCCTTACATTCAATAGAGTAGAGAACTGTATAATAATGTACAATGTACTTTCTTATTTATGTATTTTACATTAGTAATGTTTTATTGTGCGTAATTTATCAATTACCATATGCAAGTTGGGTCCGTGGATGGTCCACTATTACCCGTGGTTTTGGTTATCTGTGGTAGGTTTGGGGGCGTATCACCAGCGGATACAAGGGATGTAATCAGCTTTTCTATCCTGTATATTAATAATGTTTGGGCTTCGAGGCAGCACTTATCTTTTATATCACTGGAAACAGGGTCATATGACAGTCAGCACTAAAAACTATAATAAAGAAGAAGGCAACTTACCTCATTGACCTGCTTCTTATCCAGGTGAAAGACCTGGCCAGAGCTGGTTGAGGCGATCTCTTCATAGACTTTGTAGCCGATGTGCGCTCGATCATCACAGTCACCGGTGAGCACGAACACAACCTGGATGAGGCAGGGCTCGGTGACTGGTTCAGACAAGGAGGAAGCCAAATACGAGACTGACAAATCTGAGCTCTGCTTACCTGGGACTGCTTTTGCTGAATGAGCTGTAAAACTTCATGTGTCAGCTTATAGTCTTTGGATCGGGCATCTGTGAAGACGTAGATGAAGGATCCAGGTAAGGATATCTCCAGAGCTATTTTTATTGCTCCGATGCTCATCTCTGGACAATCTCCTCCTCCCTAAAGAAAAGAAAATCAGTCAATGCTTCATGCGTAGAAATCACCATGATATTTTACATGACATCCAAACCTCATACTCCTTTAATCTCACCAGCACCCTTTGATGAAGCCATTTTCATTCCATGTGATGGTAACTTCCACTGATACAAACATAGTTGTACAGCTGGACCTAATACAACCACTTAATTCATTAAGTGGGGACTGGAGACGACCCCAAACCGTCTTCTTCCTGCATCCTTGGAGGTGCGTAGCAGAGGCAGGAGTTCTGTTGGCTAGAAGCCAAGCGGCCCCGCACATCTGGAAGTGAGCTATCTCTGTTTCCACTAGAAGGAATGTGAGGAGCTCCGGGTTCCTGTCCCTACCCCCTGCTCCCCTCCACCACCAGTAATCGCTGTAAGGAAACGGCTCAAAAATCCCCAAGACCAGCAACAGTCATCGTCAAGCCATCTTCCCTCCGGCAAACCCCCAAAGCACTACGGGCAAACATAACCTGCCAGTTCAGCACATGACGCACATAAAGCGAAAGGTACCTTTTATGTAATATAATCAATCTTACATGTCATCCTAGCAATTCTCTACAACTGACTTGTGAGAAGGTGAATATGCATATTCGATGAAGAATAAAATCTCTCTGACGCAAATCACTTGCTTTCCTGACAGGAAAAGCTCATGTAGTGCTTGCATATTTCGGAAATCTCAAATCAAAAAAAATCTCATCAAATGTTTTGTTAGCCTTTTCCCTTTAGAAAGCTCTTGTTTCTTCTATTTGAACATAAATTGTGTGAGTATTTAAAAAGTAAATTAATTTCCCCGGCTGGTGCCCAAAAACAGATCTTTCATAATTCATAGCTACACCGTTCTCAGATTGCCTGAGGGAACGTACCTGAACATAAAGTTCCCTGAGCTCATACTGGAACTTCTTCGGATCAGTGGTGATGGTAACTGGTCCGATCTCTGTAAAAATAACAAAACACAATGTTGGAAATGACCATGTTAATACATTGTTTTAGAATTTATGAAGCATATTTGCTTTGGCCCGCGTGCGTGTCGCTGGTAGTCAGCCAACATCGTACTCCCCGCAGACGCGGACAGCTTCTTATTGAGACTAATGCCTGCATAGCTACGGCATTCCAACTATGCTAACTGCAGCTATTTCAGATCTCATCTATAGTCAGGGTATGACTGATGGATCATTGAACCAACTGTGCTCTAGAGGACACCTCTGGTCAAAATGACTAAGGTTCTTTCTGGAAGAGACAGCAGGCCTGCTGCATATACCAGCACCAGAAAACTTCTCTGACATGGATTTTAATTGCTTTGCCAATTATTCACCATCAAACAGCCTCCCCCCGCCCCACCCCGCACCCAGCCATAACCTTAACCATAAGTAACCAAATAAAATACAAGACTTTTGTCTTTTTTAGTTTTTTGAT
>JAABNX020000038.1:15033774-15051417 GCA_015163995.2 Mormyrus lacerda
TCAATGAAGAGACCACATTTGGTTAACTCAATAAATCAAGTTGTCAATTTTCCATTACTCAAACGAACTGAGGGAATCACTTTCGTCAAATCATTTGAGTATTCTCAACTTATTAGGGTTTACAGTGTTCCGACTCCCCCAATTCATGGAGTAAATATCTGTCAGCACAAGATGGAAAGGACACAGATATACACTGAGGACTAAGTGCGTAGATATCACAATGGACAAGAGATAACCAATCACAGATGAGAGTTGTAATTACCCCCAAGGAGGGCTACATTAGGGACAGGTGTGATTGACTGGAGATACGGGAATGCCAGCAGGGGAGACCTCTGCTGCCCCTTTAAAATGGTCATTTTTAAGATATTATAAGAAGAGATTTGTTTTCATTGCTTTATAGTTTCATGTTTGCATAAAGAATCAATAATAAAGTGGTGTATAGAGAATGGGGGAACTATATAATGCTTTTGGAGTGGAGTGATGGCGTTCTGGTTGTTGGGAGCCAGTACTACTTTTCTGTATGGGTGCAAGAAAGAGGAAGAGGAAGTCCGTCTTCCATATTCAAGATGGTATGTTGTCTCCGCGTCGCCTCTCTACCCACGGCCTGTAAAAAAGGTAACAATGAGACTCCAAAAACAGCATTACATTGGTGGCAGCGGGTTTGTGGACTACAAACTTTTGTTTAAGTTTGGCCGGAGATTAACAAGCTATAATAAAACAGCTACGTTTTTTTTTTCTTCTTGCTCTCGCGCCATGACTGGCCTCTGCCAGCTACAAGCTAAAGCAGGGGTCACCAACCATCAGTCTCCTCTAGTTTAAGAACCTGGTCTTTGATAAACCTCATTATAGGTCCCCCAAAGTCTTATGAAAAATCTTTAAGGATCCTCCAATTCTGGTTGCTGTTAGAGAAATGTGGAAACAGCTTTTACACAAAGTGACTGCTTTGAAATAAATGAAGCAGGTGATACTTGACTGATAGGATTGTGACTGTTGCAAAGCCCCCCATCCTCATATAAACTATTAATAGTGTTGATCCAATTTTTCTGCCCATTTTAGAAAGGTGGCAAAGGTTTTTGTACCTGTAAACATTAACAAAAACCATCAATGTCTTTTCTTTAAAATTTACAGGTCTATTTCTGTCTGGATTTAGTGAGAGACTATGTTAGTGTGCTTTGGGTGGCCTGGATACACATCGAGATCCTGACAGAAATAATTTTGTCTGCTTTCACAGACCTAAAGTTAAACTCTAAAGACCACCGGTGTGTGTGTGTATTTGTACACATGAGCATGAACAAACATTTACTGACAAAAGTGTGATCATTAAAATAGCCATGTCTGTATTGTCAAAGTTTTTTTTTTAAAAAAATTAGGTCCAGCAGTTAAATGGGTCACTATAGTCACTCTCTAGTCTCACTGTATAGTGAATGACCGTTGACACTGTTGAATATAGACTATGTTTCATTAACTATCAAGCAGGCTGCAGTTCAGTTACCATTGTTAACTTATGCTACTCCAGCAAGCATCTCAAATCTTGCTGTAGATGCTATAAGCTATGACTGTGGGCCCATCTTGTAGGTTATCTGACATTTACAGAAGAATGTCTTTATTAAAACAACTAAGGCATTATTCTTTAAAGTTTTTAATGTGTATTTGCAGCGTGATGCTAAATGCCACTTACTAGTTCTTAATAAATGTAATTAATCATGTATACCATCATTAAAATAACAAAAATATATCCTAAAATTCTTACACCCTTGCCTGATTCCAGTTTCTATACCACCCACTTTTGTGTCACCCTCCCTTCCTTCCATGGCCTGTGAGATAAGAAAAGACACTTCTGCCTGCCTGACCGATCATTTCTAGCCACTATTTAGGGGATTCCTCATATCTTGTTGCATAAATGACTTATATTACACTCATACTAATTTAAAATTTCGCTATAACAAAACGGTTCTTATACATTTTAATAAAATACATAAACTAAATATGTCTGGTGTTTTTTGATTGAGTTTGATTATCAACCTCTAAAGACCCCCTTGGGTTCACGCTTCTGCGCATGTCCCGGGCTTTGCTGTGTGTGTGCGTGTGTGCGTGTGTGATCATGCGTGATCATCCTTCACTAACTGTTTTGTGTCTGTCCTGATCTCTCTAGGTTTATTATGCTGCGTATTCACACAGTCATGGATCATGTCTGCGTGGGTTGTGATGGTAAACTTTTGAAATATTTCTACATGCCGTGATTCCCTTCACTTTCATGTTTATTTTAACCTTTGTTTTCTGTAACTGCATGTTTTGGTTGAAACAAAAACAGGCCATACTATGGGTAATCGTTAAACGCGTTTTTATTCTGTTACCTGTATGTCTAAAATAAAAACATCCATACAACTTTTAGATATAGCTTCAAAGACAATTAAACACACACACTAGCGAACGAATATGATCGTGTCATATAAGTGTGACAGTGTTATACGACGTTGTCCTATGTTTTCACAGGTCTGAAGTTAAACTCTAATGCCCCGACCTCCGTGTTGTTGATTGTATGTGCGCGTGTTAACAAATATTTACTGAAGAACTATTGCTTTATTCTGTAAAAGTTTTAAAATATGTTTTGGTGCTTAATACTAAATGATGCAATATCCTGATACGTAACCTATCTTGTGGTATCTGTTTCCGATCATTATTTTGTTTGATACATGGTTTATGGCTATCCGTCATATGGTTAATAGCTTGGTGCTTGTGCCACCCAAATGGACAATAGCTTGTGCTCATATATCCTCGCGATGTATTTGGTGTTTCCGCCATCCGGCGTATGTTCGTGGCGACATTTTACACATTTATGAATGACTGCTAAAGTTTTTATACCTTCAAACATTAACAAAACCGTTAATGTCTTTTCTTTAAAATGTACAAGTTTGTTTCTGCCTGTTTTTGCGATGTTAGTGTGCGGTTAAGTTAGTGTTAGGGGTCTAGGTTACGCTTCGTGATCACCACCCAAAGTTAAACTCTAAAACCCCTGACCATCGTGTGTGTGTGCGTGCTTGTGTATGTGTTTGTACCTCTGATCGTGAACAAATATTTACTTTAGAATCATTATTAAATTAAAATAACTACTGCTTTTATTCTATAAAGTTTTAAAATATGTTTTGGTGTTTAATGCCAAATGTTGCTTGCTATAGTTGCCATTGTTGTAATCTCCTGATGCCGGACCTGTCTTGTGACATCTGTTTCTAACATTATTATTTTGCTGCATGGGGTCGGGTGAACATTATCCGTGGTTTATGACAATGTTGCAAATGGTCATTGTCTGGGGTGCGTGGACCCTCGCCCGATGTCCGCCGCTTCCGTCAGCCTTTGTGTATAACGGATGTGCATTGGTGCCTTGCGTTTAAGAAACCTGAATGGCGTTTTTAGCCCCTTAAAATAAATCGGCTGCATCTTATTTAAAATAAAACTAACACATACAACTAAATGCTGCTTTTAACGTTTTTTTTTTCCTTTTGATTAACCTGGCGTAGATGAATTTAGCCAAATGCGGCTGCACAACCGAGTCACTGTGTTAGTTTACCTATTTAAATTAGAAATAGATTATTTTATACTATTTACAAATAACTCAGATTAACACATAGAGTAAATGTGCGTTCTGTAAGAGAAATATTTCTAGTTTAAAACACTGTTAAACTCTAAACCCCCCCCCCCCCCGCGCCCATCGTGTGCATGTGTTTGTGCACATGATTGTGAACAAATATTTACTTTAGAACCGTGCTTATTAAAATAACTACTGCTTTATTCTATAAAGTTTTAAAATGTGTTTTTGTTGCTTAATGCTAAATGTTGTTTGCTATAGTTCCTATCCGGATCTGCACCCCGGTGTTAGCGTGGCCTTGCTGCTGCAATCTCCTGATGCCGGGGCTATCATGTGACATCTGTTTCCAACCGCTATTATTATTTTGTTTGATGCTTGGGTCGAGTGAACATCGTCCATGGTTATGACAATGTAGCAAATGGTTATTGTCTGGGGTGCGGGGTATATTACCCGATGTCCGACCAGCATTTTTTGTGTATAATGGGTGTGCGCTGTTTTCGTGTTTGTGTCATGAATGGTGTTTTAGCCCTTTAAAATATTATACCCGTGATGATATTCTCCCACCGCATGTTGCTAAATAAACCGGTAGCATCTTATTTCAAATAAAACTAACAAATACAACTGAATGCTGCTTTTAAAGTTATACCTTTTGACTACTCTGCCGTAGATGAATTTATGTAAATGCGGCTGAACAACCGAGAGCTCAACTTTTATTTAAATTAGAAATAGATTATTTTATACTATTTACAAATAACTCAGATTAACAAATAGAGTAAATGTGCGTTCTGTAAGAGAAATATTTCTAGCTTAAAACATTAGTAGACTGCGGCTATTTTCAAAATCAGCTTGTTTGTGCCATCTGTATTACCAATCAATATTGCTGCTGGTATTGGCAAATGGTTAATTGCTTGGGACGGCGGGACCGGGTGAGGGGGGAGAGACAGTGAGCGCATGCTCAAGGATTACCCGCATTATTCCTTGATTCTTGTTGTCGAAATGCTTAGGGCGCTTTACTTTATTATTCACGTTGACAGAAAAGTGCTTCGTTACTTAAAAAACGTTATGGTTAAAGGGTTTATTTTAAATAACAGACGCTCCGTTGTCGTCGCCATTTTGAAATGGGATGTCTGCGTGAGTGCGCCTGCGCGAGCTAAAGGGACGCATAGGGCATCGTTTCAACCGCATTCTTCGAATGGACCAGACGCACATGTCTGTGCTGCATGGGGCAAATGTTTTCTTCAACCTAACACTGGTAAATACCTCTAAAAAATTGTTGTCCTTCTTCTTTAAACATTTTGGTTAAATGCAATGAGTTTAAGTGCTTTCTTCTTTTTGAAATACAACATGCATGCACTAGCTTACTTGTTTAAAAGTTTGGGACTTGTGTCATTTGTGCTTAAACTGGCTGTGCTTCGTTCGAGCATGTTTGTACTTTAAGTTGTTAAAGTTGTTTAAGTTCTTTCTTTTTAAAATAACACTAAAGTTTGCCTTGTTTAAAGTTTTGGTGCTTTCTTCTTTTAAATTACGCTGGCACCTGCGTCTGCTTGGGACGGAGACCACGCTGACCGTGGACACTCTGGCTTACGTTCATCCTGCTTTATGTTTTATTATTCCTTAAAACGTAATTAAAATGACACATTAATAGGATAAAAATACATTGCATTTATTTATTAAAGTGCAACGGAAACCCCCCAAACCACATAGCCCCCCTTATCAGCAACACGTGGCATAAGCATTAAGGCAACAAATGGCTATCACCCATCGACCAATCAGAACAAGGGATACACCCCTCTCCCACTTATGACGTCAGAGACGGAGATGCCATATAAGCTCTGCCCACAAAATTAGGCTCCGCCCATTGTACCACCCAACCTCTCTGTGGTTTGCTTGCTATAAGCAAGGTGTAAACTGGGATGAAGGCGAAAGGCAAAGTTTATTAATGAATCAGTTCTCCACACCACCCTGTGTAAGGTGCAGAGTCAAGTCCTCACCCATGATGTTACCGTTCATAAATCACATCAACAATGTCACCCATCCATGGGACTGAATCAAGACTCCAGTTCAGATGGTACCCACTATGGGTACCATCCGGACATGTGGGAAGGCAGAGTGCATGTGGTCAGAACATGCATTGACAGTAATGGACAAGCATAGTATAGTTGGTATGTACAGCAGCCCCACCAGCCATAGTTACAGTGTGTTGTGTTAAACTGCCGGAAAGCTAAACTGAAGTAATAGGTCTTCAGTCAAGATCTAAAGACTGAGACCGATTCAGCATCCCAAGCATAGGCTGGTAAATATTCCAAAATATAGGGGTCCTGTAGCATAATGCTTCAACTGCCAACTGTCACTTCATTTATATGTGGATTGACAAGGAAACCTGTGATCTGAGTTGATGTTACGGCTTGTAAACTTGAAGTAATTCTGCCAGGCAAACAGATGCTAGACCTTTAAGGGCCTTGTGTAAGTAGAACTGTGAAGCCAGTCCAGAACCTAACAGGAAGCTAGTGCAGGGAACTATATTAATTTGTTTACACTTTATTTTTTACACTTTCTTGTACAAATTGTTTCATGTGTTCATTTTCTGTGTTTATACTATGCAAGGATGGCTAGAACCTGCACTATGCAATGGAGCACATATAAATAAAATGATGTTTGCCAAAATAACTATGTATAGTGATTTATTTTTGTAGAAAATACAAAAGGGGTTATGCATGTGGAGAAATGTTGCTTTTTACTTTAAGACTTCAATATAATACTCTGGTTAAAATAACTATGACTATGAAAATCAGAAAAAGATATATATAGGTGATAAGTACACATTATTTAAAAATAAGAATAGAAATAGAATTAGAAATACATTATAACAAGTGATAAATAAACTATTGTAAAATTAACTGCAATAAACCAAATTGTGATCTATTTTTAAAATCTTTCTAATTTTATTATTTTTTTTAAATGCTTTATTATGAACTTCAAGCATGTGATACAGCACAGTAGATCAGCACACAATAATAACAATAATAATAATTTTAAAAAGTAACAGAAGGAAACTGTCACGATCACCAGGGACGAGCAGGCGAGCAGCAGCCCAAAAAGCAGGTAGGCAGGCAGGAACTCAGGTAACGAGGTGGGCGTGGCACACACGAGGATTGTACGGAGCTGGGTGTGACAGAAACAAAAAAAATAATGTAGGGGCTGAAATTACAATAAATTCTTTACAGATATTGATGGTTTTTATAGCTTTGGAATTATTACAATAATAAATAGTTTGGAGATATTGTTGAAACACAATAAATATAGGTGTTCTGTTGCAATGTTTGCTTTTATGTATATGAAATTTTGCTAGGATGATAAGATTTACAAGATAGTCTTCTTCCTGTTTAGAATGACAGATATTGTAAAATCCAAACAACACATCTTTAAATGTGAGAGAAAGGTTTTCACATATACATTGATATACAAACTGAAATAAGTCTTTTGGTGCTGCAAAATCGGCTCTGAACCGGCACCAAACCTTTGTTGGTCTGGGTGAAGCACCTGTGTCATCATGAGAGGTGGGCGGAGTGTTGTCACCCGGTTCCCACTGGGCTCTCAAGTCCATGGAAATGCAGGCTGGCTCTTGCTGGTTCCCAACTTCAGTACCGGCAGAGCACTGGCACCAGTGGAGTGGAAAAGGGGCCTAGGAATATAACAGGGATTGCATGGCAGGACAAAAACTCACTGTATGTCATAAGGAAACCATCAGGATTAAATAATTGCTTCACCGAAAATAATGTTCCGCAGGGTGGCTGGGCTCTCGCTTAGAGATGGTGAGGAGCTCGGTCATTCGGGAGGGACTCAGAGTAGAGCCGCTGGCTCGGGCATCTGGTCAGGATGCCTCCCTGGTGAGGTGTTCCAGGCATGTCCCACAGGGAGGATACCCCGGGAAAGACCCAGGACACGCTGGAGAGACTATGTCTCTTGGTTGGTCTGGGAACGCCTCGGAATTCCCCCAGAGGAGCTGGATGAAGTGGCCGGGGAGAGGGAAGTCTGGGTTTCCCTGCTTTTATTTGTTGTTTGTTTGAAATAAATAATGATGATGATGATGATGATGAGACTGCTGCCCCCGTGACCCGACCCAGATAAGCGATAGATGATGGATGGATGGATGGATGGATGGATGGATATCTTCGTTCCGTTTTCATGGAACGCTCTGGCTGAAATGAGTTGTATCCCCTGCTTGCTCTCTCTCACCCTGATATATTTGCAACTAAACTAAGGTACAGACCTGGTTTGGAAAAGTAAGCTATTGCAACATAAGCAAAGCATATGGCTGGTGAGGAGGTGGGGTTGCTAGGATATGTGTGAAGAGAGAAGAGTAAAATAGAAAGATGTCACACTGATAGCAACCACAAGGGACATCATGGAAAGGTCGGCCCTAATATAACCTGTTGTTCACCCCATCATCAGTAAAAGCTGATAATTAGAAGACCACCGAAAAATTCCACTACCCAGCTGACTGAAAGATGTCACAATGCTACTAAAAGTATATTGAAACCCTATGCCTATAAGAATTGTATCTATCTATTGTTCGTGGAGCAGATTACAAGACACGTGAAAGGTTGCTGAGTGTCTGTTCCCCAAAGCTTTGTTAAAGGTAATAAAGTCTGTCAGACTCTTAAACTCATCGACTTCTGCCGAATTCCTTTCACACTGGATCACTCAAGTTATCCACTGTGAGCGGTCGACTGTTCACAATGCCTCATAGAAAAAGGTCTGAAGGGAGGTATCGTCTATCCTGCCTGATGAAAGTGAAAGAGAACGAAGAACATTTCTTACTGTTTGAATCTGCCTCTCCCAAACGCCTCCTACACGACTGGAATGGGGGGCATTCATGACAAAGTCGCACTGCTTCTCAGCCAAGTATGTAGTCAGACGATTGACATCTACTTGCTTTAAAGTTTCATTCAGTTCGTGCTTTGCTCCGATGAAATTACCTCCTTGGTCGCATCTACTCAGACACACTGCTCCTCTTATGGCGATAAAACAACGAAGGCCATTAATTATGACATTTCATCCAACATTTCTATGTGGATAGCATAACAGCACAGACATGTGAAACGCACCGCATGTTGTTTATGCACCTTGCACCTTTATGCACCTTTATAACCTTATTTGGTTAAGAATGGGCCGAAACAATGCATTCTACAATACGTGAACGGTGGTGATGGTCTGCATGCACTGATGGCAGATCTGCCATGCTCCATTTCTCGGCATTTCTCCTGAGCTTCCGACATTTGACACACTGATACACGTGTTGCAACAGCTCTGTTGATTCTGGGAACCCAGTATCCAATCGATCTTAACTCATTAACAGTAAGACCAATCCTTGATGTTGCAACTTCTCATGAAAATGAGCTATTATCATCCTAGTAATGTGGTGATCCTTTGGCATTGTCATGATCCGCTCCGTTCGATCCTCCTGTGTGCCACGCCCACCTCATTACCTAGTGTTTATCCCTGATTGGAATCACCTGTTTCTTGTTACTGCTGCTTGTCTCGTGTATTTAGTCCGCGTCTCGATCAGTCTACCCCAGATCTGTCATTATCGTCATACCCTGTTCATGCCTGCCGTGAGTTCCAGTCCTGTCTTTACCTGCCTGTCTGCCATTAAACCCTTGTTGTCTCCTTGAAACCGGCTGCTCTCTCCTCCTTACCTGCTCGTCACCCACGAGCGCTGACAGTATGTCTGTAAAACACATCCTGGCCAGTGATGTGGATGGAAGAATAAAATGCTGCTTTAACCTAACTGTAGATGTGACATTTTATAGTCAACTGATATACAGAGAGTGATATACACAAATAAAGGGCAAATATTTTGTTAAATATAATATACATACTGCCCAGCTAAAAGAAAATAGTCACCATTTGAATTTAAGTCAGCAAGTTCTTAAGAGCCAATGATTGGACCATTATTACAGCTCAGTAATGTTTTGCAGTAATAAAGTGAAGTCAGCTGAGTAGCTGAATCTCCTGAATGGTCAGGTGATCCCATCAGTGGATTTTCTTTCCCATAATGGGCATATTCCTGGATGATAATGCCAAGATTCATCAGGCTTGAACTGTCTTAGAGTGGTTCAGGGAGCATGAGGAGTCATTTTCATACCTGAATTGGCCACCACAGAGTCTCAACCTTAACCCCAATGAAAGTCTTTGAGATGTGCTGAAGACTTTATGGAGTGATTCAACTCACCTATCATGAATACAAGATCTCAACGAGAAATAAATGCAAATCTGGGCGGAAGAAAATGTTACATAAGCATGTGGAAACAATGCAATAACGAATGTGCATCACAATCAAAGTTAAAGGTAGTCCAACGAAATATTAAAGTGTGCGACTTTTTCTTTGGCCAGGCAGCCTGTGAAGTACAAGATTATTCAGGAATGAACGTGTGTCTATTTGTTTCAGTACACTAATTATGAAATATATTTGCACGTAAATGCTGTATTTAGTTTTGTAACACGAATTTAAGATTAAATGTGTATCAGATGCCTTGGACAGTACTGCTACATTGCCATTAAATAAACCGACGACAGTTGGTGTTTAGTTATGGTAGCAGTGAATAACACAGAGCTTGTGCGTCTGTAGCACCGACAGTGAGCATTTAATCTAATTACGATTTGCACACTTTAGGTATACGTCATTCCCGTCCCTAGAGGTTGAGGCGACGTCAGTCTGGTGTGTCCGTGGCTGACGCAAAGCGCGAAAGATTAAGAAACAGGGATCGTAGATAACCTTAATGGACGCTTTCATTCTCCGTTTACTATGTGGAAAAAAAATGCAACAAAACAGTTTTTGTACTATATTAAAATGCTGTGGTGAGTTTATTTATTTTAATCATACAAATGATTATCTGGTTTAGAACTTATCGAAGGTCGTGCAGACTGTGTGGTAGTTTAACTGCCTTCTGCGATTTTGATAGAAGTTCAGTACCAGTCAACAACCTTCATTATTTCTGCTTGTTTCAGAGTGATTTTCCTTAATTTAATATTTGGTTATTAAATGAGCGCGAGAATTTTTCTAGCAATATTATTTGGGTGAAGTTGTCCACATCATCGTACGTTTATATAAAATCATTTCGACATGCCCACATTTAGGATAAAGATGGGTACTAAAATAATGGCTTTGTAATCTAATATTGGAGCTGATTTGTGAGTTATGGTTAAGCACATTACCCGGACCAAAAGAAATGAACAGGTTTGCGTGGTCGGCTGGATATATCCCACCGTAATCAATCGGAGGTGATGCCGGGCTCGGCCATCCTCCCTCCACTACTCTTACACGGTTTTACATTCGCCCCGCCCCATGCACATGCACCATTCATCTTAAACCTATCGCCCCGCCCAATCTACTCGCCACGCCCAACTTTACGATCTCCGCCCTTTTCTACATTCACCCCGCCCCATGCATATATACGCACATTCATCTTTGGTCCGGCTCACGGCTATTTCCTTGGGCAGGCGGGGTGTGTGATGATGCAAGCAGCCATGTGGCGCGTCCCTTAGCTTTGAAAAGACCACGCCGCCTGTTCTCACGGTACAGACACCTTATACGCGGGCCTGAAAGGGGAGGAGGTACTGAATACGCAGAAGGGACTGCGCAGCCCAATAAGGCTGTTTCGTGCCAGCTTTTTCCAGAACTGTCCACGTCCGGAGAAAATTACATACACGTGAAATATGTCACCTGTCCTTTTCTGTCGTATGGAAAAGGTAAGTCAAATGAATGAGTGTATGTGCCTGTATTATTCGAAATGTATGCAGTTCTCCATTATAGTTCTAGTTATTAGACGGAGTGGTATTGCTGTGTCACACATTCCAGTATTTTCTTCGTAAGACCTGAAAATCCCCTATTTCTTATGACGGAGAGCCGCAATGCGACCAATATAAGGGTCATATCTTAATATCCGTAGGTGCAGTAGTTTTATTTCTAGATGTCGTAGGGCCACCTTTTACAAAAAGCAGGAGTTCAGCTTGAGTGCTGTTCCGCCGCAGTAACGCTGCGATGTCAGAGTAAAAGCCTGAATGTTATTTATTATAATTATCTGGCAAACTGCCTCCTTTGATGCATATTCCATGTCTAGCAAGATGACTTCGTTATAGATGGCAAGACGCTGAACCGATGTTCATCTGAATGTGAGCGTGAATTTGTTATTAAAGCAGCGTTGGGAAATTCTTGTCACGTATGTAGTGTAAGTGTGTAGGCATATGTAAGCATCCTTATTTTGTCTAACTGCTCAGAAACATGTGTCAGTCTCTGTTTTAGACTATTTTGTTTGTTGGTCTTATCAAATCTTAACACGACTCGGATTTACGAATCGTCTTTGACGGTGTAGTTGCAGACTAGCGGTCTGCTTATTTAATGTACGTTTGGTATTTTCTTCTGCTGTGAATGATCCTGTATGGGACTTAATCCTATTTACGAGTGACCCCTTATATGAAAGAGGTGCCCGTACCCACGTGTCGGTTACCTGGCGTTGAAAGAACTGTCACGTCTTCCCTAACATTCTTGTTTCTCCATCGTTAGACTAAGGGTGGCTGATCAGATTAGAAAACCACTTAGGAGAGCGAGAAAGGTCTCGGTTGAACAGTCCCCCGCCGTTGCAAGGTGGACCTGGACCTTTTATCTGCATCCCACCTCCCACCTGATCTGATGAGGAAGTCTGCTTCCTTAAAATAAGTCCTTTTAAGGCTGGGCAATAAAACAGCAGACTTACATTTTTAGACTTAGATCAAGTAGTTCCCCTCAAGTTATGGCTTACTTTGCTTAAGACCTTGCTTTAAGCAAATTATGTGTGCCGACTGTTTTTAGGAACCCCAAAATATTAAAGAAAAACCTGTGAATTTTATGATGAGATTTCCTTCCATCTTATGTTGTATGAAACCCTAAAGCTACTCAATTGTCCTGCTATTGTAGTGCATTTTAAAAATCTTCTGTATATTAGTCTGCAGGTTTTTTTTATTATTTATTTAGTTAGCTTTCAGTTCTGTTGCTTGCCTTGGGTGGAGTTTTATGGCTTAAGAACTGGTTCACCTGCTCATCAAATGTTGACTTGGCATAATTGCACAAGGTTTGTTCATTTCACACACTGACACTTACTGATATAGCATAAGAATGAAAGAAGAAGAATCCTAGGAATGAAATTTGCCTTTTGACTATTTATAAGTGATGATGATGGTCTTCTAACACTGCCTAATGTAAAAGCATAGCTGTTTTGGATGGTTGCTCAAAACTGCAGAACATACACCACCCCATAACACACACTGAACTACTAACATACTCCACGTGCAAAGCATGGGTCAGCCTGTGCGTGTGTGAGGCACGTGACCAACAACAAACGCTGTCTGAAATCATCCTCACCAAGGGCAATAAAAGCCCCTATTTTTGAATTGTTTCGCAATTTGCTTCCTGATTGCATAAGTTCTTCCCGTCGTGCGTGTTTGGCTTTCATTCCCAACATGTCCAGCCCACTAAGGCATCAATCCAGCAATCCAGAACACTCCACAGAGGTCTTTAAAATTTTTACTCACCTCTCTTTTGGTCCAGCTATTGACTTATGGGTAGTACACTGTGATTCTGTATAACAGCTTCATGTCCTGGACCAGATTGTTTACTAGCCTGACCTGTTGTAGACTATTGAATAGCACGGTTAGGTGTGTAGCGCTTAATACTAATTTGTTTCAGTTTTTATGATGTGGGAATTACATGCATGAGGCCTGTTAACTTCAGCCACTGTCCTCTGCATTGTTGCGGT
The DNA here is from genome assembly GCA_015163995.2 of Mormyrus lacerda. Classification (NCBI taxonomy): domain Eukaryota; kingdom Metazoa; phylum Chordata; class Actinopteri; order Osteoglossiformes; family Mormyridae; genus Mormyrus; species Mormyrus lacerda. Next base: position 15,047,152 of record JAABNX020000038.1, read on the forward strand.
TGTGGATTCACTTACTTCAGAAACAGAGAAAGTTGTAGAAGTACCTTTGTGATTTACCCATCCTGAATCTAGCAGTGATGGGGGAACCCCCCACTCTTCCGTCATGGCATTTGAAGGAATATTTTGCACTGTCTGCCCTAAGGGCATCCGTGGTGATTTAGGATAACTTGTGGCTGTGTGTATCTCATTATAGCAGAATGGAGTCTTTGAGAGTTTGAGTCTTCCAGTTGGGATTGGGCTTCTTCTTAATGGTTTGGCATTCTAGGAATTTGAAAGGAATGTAACGGTTCCTGCTGAATCAGGACGCTCCCTTATGAGAACTAGGATACCCACAGAGAAATTCCGTTTGTGATGGAGACATGCACCGTACACTGTTTAAAATAAGATCTTTAACTTTATTTTTGTTTTTCTTCCGCAGATTATGATGCATGATCTCTGCAGAAAAAAATCCCCTCTATAACCAACGGGATCCTGTGTGCCTGACCACACTCGATTCGGTCCTGGAGGTGTGTGTGCTCCACCCGAGCCTGAAGCTGTGTTCCTCCATCCACTTGTTTTACTCATCAGGAACATCTTGTGATTCATCTGTCACAAGTGTACTCTCTTCTTCTTTTGGTAAATTTAATTAATGTGTGTGACGAATTACTGAATGTGCTATTTCAGTAACCTTAAGTTAATTAGACTGGTATTTCTATCGGTCAGCCAAAGTGTAACCAAAATGTGCTTGTTTCCGCTCGTTCCCTAGGGCATTAGTAGAAAAGGCTCACAAAAATGATCCCCAATGGATATTTGATATTTGAGGATGACAGCTTCCTTGATTCCACTGTGGCGAAGATGAATACGCTTCGGAAGAGTGGCCAATTCTGTGACGTGAGGCTGCAGGTATGACATCTCCTTAAACTGTAATGATTATCTCTTTTTAAAATGCTACTGATTTTTCAAAAACCAAGAATGATTCTTAGGGTATGTGGTGTTCTGGATATTCTGTGAGTTTTAATGTCCCCCAGAAGTCTAATGTATTTGGACCTGGACCTGCCATGCAGCTGGATTCTTTTAGGGTACTTTGTGTTTCGGGACATAAGTGTTACGGGACTAGTAGGCAGTGCTGGTTAGTTTATCCTCACATTCACCAGGTTTCACATAGAACATCCAAAACAACACACACACACACACACACACGTATACATACACACACACATACACACACACATACACACACACACACGTATACATACACACACACACACACGTATACACATACACACATACGTATACATACACACACACACACACGTACACACACACACGTATACATACACACACACATACACACACGTACACACACACACACGTATACATATACATACACACACACACGTGCACACAGACACACACACACATACACACACATGTGCACAAACACAGACACACATGTGCTCATACACACACGTAAACAGACATACACAGACACACGCACGTACACACACGTACATATACACACACACATACATATACACACACACATACACACATGCACACACACACGTTTGTATTCACATCTTTGTGGGGACTGTCCATTCACTTCTATAAGAGAAAGCCTTATAGCCCCATCAATGACAACCTTAACACCCACCCAGCCCCAACCTTAGTAACTAAATACAAGACATTTTTGGCATTTTTAGTTTTTTGATTTCATTCATAGATTTTTATAAAATTGAGGTTGTGGGAATTGAGGAATGGTCGTAATGTGATGTACTGATACATATGCCACTGACCGTACTGACTGTCTTGTCACTCTGCGGAAAGGTCTGCGGCCGTGAGCTGATGGCCCACCGCGCCGTCTTGGCTTGCTGCAGCCCGTACTTGTTCGAGCTCTTCAGTAGCAGTACTGAAGCCAGTGGGGTCGCTCACGTGACCTTTGAGGACCTGGAGCCCGATGCGGTGGAGATCCTGCTCAGTTATGCCTACACAGCCCAGTAAGTCTGACTGTAGGTGCCAAGAATCAGGCTTCTGTCTTGGTCAGTTGGGCTGTTTGTGGAGGCAGGTTAAGTGTGGACCTGTTCTCACTTTCTGCTCAGACTGAAGGTTGAAAAGGAGCAGGTTAGAGAAGTCTACTCTGCCGCCAAAAGGTTCAAGATGGAAAGGGTGAAACAGGTATGACTCATTTTCATCTCTAGCTGTCAGGTAATCCTTTAAATTATGCCAGCTTTCTAGTGCCTAATTCAGATGATTTGAATGTGCTTCATTAATACTTGAAGACTAGTATTTTGTTTTTGAATGTGCTGCCTCTGGTCAAATCATGGGTGTTCAGCTGTAGAGTTACCACACTTTCAGATTTGTGGGAACTACCTGCTGTCAAAGACGGACTGCAGAAGTGCCATCTCCAACCGCGTCTTTGCCAGTCGCATGGGAGACGGCCATCTCTTGAGCAAGATCGATGGGTACGTCCAAAAACACCTGATGGAGATTTCGGATCAGGAGGACTTCCTCAAACTCCCCCGACTCAAGGTACCGCCACATCCCACACGGTTTGCACAGTACTCTGGAGTTCTGTGCTCCAGGAGGCCTCCTCAGATTCCTTCTGTCCCATGTGTCATAGCTGGAGGTCGTGCTAGAAGACAACCAGAGCCTGCCCAGCAATGGTAAACTGTACTCCAAGCTGATCCGCTGGCTTCGGCGCACCTTGTTAGAGAATGGGAAACAGCTGGAGAGTCTGATGGAGGAGGTCAGTACCGAGCCCAGCGGCCTGTTCCATCACTGTCGTTTGTGGGGAGCTTGCGGGTCGATTGCCCCTGAGGCACTGTTCTGGTCTGGGATTGTTTTTTGTTTCTTTATTTTGAAGCTTTAGCCTAAAGAATGGCACCTACTGCACAATTTACAGACCTTTACATGCCGCACTCCCTGTCGGGGTTTGTCCAGGTGAGCAGAAACGGGCCCTGTTCAGTCTCTGCTTTTCTGTTTGGACCACAGCAGGCTTCTACTTGGCTGGAAAACTATAAGCATTTTAATTTTTGTTTTTCCAAACCAATCCCTCTTCCAAATGACCATCGCTTAATCTCCAGCATCTTCGCGCCTAATTAATAAAGCTGATTCTGTTTCACAGGTTGTCTTGTGCCGTACGACTGATTAATTCTAATGTCTCTTCCCCCTCGTTGATCTATCTTCCCATAGGTTTATTAACAGCAGCAGAATCTGCAAGACTGAAGAAAAGCAAGCCCGAGTCCTCCAGGGTAATGAGTGCCATGACAGCAGCCTCAGTTCTCCGATCTGTTATCAGGAAGGCGGGCGGATAAAGTAGTCAGTTAGCCCACTGCTGCGTATGTCCCTCACTGGCACGATAGCACGATACCCCCGTTTCCTTAAACCCCTGGCGTTTGCGCTGTAAGTGCATTGTCTTATTTGAAATGCATGCATGCATGCTTTGGGATGCATTGATGCATTCAAAACATTCAGGTGGGGCAGGGGATTTGAGCAAGGACTGAAGAAAATACCTCGAGCAGCAGTTTCCTTCTCAGATATGGTTGTAAAGTGACACTTCATATGTGGAGCCACACCCCAGCCACATTTGATTTCCCGTTCCTCCAGCAAATTCACAACCTTGGCTACTGGGCACTGGTTTCTGTTTACCCCCCCCCCCGCACGCATATCTTCTCCGGCTGTGGTGTGGAAACAGACTTTCCTCTCAGTCCTTGGATTGCTGTGCTCTGTTTTACAGAGCTGTCTAACGCCGTTGAGTCATCAGCTGGCTTCAGGATCATGGTTATTTCCCTACTGACCTTCACACACTGAACAGTGATTTAAAAGTTCGTGAGGATGCAGCATGATGGTGCCGTTCTGTTGTACGGGGGGTGCCTGAGACACTGAGGCTGGCTGGGATCCATATGAACAACAGTCCCTTTTCCAGCCAAGGGCTGCTCTGCTAGTGGCCCAATGCCATGTCATTTATTTTTTTTTTGCAAAACTTAAAGACCTTTTCCTTCAGAAACGCCTGATGCCTGCAGAAACCACGTCCTCCTCTTCCTCCTTCCCAGCCAGGGACCGGGGAAGGTGTTTCCAGGTTCTTTGTTGCCATAGAGTCAGCCACATGCAACGCAATTATACTGTTTTGCAGGTGCAAACTCTGCACTACTCCGCAGAGCACAGGCTGCATGGCGGGAGTTTGTTTGAAGGGCAGGCTGAGGTTTTTGGCAGCGACGACCACATCCAGTTTGTGCAGGTACAGGACCAGAGGGCGAGCATGCCGCCCTTCAGTGCTTTATACACATC
>JAABNX020000038.1:15055072-15066727 GCA_015163995.2 Mormyrus lacerda
GTGGGGGGGTGGGGGACTTTAGGGCTGGTGTCTGTGAGCCAGTAAAAACTCAGCTTAACATGACAGGAGGAAAAACCACATTAACCACTGAACCTGTGCTTTGGTCAAATGTAGCCTGTGTGAACCTGAACTGGTAGTCAACTCAAAAAAAAAAAGTCTACAATTACAGGAGGACTCAAGTTACAACACAGAGCATTAGCTACAGGAGCATTAGCATGGACACACAAAGTGCGCACGCTTTCATGTGCAGCGCATTTCTGAATGTTACATAACGACTCTGATGAAATGTATCACACAACACATTGAATATTACTTTACTGGACATACCCACATACAGGAATAAGAAAAAGGGGTTGGAACTACCAAAAATAATTTTATTTTCATTTACAGATATAGTACAGTTCTGAATATAAACATCGGTAATATAGAAAAGCGGTATGATCGGTGACATAAAAAAGGCTACTGGGTTCTTCGATGCATACAGGGGACACTAATCACATTAAGGTTGTTTTCGATATTTTGCGCATGCCTGGCGTTCCTAGTCTCACACTAAAGTAATTAGCTGGTATGGGATTTCTCATCTTTAAACGATGTCAACTTGAGTTTAACATTTAGTGCGCAAATCCCTTCTGAAGGATTCTACTGGTCCGCTTCCCACGGGGCACGGAAAATCCGGATTTAATGATGAGTCTGTTCTCTCAACAAAATAGTAGAGAAAAAAAAATGATTAATAATTGCATAAATAAATTTGCAGTACACTTTATAGCAATTTTATGTAAAAATATAATATTAAAAAACAAAGAATTAACCCCTTTCTTTGACCATGGAAAGGAAAATATACAAACATACTGATGTAAACAATCCCAAAACAAACAAAATGAAAAAGTATCTGTCCTGGCAAGTCCATGTCACAAGATCAAAGCACCAAGACCTTCGGCTGTGCATAGACCACCAGCTAGGGCTGTGCGATACCGCCTAAAAGTAAAGTCTCACCTTTCTTTTCAACACACGCCTGATTCACGATTCTGATTTTTCAAATAATCGTTTTAAAACCCTTATTTTAAATACCCTTATTTTGACATGTTTAGATGGGGCAGGGTTACCACGGTAAAAGACTTTGGGTTTTATAGCTCATATTTGGATTCGATTTTATTTAGCATCTGAATTAACCCGACTTTTTTCCTTTGTATCGATAGGTAGCATATCTTTGCCGAAGTGAAGCGTCATGGCCTCTGTCATTTGCTTTCCCCGGGACCCTTATTGTATGGAATGTACGCCGCTGTCATTACCTGCCGCTCAGCCGGCGTTCAGATGCTGCCACTAGCTTGCGGATCTCGTAGAGCTACACACTCCTGCTCCTCAGCCTCCATCTAACACGCCAGAATAAGTCTGTTGTGCTGCTGCCTTCAGCAGCCTTCAGACAAACTTTACAGCGGACAGCGGCTTGTTCTATGTCAGATTTGCATAAATCAAACCACATCAAAATAACCGAGGAGAGACTGGCAGATTTTGAGTCGAGCTCCTCTTTCGTGGACGCATGTGCTGCCATCTTACTCGCTGTGTTGGTGTCCGAGGGGGAGGAGGAGCTTAACAGAGAGCAGTCTGGCATGCTCTCTGTCCCCAAAGTAAACAAAAAAAAACATGTTGTTCATACTAAAAAAACAATTGGGAACTTTGCAGATTAATTAGGCAGTTTAAAGTAAATTACAATATTAATTTTACACATCGCCATGAACAAAAACATTTGAATTAAAATCGAAAGAATCGATTTATTGCACAGCTCTAAAGTGTAACATTAACTGGCACTACAGAAGACAGTTACGCTCTTGAGTTGCAATTAATTGTCTTTACTGTAACTTTCCACACATAAGTTAAGTTGCAATGAATAAAGCTATGTCAGAATGCATAACTCCCACCCCAATGAAAGCAGGAGATGCAGACTGATAACTGAGGTATGTGCTGGGGTGGGGGGCGGAGGGGTATATCCTGCTGTGCACCACCATCATGTCCAGGGGCGGCTTGCAGTCCCGTAGCCCCTGGCAGAGGCACAGAGCTCCAGTTTGTTCCCAAGATCTTCCAGCTGGATCCCTCCCACTCGCAACTTCTCCCTGCAATAATGCAGCACCCGCGTCAGAAACGGGAGCAGACGCTGATGCGCCGCTTACGTGTCACACATATATACCTTGTGTGTTCACTCAGCTGAGCTGGAACACACACCCACAAACCCATAAAACGTCCCCAGTTTTCCCGCATCGCCAGCCTCTCCCATCCACTGAAGCACTATCAGAAATCAGCGATGACACGGGGGGACGACAAAAAGAAACATTACCAGCAGCTTGCTGGAGAATATGAGCATCCGAGAGGACCTTCATCTTTGAGGGAGGAGGGTGTAGCGACCTAAGCTGACAAACTGCCCACCCCCCGGAAGGGTCTTTCAGGAAAATCACTACAAGATTCAAGTTGTTCCTGAGCTTCTCCTACAGGCTCATCCCACTTAGACACTCTGCTGGGAACAGATACACCAGTATATTCAAATCACCCTGTACCTGCGAAATTGCCCCCAGGTATAAATGCTGCTACAGTTACCTTCCCAGCCACGACTGTTCCTTTACTTACACGCTGCACATCCCACATGCAAAGCAGCACCTTCACATACTGCCAAAGGAGGCTGGTCTGTGTTGCTGCCTGCAGCCAACTGGTAAACCAACAGGTCCAACTGGTCTGATAATAATAAAACTGACAGTGACCCAAACATTAGAGCAACTAACCAATTCACAGTCTCCTTTGTTTACAAACAGGATCCACCTCAGTCTGCACCCACAGTGAAGGTAACACGTTTAACTGGAAATCTACAGCGTGAACGGCCTATCAATTGCAGGTGTGCCCAAGCTCAGCGTCACTAATGGCAGGAAATGGTTATCAAAAGGCCAGCTGTTAAGCAGCTGACAAGGCGAGTCACAATCCCGCTAAGGCAGGGGTGGGTGGGCAGTCTTATCGACAAAGCCGGTGTGTGTGCAGGTTTTTGGGGTAACCTTTAGGTCATCTGTTCAAGCCCAAGTGCGAGGACTCTTCAGCTAGTCAGTCCTCTAATTAGAAATCTCATCAGGGAGCTGCAGCGAACACCCGCCCCTGTGCTAAGGACATCTACACCTTGTTTTCTTTAATTAAAAGTTTGAATCGTATTTGAATCTCCTCCGGTCTTGGTCCTGATTTAGCCACCAGAGGGACGGGGTCCTGTCGGCCTACATGGTGTTTGCACTTCCTTACAACCAGGGTTTCAGCTCCCGGCGAATAAGCCCTCATTTCTCCAGGTCAAGCGGGTAAAGTTCACCCAGATAACATCACTGCTGGAACCTGCAACGGGGGGTCAACGGGTTTCCCACTAGCTGCACAGCTAAAAAAGCACAATGTAAACTGACACGGGGACACTTGATCCAGTTCTATGTCAAATATTTGTTTAATTTGACAAGCACCTTAGCAGAACTCTGTCCTCAAAAAAAGGCCTCCAAGGGCAGGAGGGGAGAGTAACTGTGCCATGAGGCTTGGATGGCAGCAGGCAGAATGGGCATGTGGGGGTGGGGGAGGGGGGAGAGAGGCAGAGGAGACTAAGCTGTTAGGGTGATGTGTGGCACTGCGCCTAAAATCAGGGGGTCACCAGTTTACATCCTAAGGCTGGCAGAGTGATTTCTCCGTAGGGCCCCTAAGCGAGACCTTAAACCCCCATTTGCTCCAAGAATTGATGATGATTATAAAAAAGAAAAGATAAATCCTATGTTCACCATTTGCACAAGTACTAGTACAGGTACATTTGAATCCTTTTCTTCGACTGTTCCAACTTACTCTCCATAGCTTGGGGGTCACAGTGTAGGACTAGGGGGTCAACTGTGACTGTTCTGCTGAGACTGGGGCTTGAGTCAGCGATCTTCTGATCACAGGTTCCACCTCCGCCAATACAGTTGAGAGGACGTACCCCATGAATCCTCAACTAAGCAGCCTGGCCAATCAGAGCACGCCCCAGTCCTCCTATATTTCACCTGCCCGATGCTCTGTTCGCCGCCTGGCACCGGTATGGGCTAGGAGTGCGACAGATGGCACCTTTGTGTGGTGGGTGAGCAGGAGGCGGCAGCCTGACATCCCAGCAGGAGTCTCAGTCCGAGCGCGTGGGCGTGGGGGAGGAAACGGGCGTCGAGGCCCCCGCCACGCAAGAAAGTTCTCCCAGTTCCAAAACTTCTTCACGGCAACAGAAATAGTCCTGCTGGGAGACTTCAGGAGCAGCTGCTGCACTGCAGAGCAGAATCATTCCAGAGACACCTAGAAAGCCTTTTTCTCCTCAACATCACACAACTAATGAAGGTCAGCAGCAAATCACAGACTTCTACAGGGGTCTGGAACCAACACAAAGGGAACCATTTCTTGTTACTTGTGTGTCTTGATGCAAGTCCACTGTGATCCTTATATGAGGCTTCCATTTTAGAGACATCTGCTGCAACTATCTGAGATTTCCCAACTTCCTGCACTCAGGAGGACTCGTGCAGCATCATAGTCTACAACCTCCAGCCTGAGGGCAACAGAACGTCACCATGGTGCCAAGGAGGGTCCCTGTTACATTTTATACTTGAAATGATCAAACGGACGCTTTCTCCCCCCACCGGAGAGTCAGAGCAGCACAGACCCTACCAAGTGAGAGCCTTAAAAATAGACTTTCAGCTACACACCAAACCCAGCCAGGAAACTTCAAGATGGTCAACCTCAAATCTGAAGGCTCAAATCTAGCCTTTCATGAGCATGACATACCTTTGCAGACCAGAATCAGCTTGTTCTCCGTTTAGCGCTCTGCATAAACAACGACAGCCAAAGCCTGTAGGCCATTTGCATAAATAGCAGGCTTGACAAATGGAATTGTTCTCCAACGTAATACCAGCCTACCAACAGCGTGATTAGAGGGACATGGTATTCTGCACATGTAGGCCTTAATCCGTAATTTTGATTGAATTACAGAGCTCGTTAAGTCCCGCTAATCAATACGGTAATGAGCATGACTCATGTTGTTCAGCCACAACGTGACTAGAATGAACAGACGATGCTTTAACTAGGAAAGGTAAAATCTTAATGGAAAGGTTTGGTTTCTAATCTAGAAGGGAACTTCCCTCCTGTTGTAAAATGGCGGTTCTGCTGCGAAACTTAGCAGTGGTGCTTTCAGAAGCCCCAACGAAGCAGAACAACACGCTTGCAGAGTGTCGAAGACTCGGGGAAATGAACCGTACAGCTTGACAAAGGAAAGGCAGCCCCTGCATCTCCTTGACTCCTTATCAAGCCAGTGGGATGTTGACCGGGCTATAGGACACAGGACCAGATTTCTACATATTCTTGTTAATGTGTCCAAATGCGTTTCAAAGTCCACAAAGCCACCCCATAATCGCTGCATTGACTAAAAGCACATCGCTTTTCAACACACCTGTACTCATGTTGGGAAAGACAGCAAAACAGGTCCTTAGCAGTGAACCTTGGCTTCACCAATGTGATCTGCAACAAAGGATAACACAAATATTAACTTGAACCATCCTGCTTCAGATCAGAAGCCCCCCCAAGTGATAATCCAGGAGAAACGACTTCCATGTCAACCTTCCTAAACCTCTGAAAACCTTGACACTTGATGGAATATTGATTCTGACATTGATATCTATTGGGCACATTGCAGCTTTCAGTATTTATTCTTGGTTTGCAACCAATGCAATTTCAATATAAAAAAGTTCATATAAAAAACTGAAGATTAACCATGGGGCAACAGTATTACTATCACTGATTATTTTAATCATATACTGCAGGTAGTGGCCTATTTTATGTTTCTTGTATGATCAGCTTCACCTGAAGAAATACAAGGTGTTTTATAAAAACACTTTAAACACTTTGCTTAGCAGAAATCAACTAGATTGCCTGTGAAAATGACGATTACCAGAGGCCCCAAAGTGCCGGCGGTTACAGCTAAATCTAAGAGAGCAGCACACTGTCATAAAGGGCAGCCCCAGCTGAACACCCACCGAGTAGGATGAGAAGGAAGACCTCACCTCGGTGGAGCAGATGAAGGTGAACAGGGACTGCACGTCCTCAAAGGAGCAGTCGGACACAAGCACTCTGAAAGGGCAGATTGACAGACGGTCTTAGTATGGAACATCAAACATCCTCTATAGGGCCGTTTTAACAACCACTGAACGCAATGTGGCATGAGCAAGGATAACTCTGGCATGTTTAAAATGGATATTTTAAAGATACCATTCACCCTCCACGCCAAAGGCATCAAAAACGCTGTTAAGGTTCTCATTGTTCTGAAAAATGATATTTAGATCTGTTTGCAGGAAGTCTAAACTGCTAAAATAATTTACAATTATTTAACACAGGGGTGGGGAACCAGTTCCCTGGAAAGCCAGTGTGGGTGCAGGTTTTGGGATGACCTCTCAATCAGTCAATGACAGTGGGTTTTAGGATGGCCTCTCAATCGGCCAATGACAGTGAGTTCCCAGGTCTGGAGTTTTATTGGCCACTGTTTTATTATTGGCTGACTGAGATCATCCCAAAAACCTGCACCCACACCGGCTCTCCAGAGAACAGGTTCCCCACATCTGATTTAACAGATGCTTTTATCCAAAGCAACATATAACTGAGAAAGCAGAGTTAGCCAATCCCTGGAGCAATAGGGGCCTTGCTCAAGGTCCCAGCGGTGAAATCACACACCACACCCAAAACAACAGAACGGATACGGGTTTGAACCTGGGTCCTTCAGCGACCTGTAATCAAACAAGCTCTTTGGGAGAGAGAACATTTTGCAAGCGAAATATTTCACACTATTCATGACATGAGCTTCAACTGACGACAAGCTCGTTCTTTTAAAACCAGAGATGAGAAATGAGGATATTAGGCAGGACATAAAACGGCAATTAAAGTGAAGCATGTAACCCATTGGGGTCAGGGCTTGTTTTCTCCATATGGGCCAGAGTGACTTATTCAAGATGAAACAAGAGCTGCTCTGACAATCCCAAATCAAAATAAATCAAACTGGCCATTTGACCTTTTGATGATACACAGATCACTGACATCTCATTTTGAATTATATCACGGCACGGAAATAATTACACCGTAATACCATCAGGAGCTTGATGGACATCCAGGACTAAAATACAAAATGGATCAAGTTAAGAAAAAAGCCTAATTGATCAAGTGACCAGAGACTTCAGCCAGGATGCTGACAGTAGCAGCATTCCATCAGCCTGACAAGGCATTTGCAAGCAAGTCAATTGCCCATGAATTCTGGGGATGAAAAAATTACAGGGGAGAGAGAGAGAATGGGGGAATGGAATGGGGGGGTGAGAGGTGCCATTAAAGCTACCCCCCTGCATTATACATAATTCCATCTTCTTCAGCTGCTGAATAATGGAGAGAATCGTGGGAGTGGGTGAGTCACTGTGTTCATCTCCTTGGGAACCAGAAGGGATCCCTTTGAACAGCAGGAATCATGTGAGAATGAACACATTCAAGACACGGCAGAGAAGTGTAACTAGACCACACATGTCAGATAAGCCACCTGAGAGCTCTTTGGCAACACAGAGCACTAACACACAAACTTATAACCAGTTATAAACATTTAGTCATAGATCCTGTTCAATACAGGAAGCAATACATGCAAGAAAATGCTAAAACGCAAGTCAGAGTGTGTTACCATGAATGAGACAAGTCTGAGAGTGTGTTACCATGAATGAGACACAAACGACGTTCAGAAAATTCGGAGGAAAGGGATTTCACCGGTATTGGAGCTTAGTTACGAATCACAATGGCTTTCGCTAAAACACGTGTCAAAGCCTATGAAGTGTCCCTTTGGCTGTATGTGGAGACCAATGCTGGCAGCTACATTGCATTTCACAAAAACCACGAGAACCAGGAAGCGTGAAAATCAGCAATCATAAAAACTCACAGATATTCAAGGTCCCAATCGTACAAACCTGCCAAAAACAGAGAAGTGCTTAACGATTATTCTCACAAAGGGCTTAGCTAATGAGTATCATGGTAACCGTACCCCAGGAGGAGGAGAACACGGGGCACCCGACATTAAGGGCGCCAGTGTCCTCAAAGGCAAGCAGACAAGCGCATTCTTTCACACCATCATAAATTATGGTCAAGTTAGTCACCGTGTTTCCTGGACAGCAGAAGGAAACCAGAGCACACAAGGGGAGCCTACACGTTCACAGGAACAGACAAGGGAACATGTGTTCATGCAGATGAGTCATCACCTATTCGGTGATTAAAAGTCAGAACTAACCAGCAGACTTTAGGTCCCACCTGGAAGGACAGAGCAGTATTGTTAATCTCTTTGGACTGGTGGCCGGGGGCATTACGATCAGGTACCATCTCAGCGGAGGGTCCAGCACCCAGAAAACCTCCCTTAAATCCACAGTGATGCGCTGAGCCATTTTACTTTTACTCATTCCGATTTATCCCCTCTCTGTTTCGCCATGTCCAATACATATTACAGCAGTTAATCTCATTTTGACATACAAGGTTTTCAGTTAAACCAATGCACGGCCATTACATTTATCAACCCATTTTACTAAACGCCGTCACAGAAATTTTGGCCAGAGACCTGGTTCTAAAGTGATGTGAAACACAAGGAGTGACCACTGACAGCTTCAGTGAAAGAGGTCCAAGCTCATTTATACAAAGAGACAAGTAATTTCTAGATGGCCTCCCCTCCATGAACATTTCAGGCATTACGCTTTTCCTTTACCTTATTTATTACAGGAACATGGGTAATTTTAAACATTTCTATAAACATTCCTCACACAGAAACACAGCTTGCTGAGGAATTTACTACCCTAAACACCTGGGAGGTCTTGTGAGGTTAATCCTTTATGGTCACATACCGGACATTTCACCTTACAAAACTAGCAACAAGCACTACGATCTAGAAGTTATTCATCCCTATAAGGACGCATCCATTGCCGAAATATTTATTATCTTATCCATCCAAGTCTTATAAGATTAATCCCTGATGGTCAGTTCCAAAAATTTCTTCCACGACGTTTAGGACTTTTACAATAAGTACAGAATGGTCTGTTGAAAATAAAATCCCATGGCATGTTCATGGACATGTCTGAACAAACAACTCTGCTCTGGACTGCAACGTGGTCCCATCCAGTCACTCTGGCTTTAACTGAAGCGCATTCATGCTAACAGGTGAATTGTACAAATCAGTCTCTCCTCCATTTACCCTCTAACTTACATTAAAACTTAAACTGACCTCACCCTCTCATTCTAGTATTGATACTCTACCAAGAAACTAAATTAAATGTAGCAATCTTCCCAGGAAGGAGAATGTCTGACCTCAGACTATGCATGTGAAGACAGCGTACAGTAAAGCACAGAGTATCAGAACAAGATAAATAGTTTCAGCACCAGGAGAGAATGGTTACCAGTGAGTGCCAACATCATGGTGTATCATACAGGTAGGGCTGACAGCAGAGTGGAGAAATCCCAGTATGGCAGACTGGGCAGGATTATCGGAGAGCATCTATACCAGGGGTCCCCAGATATTTCTCCCCAAGGGTCAAATTCCACCAGCAAAACAAAGCCAAGGTCCAACGTTTCAGGGGGAAACAAAAAAATGCCGATTGATGGGCAATCAATCTGGATTCAATTATGTTCTGGTTTAGAGTCCGCCAGTTGGTGGCCAGTGATCAATAGAATGAGCAGTGGTAGAGTGACAGCAGCACGCAGAGGGTAAAGAGTCACAGGGCGAGCAGACAGACACAAAGAGGATTAACAGCAATGGAAAAGGAAATACAAAGAGCAAACTGACTATGCGAAAGAGGGACAGGGGAGGTTAAAGGGCTATCAGAGGTAGCGCAGGCAGGGGGCGCTGTACCTGTGGGCGGCATGGAGCAGCTGGCGGATGGTACTGACGAGCGAGCAAAGGCAGGACAGGGCACCCTCCGGGGGGGGCGGCCTGCTCTCCGGCATGCTGGTCTCCATGGAGCCTGGGTCAAACTGGAGAGCTGTGAACACAGCAGAACTGGGCCATGGGAATGGGGGGGGGGGGGTGAGAAAACCTAGAGTCACCATTCTGCATCTCACGTAAGAGGTACAATGACTGCCTCACATATTCATGCACTAATTAATAGCACTGAACACAAGCTATACAAACCGGCCCAAAGGAAGCCTGAAAGAGCGCCTCGCTGGAGGAAACCCGTTTCCCAGAATTCTCTACAGCTCTGCGCTCGAGATTTTAGCACAATCCCCGTAACAGCCATTTAGAGGCGTGCTGGGCTGAACATGCTGTAGCCAATCGGGTTTCTCAGCTTTGGATCTCTGATCACCTGATCTGGCACGCGTTACTCCAGATGTTCTCAAACACCTCCCACACATCAAGATGTGAGGGTTGGGTCTCCAGTGATCCCTCCTCCTCGGACATGACAGCATCGATGTTTGGGGAAGTCAGTGGGCTTGCAGGGATGTCCGTTTCTGACTAAACACACACACACACACACACACACACACACACACACACACACACACAGACACAGACACAGACACACAAACCTCAAATGAGCATCGCTGAAATGACATGATTGCATTTAGACATACAATTGAAAATCCTACCTAAATGCAATCACTCATAGCAATTTGGAGATCAAAAGAAAAAAATAAGACAAAACTACAGACTGTGAATGAGTCATGGCGGTAAAGAGGGTGTCACACGCTTTGCCTGTGACCTTGCAGGGCTCCTGCAGCAGGGGCTCCAGCGCCGTCAGGGAGCGGACGACCTGGCCCTCATAGTCCGAATGCCGCCCGAACGCCCGCAGCAGCTGCTGGGCCTCCAGAGCCGCCCGCCTGACAGCACATCTGTCCAGCATCCTGCCTGGGGGGGGGGGGGGGGCGGGGGCCCCGCCTTTTAGGACCCCCCCTCACAGAGCTGCATCACCAGCCCACAAGCCAGTGCGGCAAAACCGCTGCAATAACATCACTGCTATAAATACACCATGTTGTTTGTGTCCTGGGGTAAAACAGTCTGGAAAAACTCACCACTTGTTTGGGCTGAGTTTCATAAAACTTTCATAGTGCAGCAATCATCGTAACTTCAGAGGGAGAATTGAGCACTGAGAACCTCAGAAACGAGGCTCAGGCCGTGATGTTGTAAGATCCTAGCAAAGCTCCTGCACCCAGGTTCTGTTGGTATAATCCTGCCATGATTTGAATGAACTCCAGATCTTCTTGGAGGGAAATAAGATCTTTGCAAAGTTCATTTTAAATAAATGTATAAAGTATATTTTATTTTTTGATCCAATTTGATTTATCTGAAGATTTACTAACGTTTAATGTCGTGTCAAATTTATGAAAAGATCCTTCTATCTTCTAATTGCTTATTTTGGAGAGGGTTGTGGGGTTGGAGTTATGAAACCAATCCCGGGCCGCATAAGGTACACGATAAGGGTACAGGCCCAATCCCGGGCAGCATAAGGTACACAGTAAGGGTACAGGCCCAATCCCGGGCAGCATAAGGTACACAATAAGGGTACAGGCCCAATCCCGGGCAGCATAAGGTACACGATAAGGGTACAGGCCCAATCCCGGGCAGCATAAGGTACACGATAAGGGTACAGGCCCAATCCC
>JAABNX020000038.1:15078341-15091425 GCA_015163995.2 Mormyrus lacerda
CCAGAGGAGCTGGAGGAAGTGGCCGGGGAGAGGGAAGTCTGGGTTTCCCTGCTGAGACTGCTGCCCCCGCGACCCGATTTCGGATAAGCGGGAGATGATGGATGGATGGAAGTTGTTTGTAATGTGTCCTCATTGAAAGACACTCTGGACAAAAGTGTGAGCTAAATAAAAATAAATCAAAATGCAACTTTTGAACATGGAAACAGTGGACAGTGTTAGTAAAATATGCAGTGGGTGATCTGTCTGGATCATTCCTGCTAATGCTGGCCACCCAAATAGTATTGCACTTGACACCCACCTTGTACAGCATGGGGTTCAGCCCCACTACATTAAACAGGTGGCCTGACCACCAGTAATCTGTACCCCGAAACTGGATTTTTAAGTTAGCGAGATAACTTGTTGGATTTAATAGAGTCAAGGCTAAATGTAAGTGAACAAAGATACAGTAAAGTCTATTTAAACTGGAATACTTGAAATCCGACAAGTTATGCAGGTAAGAAATGCAGATGGTGAACACCTAGCCCGGGAGTGTGAAACACAAGAGTTTTTGTGAATGTAAAATCTCACATAGTTGCTTAGGAACAATAAAGGCATTGTGCACCATTATTCACAGTGCTGTTCACAACCCTGCAGTAGACAGGAGTATCATTGGCCTGGGGAAAAAAATTAAAATGAATTCAACAAAAAAGAATAAGAGTACACCTGGCTCATCATGATTTGGTTAAATATCTTGTCTGAATATAAAAAGACTCCTGTAACTGTCATTCTCACCTGAACTGACTGGCGCACTGGAATTCCTCTTCACCGACTTTGTCTTTCTTTTTGGTGTGGTCCTTCATGTAGGATGACTGAAAAGTTTAAACATAACATTATGCTGATAGTGTATAATTAAATATTTCAATGCAAAAATCAGGATACTGTTTCAGGGTACTGAGATAAAGCTGAAGGGATATTTATTTACTTATTTATTCGAACGAGACTGAAACATGCTGACAAAACCAGGGTGAGCTTATTTCACTTTGCAAAAAAAATGGGGCATTTGGGACAGGACCCAAAGAGGAGCCTCAAGGCAACGCAAAACAGAACACAAAGTATTCCGACAGAAGACAACAAATGCTAACGTGAAACAAAGCAAAAACACAGACATGCCAGGCATTTTAGATCCCAGAAATGAAGACAAGTCCAGGAAGAATAGAATGTATGGTCACCCTAGACAAAACAAATTCGTGATAAATTTACCAATTCGGCATCTTCTTTAAAAGATGATGGTGACACCTTTTTCTCTTTTCGCTTCTTCTTTTTGGAAGACTTCTTCATTTTCAAAACAATCCCCTTAAAAAAAACAATAACTAATAACCTAAATATTTTAATATAGCCCAGCAAGATTAGGAAGTACGTGCAATGACGCTTTTCTCTAGGATATTCGATATCATTCAAATACAAACCTTTTATACAGACATAGTGCACTGGATAAGCAGCAGAAAGATGGGTTTGGTTAAAAGTACAGGTATTTGCCGTGACAGCCCTTTCCAGTACCTTATCATGTTTTTACCGGAAATGGAAAGAAACCGACAATATTGCAATAAACATATGTCACGCAATGACGCTCCCTTAACCTGGTGTTTAGCTAATTGCTTACTTGGCTAACTGACTGCCTTACGTTTTCTGTCAAGCTAATTCATCAGCTAATTAGGATACTAATCTGTATTCATATTCCCAGATCCTGCTGTCAAATCTCACTGGTCTGTAAGAATTTAAATGGATTCGTAAAATCTCACACTGGACAACAAACCAAATACAAGGAAATTGACTGACCCCAACAACTGGTACCCGGTTATAAACACACATCCGGGTAACGCTGCTGGACGGGTCACGTGACGTTGAGTGACTCGCGCCGGGGCGTTGCTCTGAACCTGCGCAGCAGCGACCAGCGCATCTAATTGTCGTCCCTTGTCCTATGATAATTACACTTATTTTCATCCATATTGCTGAGAATCCTTTAAGCAAAGTTGTTTAACAACCTTTTGTTCCGGCTGTGTATATAAATATCATAATTTTGAACCCAAGTTGGATATGTTATATTACTTGTGGATTATCTGTATTATTATGTCTACTATATATATATATATATATATGTCTTATACAGCATGGGTCCCTCTCAATAATTACGATGAATCCCCCTATTTTAATAAATAATGCATTTGAAGACTCAAATGACTACTTTACATTTTCAGTTTTGATAGAAGGAATAATAATAATGATCTATGAGGTAATTTAATAGAATTTTAGATTATTTTATTTCAAGGCATAATATATAGATATCGCAGTATTTAAAATTGCAGTATTTGCTTATACTTAAAATAATATTATAACTGGCTTCAGAATAAAATATGTAAAATCCTCAGTCATTTTTATTTATTTATTTATTTTACCAAATCAACAGTTAATAATACGTGTATGACATATTTTTTATGTAAACCGCTCTGTACCCACATCCCTACATATTGTTGCTTTACGCAGAGTACGTAGAGTGGAAAGCGCAAATACGAATTTTACTCTAGTTTAGTAAAATGGCGGAGCAAAAGGAAGAAGACGCTATTCAACTACACCAGGAGGCCGTCGATAAAAATAGTAAGCAAACGGATTGTTCTGCACGTTTCATGTTAATTAAATTGATCGTTTTTAAGAAACAAAACATACAGTTTTTTTCTCAAGTGGCGTCTTCTGTTATTTTTTTTCCGCATTCGACTTTTTAGCGGCTATCGAGGTTGAGGGCCTCATCACGGAGCTCCGCAATAGGACCTAGTTCGTATATAATTACAATCACGTAATATATTAATTTTTGAAAAATAATGTTATTCTCAAGTAGCAATTTGGTTTATAATTATGCAGTTTTCGAAGAACTTAATCTCTTGCCAATTTTAATTACCACTTAATTTGAATTAGAATTTTATAGGAGCCTTGGTCTTACCGTGGAGCTCTGCAAGAGGACCGTCTTAGTTCCGAATATGTTCGGTTTCGTGCTTCCGTCCA
Source organism: Mormyrus lacerda (assembly GCA_015163995.2). Lineage (NCBI taxonomy): Eukaryota > Metazoa > Chordata > Actinopteri > Osteoglossiformes > Mormyridae > Mormyrus > Mormyrus lacerda. Next base: position 15,081,375 of record JAABNX020000038.1, read on the forward strand.
TCGATTTCGTTTGCGCAACATAAACTGCATTTATAATTAACGTTTCTCTACAACCAAATTATTATCCCCAGTAAATCAGGCGCCACGATGATGACTTTATCCTGTTAAGTGTCTCACTACTTATAACGTTAACACGAATAAATAATTGACTTTAGAATGCAATGTAACGCACCGAAATCGACATTTTTTCCAATATCCGCAACATTACACGGACGGTGTCGTGGGTTTTGTGATTTCCGTAAAAGAAACCAAATTAAACTATTTTTCAGTTTTAAAAAATACTGTAGATATAACCCGAATGCTGCAGCCGCTATCCTGTAACGGTGTGTCCTCACTTGTGCCACGAAACGTCTTCAGTATTTATTTTCTCCAACTTTTGTATTCCATAAATAACTAGTTCAACTGTTTGTAATTTCCGAAAGCCAAGTTTCATTTCCGAGGGTCTTTTTTTCTTGTGGGTGATGGAGGTCCTCAAGGCATACCGATCAACCCGGAGGAGAAGAGTAAAGACCTGGTCGATATTCCTACTATACCAGCCAGTGGTGCAAAAACTGAGTCATCTTCTGACAATGAGAGGAACACGTCCGTGTCTTCCTGTGGTAAAGAGACCAGTCGATATTTCTTGTTTCATGTCTTGGGTACGATGTGAAGCGTACAGATGGTATTAAATGGATCATGATTTAATTATATTATGTGGCCATTTCAGAGAGACATGTGTCAATTCAGACTGAGCTGGAGGGCCTGGAAAAGCTGGTAGACCTTAATGGAGGCAAGTAAAGAGTACCATCTGACATGATCTCTGATTATAGGTGACAGTACTGCTGTCACATGTTGTCTTTTCTGTGGGATGGTTCTTAAGGCATTCTGTTCTGTGTGTGCAGCTGGCAGAAAGAATTGCCCACTTTGTCCAGAGGAAAAGTTCAAAGCTTGTTACAGTCACAAACTACGGCGCCACCTACAGAACCTACACTGGAAGGTTTACGTGGATTTTGAAGGTATAGATCCCAGTGTTGGATGTTTCTTTTTCCCTCCATTTACCATGCGTAGTGTTTTTTGAATTATTACCAGTAGTGAGTCTTCAGTGTTGGGTTTTTGTTGTCACTGTCACTTGTTCTAAACTTGTATGAATTTTAATATCAATTGAGAATCGTCTGGTTGTTCAGGTCAGAGGATGTGCATCTGTCACCTGCCCTGCAGGCAGCTGAAGCCTGGTCCCAGTGGTGACCAGGTGAGGTCCTGTTGAATTTCAAATCACTCAACTTTGTCCTGATGCCAAGATAGCTGCCTAAGCAGGGTTCTGGAGACATGACAGTGACCTGAACATTCCCCTTGAGGAACTGATAAATGATAAATTGGTCTATTTGGATTGTACTGGTGCACCCCTGCTGATATAGCCCCCCCCCGGTACATCCAGTTTGCCATACTTTGCTGTAAATCACTCCTCATATCCTGTTTAAACTTCAAGGGGCTGGGCTCATTGCACTCAGTTATTCCATAGTTGGTGAGGAATAACTAGTTCTGTTTCTGCCAGGCCACGGGTAGATTGGTAGCCCATTATCACTGCGTGGTTTGCTCAGTGACTATTGCCCGCAAGACTGACATGATCAGCCACCTCAAGCGCCACGTGAACAAGGGCGAGACTGAGGCCAGCTACACAGGGAGCGCGGAGGTGCCTTTCGAGGATCCAGGCAAGTCCTACATCACCCGCTGTTCTTCCTTCAGCATAGCCCCGTGACTCGGCGGTCCAGAAAAAAACCTGCTGGTTCGACATTTGCAGAAATCCACATCATTAAGCATATAATGTATAAATAAGTGAAGTTTAAACTAAAAGCTGTGTAAATTTTATTACCCACTTAGCAATGCAGAATATTTCTTTTGGTATTTAGATTTAGAATAATCTTAAGATTTTTGTCTTGTCACAGTTCCTTCTGGACAGGCCTATGAAATAATGAAAGAATTGGGGACCAATGTTCAGCTCCTTCCGAACTACTCCACGCCGCAGAAGAGTGACACGTACTTCAACCGGAAAATGAAGATGAACAGGTCTCGGGGCTGCACACAGATTGCCTCACTGATTCTTAAACCTCACAGGATTTTTATGAGAGGGAGATTTCAACTTGTTGAATTTTGGTTTTGCAGTTTTAGTTTATTTCAGATGGTCCGATTAATGGATTCAGAATTGTCTTTTTGAGTTTGCGCAAACTTTGTACTTCCGTATGCAGAAGACATTTTATTTAACCTTTGGCTGTTGTTTGTACACCCCGAGTGACTGCGTTGTTGTGATGTCCACCTGCAGACAGCTTGTCTTCTGCTCGTTGGCAGTTCTGGCAGGAGAGAGAAACCCTCTTGAGTGTCTCGATGCTTTTGGTGCCACAGGTAAGTTCTGGACAGTATGTCCCAGGCTCATAGTTCTGCAGATTTTTTTTTATGTTTTTGGACCTCAAGTTCTCTTTGTCACTGTGAAGAGGTAAGACAGTATGTGACATCATTCAGCTGACAGGGCAGAGTAGGTGAATCAGAGGATGGAATTATGAGTGTGAGCGCACCCAGCAGATTGTGTCCCCGCCCCGTTCACTGCAGGCATCATGGGTCTACAGTGGGCTAAGCATCTTCGCAACTCGGTTAAGGTGACCATTAATGACATCAATGAGGCCTGCGTTAAAATGATCCGGGAAAACTGCCACCTCAACAACATCCGAGTAGAAGGCAACCGGGCATCCCGGCACGCTGACGACCCCGGCAATGCAGAAGATGCCCCTGTCGCGTTGGTGGAGGTCGCCAAGATGGATGCCAATGTTGTTATGCACTTGCGCCCTTTCGACTACATGTGAGTAGAGTCGACACGGGGTGGGGGTGGGCTGCTGTTACGGAAACCACGGAAACCACGGTGACTGGTGATTCGAGGCGTGTTGTTTTTGTTCTGTATGCATGAAAAATATTTGTAGTCTTAACAATAGTATTGTTCCGTTTCTACCAGAGTTTGGCCGTGAGCTACATATATTCACAATTAATGGTCACACAACCTTTGGGCACCACTCGTTTGCTGGGTCTAACACATTTCTCAATCCTGACAATTCCTCTAAATATCCATACTACGATCTCTGGAGCTAAACGGATTCTTCTCCTCTTTATAGAGTTGGGTACTCGGTGCCTCTCAGGGAAATCTTACTATCGCAGTGTGTGGGCTTGGCCCCTGTACTGCCCCATTCACCATGCATGCCTTCCCTGCATACAGTATAGCAATGACTCTGGTCACGCTTATTTTCTCTTCATTCGATAGCTCATTCGGACAGTCTTTTTGTTCACTCGTTCATCAGACACCAGCCTATCAGATTCGCTGTCCCAGCGCAGTGTGGGTTTGATGCGCGCCCGTCACGAGTCCGCTGGGCACTGATGCCCTCGGCCGCTGCTGTCCTAGGAAGGGGGGGGGGGGCTTTTCCCTGTCGCATTATAACCCTCACGAAATGCAGTAATCGGCTGCCCAAACACAAGCAACAAAGACAGCTAGCCAGTGACTTTTGCCGTCTGTACGCAGAACCTTGCAGATTCCCCTTAAATGATAATCAGAAGGAATTCACTTACTGTAGTCTCGCCTGAACCAGGAAGGTTTCCCAAAGCGCGTCCCTGGGTCTCAGCTTAGCATATGATTATTTCCTGTTAGTCAGTTATTTTCTCACTCACGTGGCACCTTGACCCTCCGTTCAACTGAAACATTCTCTCTCTCCTGTCTTCGACCTTGGCTAGTTGCCCTGGTAACTATCCTTATCTGCTCCTTCTGCACCTCCTCTGCATGCCATGTGCTCCTGCTGCAAAACATCTCCTTTCCTCTTTTCTCAAGCCACTCTGGCTCATTGTGCCCCGAAATATATTCTTAATATTTCAGAGAGAAATCAAGATGAGTAAACGCAACTTAAACTACTAAAACGTATAAAACTACCAGTCAAAAGTTTTTGCACACACTGAGATTTTCTACATTTGCATGTTACTCACTTAACATTTATTAAAAATAGACAATATTCTTTTCTAACAAATAATTTTACAGTACGTTCACAATTTGAGTACCTATACTAACAAGGAAATGTCATATCTTTGACTTCAAAGTAACCTTCTCTAGCAGTTGTAAAAACAGAGAGATTCTTTCTACAAGGGACATTAAATGCTGCTGTTTATGGGATGAAACAGTTAACTGGTGCATTTAAAGTTAACATTAGTTAAACTTGTTTTATTTGACTTTCATTTACAGCTGTTCACTCAACTTTCCAGGACTTAGTGAATAAAACAGCAGTGGTAAAAACCCTTGGTTTGCACAAACTCGATTGGTCATGTAAACCACTAAAACCTGTTAGTTTCAGATTTATCTCCCACACGTATCACTGGCTTAAGAGACTCCTAACTGATTGGGGATCGTTAACAAATTATTTACCAGGAGAAAGAGGATAAACGTTCAACACAAAAATTAAGGGTTTGCTATGCTCTAGGATCTTCAAGTAAAATATTTATTATTGGTGTTGCTTTTGTTAAATTTATATTTATTCATCTTCCTCATTCATGTAATTTTTTTTATTTAATTAAAGGGATGAAAAATTCATGCAATGCATTTTTAAAGTGATATTCTTGAATAATATTTGCTGCTGGTTGCAGACACCTGGACCCCTTTGGGACAGCAGTGAACTACCTAGACGCGGCTTTTCGGAACGTGCGCAACCTTGGCATCGTATCGGTGACGTCCACCGACACGGGGTCGCTGTACTCTAAGGCCCCGAACGTCACCCTGCGGCACTACGGCTGCCAGATTGTGAGGACAGAGTACTACAAGGAGCTGGCCGCGCGTATGGTCATCGCTACGGTGGCAAGGTGCTGCAAACTCAAGGGCAATTTTCTTGGTCAGTGTGTCATAGTCTTGGGGGAAACTCAGTTTAGTTTAGTGCAATGTTTGTTTGGTCTTCGTGTTGTTGTAGGTTTGGGAATACATGTTTGTTTGGCACATCGTTTGTTTGGTTAGTTTAGTTGTAGTCATAAGAGAAATGTTTGTTTGATTAGTGCTTTTTTAGTTAGGTCAGTGCTTTGTGGTGGCTTTCGGAGGAATGTTTGTTTGGTCAAAGCCTTGTTGTTTTAGGGAAATGTTTGTGTATTTAGTGATTATGGTTTAGACTTAAGGGGAATTAGCCTACAGATTTCAATACATTAAAATATTTCAAATAAGATGCAGGACTCATGAGTCCCACTGTAAATTCGCATTCGTTTGTTTGCTCTCATTTTCTTCTCGCGTCCCAGTAGATTTGTAAGCTGAGTTGTGGCTGGTGGTGGATCGCAGGCCAGGAGCCTGATGTGTTTTGTTCCCCGGCAGGGCGGCCGCCCGCTGCAACAAGGGCATAGAGGTGCTGCTGGCCGTCGCCGTTGAGCACTTCGTCCTGGTGGTGGTGCGGGTGCTGCGAGGCCCCACGCAGGCTGACGAGGCAGCAAGGAAGATACGGCAGCTCCTGCACTGCCAGTGGTGTGAAGAGAGGGTCTTCCTGAAGCCCGGGAGCATGGTGGAAGGTCAGACCTGGGGGGGGATTGGGGGGGGGGGGCGGTTAGCCAATGCGACAGATGCCTGTATGAGGGGGTGAGAGGCTCCGCTATAGGACCCCTGCAATTTCCTGTCTGTCTGACAGTCCAATGTATCTGTCTGATCTATCTGTCCATACATCCAAAGTTACTTTGGCTGAACTGCTTTGGAAAGATGCCTAATTGTATAACTGGGTCAGAATTCGCAGTAAAAGCTCCAGCTTGGCGGATGTCTTTGCTGGCTGGGGCCAGTGGGGTGTGAATGGCTTGAGGTGGATTCATATCACATTTGCTGTCTCTTCCTCTTGGGTCCTGCAGCCTTTACACTGTCTCCCCTCCTCTGTCCTGACACTCGGTCCCCGTTTTCTTTCCCTTTGCCCCCGATTCTAATGAACCCATCTTAGACTCCCTCCCCACCATAAACCCACCGTTCCTTCCCCCAACCCGCACGTCACACGCCTCTGTACGCCGTCCCACAGCAGCTTCCTCGGGCTTTACCATTGGCTATCTTGGCAAAGGTCAAAGGTCACTCCTGCTCTGATTTGCCTGTCCCTAGAGAGCCTATACAGACAGCTACCCTGCAGCTGCCAGGGGAGCATGCCGGGAAAGACGGCCGTGGAGCTGGGCCCCCTCTGGTAAGCGCCGGTCTGCCTCTGATACTCCCCCGGCGTTGGGGGGGGGGGAAGGGGAAGGAAGGAAGGTGTCCCATCTGTGTTTGATCTCTCTTCCCCTCCTTCTCCAGGGCGGGTCCTCTTTTCAACACGGGCTTCCTCCGGCGCATGCTGGCCGCAGCCGTGCAGTACAGCATGGATGACGCGCAGCCGCTCGTAAAGACGCTCATCTGCGAGTCGGAGTGCACCACCCTCAAGTCCTTCTCCGTCCACGGCCCCACCCTCCACGCCAATCAGGGTGAGACTAGCAGCCCCCCGCCGTTAGCTTGACGACAACATGTTCTGATTTGTGTTTCATGAAAAATGGCAGTTTCTCCTCCCTTTTTCAGTGGAATGCGGTGTGGTCATTAAAACGGTACAGAAGGCAGAGGACGCGGCCTCAGTGGACCAATCAGGTGATGTAGCTTTCATGGAGGAATATAGTGGCATTTCCCCATTTGAGGAAGAGCTGTTTCGCGCAGTTAAATCATTGCATTACCTCATTGCACAGTTTGAGTGCCTTATGGCGCCCCCTACAGTCATGGTGGGATGTGCCTGTAGGACCCTGAGCTAGGGAATCGATTCTTTAACACAAGGCGGCCAATCCTTTAGCCTGATAGGTCGGCGGTCTTGGGGATGCGGGCTTGGCATTGTGCAGCGTGGTAGGAGATCGTGTTTCGTGTTTGATCGGACGGTCTACACCGTAGGGAAGAGGAAGACGACCGAGGAGTCCGGGAACGTGCTGAAGAAAGCAAAGTCGGAGACGTCGATGGAGCACCCGGCGTTTTACTACAGCATCCACCGGCACAGCATCCGCGGCATGAACATGCCCAAGTGAGCGTTACCCCCCCACCCAACTGCATTCCGACACAATGAAACAAACAAGACACTTCACTAAAACATTACCTGCATGGGGAGTAAATTCAACCCAGTGTAATTTAAACAGAATCTCAAATCCAGCATGCCGTCTCTGGAATATGAAACTATCGCATAATTTATTTATTTCATATTTTGTATAATTGTTATATGATGTCTGGCTAACATTTAAACTAAATTTTCTGGTCTCGGGGCTTCGCCCTCAAAAGTCAATTTTATTTATCTGTTGGTTGGTTTTATAACATGATTACTTCATCAGCGTTGTAATTTAGCACTGGCCAAAGCTCTGCTGAGTAGCTAACAGTAACGGTACAGTGAGGCGCGTGTTCAGTCTAAGCCGCTGGATTTGCTCATCGGCAGGTTGAACAAATTCCTCCAGTACCTGACAGAGGCAGGATTCCGGGTCAGCCGGACCCACTTCGACCCGACGGGGGTGCGCACCGACGCCACCCTGAGCCAGTTCAAGGCAGTGCTGACCAAGTACAGTGTGCCTACCTACTCTACCACGCAGGTGGGGGCCCGCAGCCTGAGCGTGGACGAGCGCTGCCGGCCCGTGGAGTGACCCACCCCCCTCCGAACACGTTCTTACTGCACTGATACTTTCCCTTTATTGTGATTTTATAGTATTTCTTCTTTTAAAGCGCTGTATCTTACCAGCCTTTTTTAAAGGGGTCTTTTGCTTTTTTCCTTTGCATCACAAAGACCAAACACTGTTTTGAAAGCGCAGCCCAGACTCTCTCTGATTGTGCCCTGAGTTATGAAGTAAGCTGCACCTGCAGGTGACGCTTTCGGGGGCCGGGGTCCCACCTTTACTGCGTCTCAATGCAGAGACCTAAGAATCAGCTTGGGCCTCCCTCTGTGAGCTGTGAAGAACCCAATTTATTTTAATGCTATGGAGACTGGTCTGCTGTACTGCTTGGTTTTATGGTAATTTCAGAAAGGTATATTAAACATGGATGTCAAATGCATGGTGATATTTACTTTATAAGTGAAGCGACGAAGCGCAGTGTTGTTGCATTCATGTCACGTGACACTCTTTCCCTATAATAGGGGTGTCTTGGTGCTTTTGTGCTTGTAACTGTGGCCTGACACCTGCAGGCTGTGGCTTGAGGGTTTCCTCTCACCTCAGAATCATGGTTTGTGTGAGTTTGTGTGAGTGGCTGGCTGTCCGCTGCCTGTCCACCTGTGCCTCCCAGCATTGGGCTTCCTTAACCTGCACTGGAAAGACCGATGGATCATTCTTGTGCAGTATTTAGACAGAGAGCAGCTCTCAAAAGCCGCTCGGCTACGTCCTTCAAGGTGAAGATCAGGCATTTCAGAAACATTTGCTACAGATGTTACCTTGAAAAATACCCAGGGTCTTTATGTACGCATTATCACATTAACATACAAACTGGGTAACTTAGTACTGTCTGGGATTTCACTCATTTTAAGTTACTGTGTGGTAGGGCAGCATTTTTTCCCCTGAACTGGGAGAGCGCAAAATCGTGGGCTGTCTGCAGGTCCCCAAGGACTGGTTTGAGACACACTGCTACAGCAGTCAATATGACTTTTTTTTTTCCTCCCCTCTATAGAGTATGTGGAAAGTAGAAAATCCACCTCCATGAATTTGATTGAGGATTTCAACTGCACTGCAACTCTCAGTGCAGCTTCTGTTTAAGTCAAACTCTTACACCCTATTTTTTTTGTTGAAACACGGGCAATGCTTTCCCGCCACAAGCACTGAGTTTGATCGCACAGCACCACAGGGCAATGCTCAACTGCGAGCTCATTGTTTTGAAATGAGTCGTTATTTTGGCACGTTCAGTGACTGCTGGCGTAGGTCCGTTTCTTTCTATACACGCCGTGCGCAGTACAGCACATCCGTCTTTAGTGGTCAAGCACACACCTGATCACCTGATTCTGGGGCTGTGGGTGGCCTGTCGGCCTGCCGTTGAATTCACAGAGGATAGATGAGGTAAATGAGATGTAACAGATTTCGATGACCCATTCTCTCCTCTAATGCTCGAACACTGTCCAAAACTAAGGATTAATTCTTGTAGGCTATTTGGCTTTACAGACACGTGGTAGCACACTGAGTATGGCATCGTGCTCAAATGCATCCGTCATTTGACATTCCTTCAATAAATCGATGAGTATATGCATCTTTCTTTTCCATTAAGTCTTTAATTAACTTGCACCCAAAGATGCAGCTGAATTGAAGTTGAATGCACCTGGTCTGCTGTAGGTGAACTAAAAATCTCAGCTTCACCGATCGCAGGCATTTCAGGGAGGCTGTTAGGCAAAGCCAGTCGTATGCAGTGTTCCTGTAAGTTATAATTTAATTGAAACGCTGCTTTGTCACTGACACCTGTAATATTTTCTAATGAGTGACCCAAACCCGCCCAGCTGGTTACGGGAAGGCCCTCACATCACTACTGCCCAGATTATGTGGATTTTTTTTTTTAAAGCAAGCACCCTGCTAGAATATATTTACGATTCGTAGGACTCGAATATTGGGATCGACAAGTTTCAGAGGACCCCTCAATCAGCCAATCACAGTGGGTTTTTAGGAGGACCCCTCAATCAGCCAATCACAGTGGGTTTTTAGGATGACCCCTCAACCAGCCAATCACAGTGGGTTTTTAGGATGACCTCTCAACCAGCCAATCACAGTGGGTTTTTAGGACGACCTCTCAACCAGCCAATCACAGTGGTTCCCCAGGACTGGCGTTGAATCTTTTTTTCAAAAATCCACACCGGCTCCCCATGGATCAGGTTTGCCATGCCTCTCTTAGTGAAAATACTCATGCAGACGGAGCAGGATGGAGCACTAGAAATTTAGCAAATGCCTTTAAGACACGATTCCTCTATCACCCCCCTTCCCTGACCAGGGTAAACAGCTAGGAGGTGGAGGAATCTAAGAAAAAAAAACAAACTGTCGGTTGTACATGTTTTTAATGTTTTTCCATTAGCTATTGTTGTGTACATCCCCCCCC
>JAABNX020000038.1:15100395-15113607 GCA_015163995.2 Mormyrus lacerda
ACCCCCAAAAAGCCAATTCTCCAGCAAAATTTAGTCAGCCCCCCAGCAAACTGGCACAGCACCCCTGACGGGCCTGATAGGAGCACTGGGCATTTACACTGTGCTCTGTGATCTACACGAGCTATTGCACTGTGGCATGAGCTTGAACCGTCAGATTATCACATGTCATAGTTGTCATAGTGATTCTCACTGCAGCCTTGCAGTTTGTTAGCAACCTTCACTGTGTTCTTAATATGAAATCAATATACAGAACGACACATATTAACAGCCGTATTTACTTTCTGTTACAGTTAAGTATGAAACCACTTGCATATTTAACCTGTTCATTTTAGGGATTACCACTGCTATTGCTTCTATTCAGGACAAAAAAGTTCAAAAGAGATTAGGAATGAAAACGTTACAGAACAAAGTCCACTTCCTGGGAAAAAAAGCTGAAGGTTTAGTCTTTGAAAAGAGAAAATTCTTTCTAATTATTTTGAGTTTTGGCAACTGTAAACATACAATAATAGTCCTCGTGCAGGGATAAAATTACTGACAAGAAACCACTTTTAAGAGAAAAAGGCAAACGGACCTAGGAATTCCCTTGTGCTGAGAGCTGAGATTCTTGTTGGATGCGTATTTGGCACGGAGAAGAGGACAGATTCCCCATGAGCCTCTATCACGGATGGGTGGAACAGACAGGCCGTCCGACACAATGTCATCATGTCTTGGACCTCAGCATAATCAGATAAACGGCAAACCACTGGATTAACAGTTTAACTACATGGATAAAAATGCGGCCTTATTCTTTAAGCCAGGCTGGAATACATGAAAAAAGATTTCAATGATATTCAGTTTGTTTGTTTGTTATCTGTTGAAAGTGATGTTACTGAGGTATCAGTGCTCCATTGTTGCTAGAAGCTGAAATAATATATAGCTTCTTCACCTTTTTGGTTTTTGAATATCCGTTTTGTCACGTCTGCTTCCTCAAGGAGACCCAGACAGTCTGCGTTTCTCCAGCTTCAAACAAACCTGCACCACGTGTTCTTAACTGGTCATTCTTGATTGTTTGGTTCAGACATACTGGGAAGGAGCAAGGATATGGGCTGAGAAGCATTGGCTTAAAGAATGAATTCCCATTTTGGGCATTTTTATGCTGTCGGTCACATTCTGGAGATGCCTAAGCAGCGTTCCACAGTGATGCTATACTTTGTGTAACCTTGTCCTTGTGGCCCTGTGGAAGCCCCGAGTGAAGTCAGTCGATTTCAAAATAACATTCCTCTCTCAAAAGGACACTGAATCTGGCACTGCAAAACTGTCCACGAATTACCATATTAAAAGTACATATCATATCCAGGATCCTAATCAAATTAAATTTATTTATCAAATGCACAACAGTATAGCTTACAGCAGTAGATGCAGGAAATGTAATGGGTTTCCCTGAGAGCTTCCTATAGAAGTAAAACATAAGGTGAAGGATAAATAAAAGATAAGATTAAAATAATAAAGTAAGGGGGAAAAAATAGGTGTAAAAACTGCAAAATGGTCATATTAATAACCTGTGAATTGACTGTGAATTGAAGCTGAATTTGACTGTGCATGACTAATCCTAGCATAGCTACATTTATGAAAATGACGGCTAAAAAGACGCTGGATTTGATCGATATTGGTGACATAGATGTCGCCCTCTGCCACTACTTGACCTAGAGGTTAATGTGTGTAACGTGTAACAAAAAACTGATACGATGCATCAGTGGCAGTTAGTGTACAGTGAATATGCTGATTTCCACACAGCATTTCACCCCAAAGCTGCTGATATTTGGACATTTAGGGAACATGAGTACAATTAATACATAAATGATTGTTTGTTATGTAAGAAAGAGGAATTAGTCTGTCTGCTAAGGAGCTCACAGCATTTTGTCTTTCGGTTCTGAAGGTCATTTTGAGGTAGTCTGAGGTAGCTTAGTCTGAGCTGCACGGATTTCCAATCAGGGGCTGTTGGATGTAGGTAATATTTCCCTCAGATTTCAGGGTCTGTGTTTTCCAGACAAAATTTTTTAACTTTCACAGTCTGCTTGGCTGCTCAGAACTGGACCTCATTCTGGGCATAATCTGTTTGAAAGCCGTCACGTCTAGGTGTGTGGGAGACTGAAAAGCACCTGTCAGCATCGGTCAGGCTTGTGATTCTCTCCTGTTAGATACAAAATGGGAACAAAGGAATTGGACTGAAGCTAATCGGAAGCATGTGACTCATGTCGTCTGAATAAATAGCTGTTAGTCTAAGGATTCAGAAAATCTTACGTAACTGTTGAAGTAATTTGATTTGTTTTTTTATTCACTTCTAATATGTACTGTTTTAAAAAGCTTGGAAATAAATTGTACAATTGAAAGGTATATATCTGCTGTACCATGATTAATTTTGCCACTAATTGCTAGTCTATGTTAATCCACAGACATACCCACTTTTAGCTTCATCTTAGGTTAATAACTCACTCTGTTACAACAGTGGGACTGGAACCAATAGCTTTAATTACCTGAAGCAACTTCTTTCTTCCGCTTTCATTCTCTTTATCATTTCCTGTTATACAACTATATTATTTATGGATATTTATTGATGTGACTTTCCAATGCTTTTAGAGAAAGTAGCAATTGAATGGCCTTTAACTGTGTTTTTAGAAGAATTCACACAAGGCCATAAACTAACCATAATCAGGTCAGGCAATTCCTGAGGTCGCAGTGAAAGTCTTAAATCGTGTCAGGAAATAGGCCACAAAGTGAACTCCACAAATGTGAAATAAATCCTGTGAACTACTCATGCACAACAAGATAGGAGCAGTCGTCTGGTAGCCTCAGGTGAACAAATGAACCATCTGGTTTGCACTGAAAAATGCACCTGGTGCTATCAGTACAATCCGGACTGACCTGTAGAGCAATTCGGCCTAGATCGGTGGCATTTTTTTCCCGAAAGGAGGTGTTGCAAAAAAGGCAGGTTTTCCTGGTTTCACTGAATAAGCAAGCAATTTAAGGACAGCAGCTTCGAGTGAGGCTTACAGAGCCAGTGCATTAAAACCATGTGTGATGGGGATTTTGCGCACTTACTGAGATTTGGAACACATCTGCCGCATTTCACATACACACAGCCACTGGATAGTTTTCTCTTCAACTACCAGAGGGAAAAAAAATCTTCTGTTATTAATTTAAAGCCAGTGCGTAAAAAAAGAATGGCCAACAAAATAAGGATTTAGAATAACAAAACTAAGTAATGCATATTTTCATTCTTTTGTTCAGCTATGTGCAGTATAGAAAAGGCTCCTGGAATTAATTGCGTTCTAGATCTTCACAGGGCGGGAAAAGTAAAGTGCGACGGAAGGTGTTTACCCATAATGCCACTGACCCCGGATGTTTCGTCAGTTGACCGTTTACAATGAACTGTCTAAGTGTCCTTTGAAATGGCAAAGATACATTCAACCTAGAGAAATTAAGCATCAGTTGTTATTAAAATAGAAGCACAGTGACTATTAGTGGAATAGGCCTGTTTCTAAAGGTCGCTTTGGTTGCTTCACAAAGACTGAAGTCACTTGCAAGCATTTGTTGAAAAGCTGATATATATATTTGTATATTTCCAGGGGCAGATTAACTTGTCCTGGGGCCCTGGGCTAACTTGGCTAGGAAGGGGAAGGTACTTGGGAGATAATGAAAAACAGCTGCCGATGGATTGATCTACGGATAAGATTTAATAAGCTTAATCATCAAAATTTCCCCCAGGCAGGGTCAGGCCCCTGATGTTAGCTGGGGCCCTTGTCTATAGCCTAAGACAGCAGATTACCTCCAAAGCAAATACATTTAAATTCTACTTCTAACAGGACAGTAGAAAAATTTGTTTTTTTTTGCATTAACTTATCAAATGAGCAAATAAAGTGTTCACAGAAACTCTTGAGAGGCTTTACTTACTTCAGTAAAGAGTGCAGATTTATTGGATTTATAACAAAAATCATTACTTTATGTATTGTTCACAAAATACATATATCAAATTTGAAACAACCTGTAGCTTTAAGTAAAACATTTATTCCAAATAGCGATAAATAAAAAAACGCAAATGATTGAGGATTGAGTGAATGAAATGACGTTCTGAGCTGAAAAGTTAAATGACAAGCAGTCTGATTGGGATCTTTCCCTTAGTAACACCTTAGCAATAATAAAACATAAAACGCTGAATGAGTCAGTCAAAAAACCTACGACGCTAACTTAGACATTGCTTGTCACTCGATTTTTGTTATGAAACCAATAAATTAGCGACATTTTTAAAGAATTAAGCAAGCATCCCAAGACTTCCTGTGAGCGCTGTGTATGCGTATTGCTGCCCAAGCCCAGATCGACAGGGAGATGTAAAAGTGGGAAGGTAGGACAATTCCTGGGGTCCCTGTCATTCAGGGGCCCTATAAAATATCTGGGATGGGGGCCCAATTTAAAATGCTTTCATGGAGCCCAAAATCTGTAGCAGGGCCCCTTGATCTGTATCTTCCAAGCTGATGATTCTGCAGTGTCTGCAGCCCTACATTTCCTAGGAGCATATATGCCCCCCCCCACATGCCCACCCCAGCTTGCACTCCAAAGGGACACCTCACACACGCAACTGGGACACATCGGCATGTGAAAACACACACTCATCAGGCAGTATGTCCACGGAGCTCAGCAGAGGTGTTCTGTAAGCCGAGGGCTATTTTCGGAAGTTCATCCGCTGGGAACTGACCCTGTTTATAATTAGAGTGCTACTGTTGTTATCGTTCACGTTGATCACAGAAACATTACCCTTTAATTTATTCATTGTTTGTTCATCTCTCGAGGCTTGATTGAATGGCATATTCCCAGAGGGTTTATCCAGATTCTGTTGCTAAAATGTTTAATATCCTGTACCGGATATTTATTTCAACTGTCAATATATACAGGAATGAATCCAGTACTGTCTGGTGTTTTATCGCTTTTTGCTCCTGCATAATGTTGCATTTGTGGGCGGCTGTTTAGCGACGCAGTGTTCACAGCGATGCAGAGATCTGCGGCTGAGTGACTGTGCACCTTCCCTAGGCTCCAACACAGTCTGCTTTCACGGCGAACCCCGAGGCTTCATCTACATCCTGTAATTACACATTGAGGTAACTGGTGAGCGATTACCCCCAAATTAAAAGTACTATCAGGCCAGAAGAAAGTGAGCTGTGAGGCATGTCGGATCCTGACCGTAAGCCTTGCCAAGTCTTGTATTTATGTGAAATAATAACCTTTACTTTTGACCTGTGTGGAGCCGTGTGGTGGGGTTAAAATGCCAGGAGGTAATGCTGTACATTTTGGCTTCTCATTTCAAAGCAATTAGTAGAGAGTTAAAGGCATGTAATGTATAATATCTATATGATTAGAAAAGTGAGCCAAAACCTGAAGGTGGTGTTGGTGGTGGTGGGGTGGGGGGGGACAGCGATCTGTAATAGTCTTTAACCTCTGCAAAGTAAATTATGGTACAACCGGACTGCTTATTCTGTGACAGCCATATGCTGCTGACAATGTAAGCAGACTCTAGAATGTAAAACCATTAGCACAACTGCCTGAATGCAGAGCAAGAGATAAAACGAAAGAAAACAGGACATTCAACAGGAAAGAGGAAGGTTTTCACAATATTTCAGGTGTGAAACACAGGACTGTGCAAAACAGGGAGACTAGGTTGTATGTGCATATACTTAAATATAATATATAATGGAAATATAAATCTTTGCTTAAAATAGTACCCATAGACTGTAAACATTGTCAATATCACACTGTATAACTATATAAAGAGATATGGAATCAACCCTGAGCCAAACCATACATTTCCACGAGCCTTGTGAATTATAGTTAGGGGAAATGTACAAAATCTGGACTTGTATGATATTGCCAAATTCTGTCTGCAACCCGCCACAAAGAATGATCTATTTTATTACATAATAATGAAAATAATGGCCCCGCCCAATTCCCCGCCCCCCCAGCCTGTAGCCCCCAGACACCTGAGAACCAGAATTTGAGACTTCAGTGTCATTGACTGTACAATACATCCCAACAATGACGCCCGCCTCCCACCCACATTTGAAAAAGGATATTGTCACATTTCTGAGAAAATAAGAAAATATGGCTCCTAGACATTAAGGATTGGCATAGAAGGACAAGAACCAAGAATTGCTATTTGACAAAAAAAATAATGGCAGTGGCCAGTAGGGGGCCAGACATCAACTCTGGATTTCAAACAGGCTTCTTCCAGCTGAGGACATTCCTAATGTTTGTGTTCCATAAATGTTTTTAGTTAGTGGTTGATTGCCAGAGTAATGAAAAATGCTCAAGGGCGAACATGGGCTCAACCCCCGAGGACTGGAGGCCTTGACAACCACGACTCCAAAAACAAGGCGACAAATGGGAACTAATAAGGTTCTAGAACAAACAGTGGACTAGTTATCTGCTTAATCACATAATCTGATTCTGGCTACATGTGAACATCTCCACAGTGATCATGTCATAGGACTGCATTTATTGGTTTGAATTCTGGTGAAAAATTATAAATTAGGCTTGTGGTCTCTGCTTTTGTAGTCAATGCTTTTTTGTTTTTCAAAATGCATATTACGTCGCCCTTGGGACAGCTTATCGTAGCACGTGATTACAGTTCAGAACCACAATCCAAATGTACAGCGCCTGTCCTACATAGGATTACACTCTGAGTTCAGCGATCCTCCCATTCTCGTCCCCTCCCTCTGGCATCCCTCATGCCCCTATGGGGCAAATGCTGTCATTAAACCACACCTTTGCCACTCCCCTGTCCTACTTTGCTCTGGGCCACCTTGTGGTTTGATCACTTTGAAGCCTTTTTTCTTGAACTCTTAGTCATGGATCCATGAATGTTGAGGGTACCCATAAATTTTAATTTTCAGTTAAATGAAGACGATCTGTTATGTGTGGCAAAATCTAGAGACGGTTTGATTGACTTATTCAGTCGTCACCAACACTATAAGTAAACATCACTGTACAAGTTACTTTATTATTCTGAATTACATCTCAATCAGGACAAGATAGCTTTGCTGGAATTACAATCATTCAGCTTAGAATGAAAACAAAGACTAATGTTGGGCACAGTGGAAACTCCTGACTTATGGGCTGTTGGGAAGCTTTCAGCCAGTTTTAGTGTTCTTTGTTTCTTTGGAAAGTCTGCCTCTGTCTGTTCATACTGAACTGGAGGTCAGTGACTCAAGACCGGATCGGACGATTAGTAGACGTCTGTACTCTGTACTGCCAATCGAAAATCCAGCCCCACCCAGAATCATGTCTGAAGTCCAGTGGGGTTATGGTGGGCCAGCCAAAAAGGCCGCAGGCTCCATGGGGTGCTCCTTGGGCTGTGGCCAGCTGTCATGCTTTGAGGCAGAGCCTGGTGGTGAATGTTCCTTCAACAGCATAGCACTAACAGGATGATGAGCATTTGATTATCTTACCTCATTGCAGACATTAGAGATGCATTTACCAAGCACGTCGCAGAAGAAGAGCTCATGTACTGCCGTAGATGTCTATGGAACGACAAACTCTCCTTATTTAATCTCTACCTCTGTTATCGACCATTTTCAAATACAATGGTAATTAAAAATTCATTTTCCAACCCATGTGTGCGTCTACAACCAAATTTCGTACAGAATGCCTGCAGGAGCGTGTGAAATCCTTGAGGCACAATGTACGAAATGTTGTTAAAAATGTCTGCTTCATGGAGGATATGAGATACTGTGCATGGAAGGCTGAAGTAAAGTTGTAAGCACAGTCGTGATCACGCCTAGGCTACCATGATTTTTACTTAGCAACTATTTTGCTTAACGCCCTGGTTGTTGGATATAGTTTCCTCATGACAATCCCTCATTCTCTGCGCACTCCACTGAAGCCGTCGACAGGTCACTTCTGCTTATTTTCATTGACCATTGCCTCACTGCACAGGGCTGAGTTACTATAATGGCCCAACATTAAGTTTAACTGACTCTGTTTAAATGCTTAGTAGGTTTGCGCCAACTCAAAGAACCAGGTGCAAAGGAAAATGCCGGAAAACGCCATCAGGCTACACATCCAGCTGCACAACAGGAAAAACAACATTAAAAATAAACTCTACCTCACTGGCTGGCCCACTGGTTCTGAAAAGTCATGAAAGGCCCCTGGTTATTCTTCTGTGGTGGCCTTTCGTACAGTTTAGAACAAAGAAAACTGGGTTCAACTGGGGCTCTGGAAGAACTCTGTAACATGGTTTCCCAAATCAACAAAATACCTAAATTAATTTCTGTCGGAGTGGGCACTTCCCAGTATGGTGAAATTCCACTCTCTATTTTCCTTGGTAACACTGTCACTTCTAGAGAAAACAATCTGATGAGTAAACGGAGACTCCGTGGAAAGTTTCAACCAATTGTAACTGCATCGTTACTTAGCATGGGATGAAAAATGAAACGTGTGGGGGAAAAAAGTACCGGTGCGATATTTTCACAGCTGGAATAGAAGTGTGTCATGGTAGCCAGTTGTATTTATATGTATATTTATAAACAAGAATTCAGAGAAAATGAAAGTGTGACTATATTCAGTCTAGTGATATGAAAAATATAAGATTACTTGAATAGTCCAAAAAAAGGCCAGCTGATAACCCCCTTGGTCTCCCAAACCCACCCTCATCTCCCTACCATAACCTCCCGTGTTTTTGGTTCTGCAGGTCGGGCGGATGCTGAGCTGCAGGGCTTCCACTCCCACTACAAATGGCAGTACACCTTAGCCTTCTTCACCTGCCTGCAGGACGAGGTGGAGCAGCAGAAGGCAGGCCAAACACAGCTCCTTAAGCAGAGGGTAAAGAGGGGGGAGTCCTGGGCTAAACTAGTGTTCTGAGGGCAGGGCAAAAAATTATGGTATAAAGAGAGAGAACCAATTGGATTGTAGAGGAGGTGGGTCCAAGCTACTGGAGGAGGCAGGACCAAGAAATCTGATTGGTTGATCCAGCCTCCTGTAGTTGCCTGGACCCACGTCCTCTACAGTCTGATTGGTTACCTCTCTGAACTAACCATTCTTTGTTCTGCCCTTAGTAAAACTCCCATGAACATTAAACTATTGACCAATCAGCAGCTTTAAAATGACATGATAGACATGCTGGTAATCATTCTACCAAGAAGCAGCGTGGCTGTGCAATTGAGCAGGTTTTCCTCTCCCACCAGGAGCCTCCCCAGGCCACTGAGACCTTGTATTCGGAGAAGGTGCTATATTTTGATGACACCAGGAAGTGGAAGGAGAGGTTTGTGGTGGTGCGGGGTGACTATAGTCTGGAATGCCATGATAGCTATGAGGTCAGTGCCATCCTGCCAAGTCCATCAAGCGTTATAACCAGCCTGCTCAGCTGCAATGTGACTAAGCTTTAACACTGTCTCTTCACATCTAGTCTTTAATGAAAGGATTGTTGCCGCGATACAGTCTGCTGCCAGTAGGGGGCACTGTTCTGACTTCAGAGGAGAAGTACATGGCCCTGATAGACAAGTGCTTTCCAGACCCCAACGGTGAGTATAAGTGTGACGTTGAAACATGATGCAATGCTGAGCACAGGGAGGTCACCGTTTCGGCAGTTCATACTCTTTCAAGGGGGAGGAGGAAAGGTTTTGGTACATTTACCAAGAGAACAATTTATAATAAGGATACTACATTGATCGTTCATAGGGAAATTCTCCCTTTTCCCGCCTCATCTTGTGCTCCATGACACACAGACACGTGAGAGCAGGCTTGGCAGCGAAGGGCAGCCCCCCTGGAGCTGGGGGGTAAGCGCCTCACTCAAGGGCCCACAGATGTCACTATTTTGCCGAGGTTGTGCTCGAACTGGAGACATTTTGATCTCAGGCACAAGGGCTTAAGCCACTGAGCCACATGCTGCTCCCTTATGTACCCAACCAAGGCAGAGCACCAGCTGAACGCCTGTCCATCATAGAACACATGCAATATGGGCAATTTAGGGTCATAAATTCACCTTCTTTTGATGTCTTTGGACCAAACATGGAAACCCAAGCAACACAGGAAGAGCATTTGACCAGTAATCAGTATCTTACACTGCCTTCTAGTAGAGTTGGATGTCTTGAGACCGGTCTTGGTCTTGTCACAATCTCGACAGTCTTTGGTCTTGTCTCAGTCTCGCTGTCTTGGTCTTGCTGTCTCAGATCAACATAGTGGTCGGGAGGTTTGGAGCGCAAAATATCCATGACACACAATGTAACGTTTGATAATGTAACATCATTATTATTATTTCGCGCCCTTCAAATGCAACCAATCAATGACCTACATGCATTTTGTTGTGATTCAGACATTGGCTCATCCAATCAAAATATGCGTTATACGCGCAAAATAAGTGTAGCGCTAGTTAAACGTTAGATAGATGTGTAATCACATGCCACTGCAGACATCAAGATGTCAGCCTCTTTTAAGCACTTGTCCTTATTCTTATTAATGCACAATTTGATGTGCAGTTTGTATTGGTATATAATATTTGCATTTGATTCATGTGACGTTTGCGCATGTCTTTATATTGTTTGATTACAGTATTTTACTTAAAATGGTGTTGTTTGACTAAATAAATGTGACCATTGACTTTTAAATAACATCTGCATATCACGTTGTGTTGACTTAACAGGCCTAATCCATTTCAGGGAAGTTGATATCATACAGTGTCATTTGGCTAGTACTACTACAATGGGACATGATGCAATTTTTAATTTTTAATCACAACTTTATTGATCCCCATGGGGAAATTCCTTTTTTGGGGAAATTGTTTTTTACGCCTCCCTCAACTTGCTCTTTGTAGAGCAAGTTGTCCGCAAAGGGCTGCCACCTGTTGGCACGCCCAGGGAGCTGGGGGTTAAGGGGTCTTGCTCAAGGTGAAGTTTATACTTCAATTTTCAATTTAATGTTACAATTTCATCTACAAATTAAGTATAATTGAAATCAGTTACATATTTCCCGTTCTTTAGACAGTTGGAGGTGTTAGCTGTTATGTCAGATGATTTTGGGACCAGTCAGTACCCGTCATGTCAGTCCCCAACAGCACACAAAAGTTAAGAGAGTCTTTTTTTTCAGTCTCGGTCTCGTCTCAACTTTGTGTTGGTCTTGACTCGGTCTGTCTTGGTCACTGTAGTTCACTAGTTCACTGTGGTCACGACCACCTGTGTGACGGAAGCTGCCAAACTTAGTGAAATGGACCATCGTTCTCCTGGCTCTGATACCCCTTAAATGAGGTTGGCTGTGAATATCTGAGGCCTGAGTTTAAATGCTCTCTGGAAAATACATTTCCTGGTGCAGCACATAAACACACATCGCTTTATCTGTTTGGTACATGGCCATGGAAAAAAAAGAAAACAAGGCAAAGCGCCAGAGCTATTCCGTAGGGACAGTATTTGTTTATTTTCCTACATTGACTATTATTGAAAATAAGTCTTCCTGGAACATTATTGTTCAGATGTCATTTATGAATGACCTTTATTTTCATCACGCACTCTCCTGCTGGTCTGATGTTACTCAGCTGCATAGACGATGATGCTGTCTACAGAAATGGCAAATCCTGGCTACACGTGTTAACTTCCACTCTCATCCTGAGGCGTGGCTTGGATTTCCAACTGCAGGTGCGAGCGAGGAGTCTCCCCCACCGGTGGTCATCCCCCAAGGCAAGTTCCCCGTGTTCCTGAGCCTGCCGTACCACAGGGACTCCTACTTCTGCTTCCAGAGTGAAGACCTGCAGAACGCCTTCATCTCTGTCCTGACAGACTGCATCCGACACCAGAACTACGGTAGCCATGCATGGGTGGGGGCAGAATGGGGTGGAGTTGGACTGTTTATAAATAGGTGCAGCCTTAAATTTAGGAAATCACCAAATCAAGGTAGCATGTAATTGATCATCTCTCCTGTCAGTCATGTGATCATATGAACGTGGCAAAAATGTTGTTATAGATCTGGACACAGATTTATTATGGAATCAGTGTGAGTTCAGTCCTCCAAGTACAGCTAGTAACCCTGGAGTTTGTTCCAGCTAAGTACAGTAGCAGCAGTCGTCAGCGCAGCTGTTCTGCGTTAAATCACATGACCTTAACCATTTTGGTCATTCCAAAGTTTTTTTGTGGTTAATTTTATTATTATACATATAATCTATGGGGCAGCATGGTGGTGCAGTGGTTCGCCTCACACTTCTGAGACCCGGGTTCGAGTCTCCGCCTGGGTTACATGTGTGTGGAGTTTGCGTGTTCTCCCCGTACCGTCGTAAGGTTCCCCCCCCCCCCCCACAGTCCTCAATAAGAATGTTCACAGGCAGTATAGGGTTGCAAGAACACTTATTGCAGGCAGTATGGGAAGCCGTTCCATCCCAGAGCATATGCACACACAGACAAGCACAAAATTATTGGCAATTTAGAGAATCCAGTTCACCTAACTGCATGACCCTGCAGTGTTACTGTAAAAATCCACCTGACAAGGCAAGCTGCATATAACTGGTTTCGAGGACTCATTACATGTTGGTCTATAGCAAGGCTTGGGAACCTGGTTTTACTGGGTCATTCGTACCACAGCGGCTCACTCCTGCTCCGCACCAATGAGCACGGTGAGCAATGAGTAACGGAAGGCCTCACTTCCTGCGATGAAAGGTGTTATTTTTAGCTGGTGGTGAGCCACTCTGTAGGTGCTCTACAGTGACATACACTGCTGTTCTCACTGCAGAATTAGAATCTATGTTGCCACATTACCAAATATTTTCACCAGCCTTAGTTATGTGGCAATAAAGATTCTGAGATCAATAACCAAAGATGTTTGCCCCTTCACAGGCAGAAATTTGTTTTAGTTGTTAAATTACTAGATTGTTTTTTTTTGAGGGGTTTTTAAAAGGCCACCAGCAAATCACTCCCCTCACACGCTGCTGTGAGTCCCTGCCAGAACAATGACTTCATGAAATAACAGGGTAACATTTGCCAGAAGGCCGTAGCTTCACCACAACGCGCCCCTTCTGCCCATCCAGACTTCTCGAGGAACACCTCGTATGAAGCTCATGCCTTCTTGAAAGCCGTCCGCTTCTACAGGGAGGAGAAGGGTCACCACGAGTCCTGGGACATGCTCGTCGGGAATGACGTCTCAGTAAGTGCCCTTCCTGAAAACCACCATCACCTGTGCAAAGGCCCCTATAGCCCCTATCTCTTCCCTGAGACC
>JAABNX020000038.1:15177156-15189962 GCA_015163995.2 Mormyrus lacerda
TATATATATGCACGTACATTTATCCCCATGCATTTTCCATAGATCTGTAAGCCTTTTTAAACAACTGAGTTTTAACAGCACAGTTTTATTCATTAAAACAATACTATTGCATTACGAATGTTCTCAGTTACAAGAACATAGTAAGAACTAACACGGCTTTGTAAAGTAAATTACCAACATGTTTTATTGATTTTTGCATGTCTTTTACCACGGCATAGCTTTTAATAAATTCTACTGCACCTATTGTTCCACTGTTTATTTAATTCATCGTTCAATCCTGTAAAACAGCACTTTCAACTGTTTTTTCGTTGTTTGGAGTTTATTTAAGATTTATGGTTGTCAAGCACGTTATCCCTATTTTGAAAATTTTCTGACGTCATACTTACATAGCCTATGCGGTCATAAAGAACTGACTATAGTAAAATTAACAGCTTTGTTAAAATGACATGCCTTTTGCTTGCTACGTTGTAAGCGCGGCTGGTGTGGTGTAACATAAACTAGGTATAAAGAGTGGCCATAATTTCGTATAACATGAGATTTTACGAAGTTCCTTTGGAATAGTTTCTGATTTATGTCGAGCCAGTTTCCCCAGACAGGTTAAAACCGGCAGTGAAACTCGAGTAGAGGGAAGACGGCGAGATCATTTAAAGTTAAAATGTGAGCCTTTGGTAAGACATCAGCTGTAAATATATATTTGCCCTTGTCACACTATTTATTCAAAATTAGTTACAATCCACTAATAGGATTAGCGTAAATCATTAAAATTTAGACTCATTATTCATGTTGTAAAGGCTTTAAACGAATTTAAGGACTGTAAATTTATAGTGGGTCATATATCAACTAAATATCTCCATAAGGTTGCGATTAGCGTTGACGTTGTCTTTTGCGAACTCAGCCAGTACCCTATAGAGTATTACTAAGTACGTGTGTTGGCGTAAAGCTATTAATTACTTTATTTATTTATTCGTCTGTTATTTCGTCAGGGGCGGTTCTGGGGGGGCAGTGCCCTCGTGACAACATGCGTGGCTCTCCTTGCGCCCCCGAAATATGTATGCTACTTCCGTCTGAAATAAATGTATTATTCTTAGTACTATTATTATTTACCTGTATATGTGTGGGCTAAGACTTTGTGCCCTGGGAACAGGTGAAACACGAGCGTAAGCACATTTTCTTGACGGACTCTTAACGCGGCTGCGCCGGGTGGTCGAGTCTATGTGGTCTGTGTAATGGTCTAAAACCTCCACTGCATTTAGTTCATCTGTGATTTTGGGGGTGATTCGTTTCATATGTAAAACGTGAATTCCTTGTTCCGTGATTACTGAATTCTTATGTTAAGTTGGATAACTCCAGCATTATAAATGGCTTTAAAAAATTTGAACTGATACGTGAACACTAATGTATAAAATACAAATTTGTGAATTGTTTACGGCAATTCTTAGTTTACACTATGTGTGTTCTACACAACTATGAATAATAACTATAAATACAGTACAGTGTGTGAATCAGATGAAAACTTTAGTTTACAGATGGATTAAAACCAATGACATGTTGTACTTCATACAGTTGCTATCCTGCATATGCATAATTTACGGTCGTGGGTGATTTTATTGAGATCATAAGCAATTCTCTTGTAAAACAAACTGAAACCAAATAATCTTTTGCTTTTCGCATTTTTATTGGTTCGAATTTGAATTTGGCATTTTTATTTGCAGAATCAAAAACGTCTGGTATATTTCACAGGAAGTTCGTTAAATTCGATGAGAGACGGCCGGTTCTCGGTCCCTGTGCAGCTGACCTGAAAATTAACGCCGAAGTTTCAGCTGCTCTCATGCTGACTTCTGTTGTGTAGAGGCACGAGGACAGAGCATCAGAAATACGACCATCTGCGAACACCGAAATGTACAGGGCTACAAAGCCGTTTCAGAAGACCTCGGCAATACCATTTCTGCAGATTACAATATTATTCAGAGGTTTGCAGGCAATGGGTCTGCGTCAACCTCCTCGGACGTGAACAAGTGACGTGAACAAGTGATACCACATGTCTTGTTCAACATTGGCCATAATTGTCAAAAATATATAAATAAATCAAGAACTATTTTCAAAAATGTAAAGATTAACAAGTTGAATTCTGGAACTATGGTTTTGCCCAGCATCATACGCAGGGCAATATTTTCAAACGTCCTCCCGTAACTCATCAAGTGGACTATTGTACTTACAATGCGCGCATGGTGGGTTCGAATCCCACGGCGCATATTGCAAATGCAACCCGTCTCTGTCCGTAATTTCTTTTGTATGAAAGAGTCAGATGAATGAAAGAAAGGGCTTTACGTGGTCGAGACCCAGAAAAAACCCACAGAACACACACAAGAAAGTACCTCTATATCTTGAACAAGGCCAACTTAAACAAGTTACGATCTTTCTATGAATGTTCGGTGAATAAGTTAAAAATCTTTTTGAGTTGGAAGTCGAGCGTAGTAAATGCATGAAAACCAACAGTTTGACAGAGTTTTGGTTTAACTTATTTTTTGAAGTTATAGCAAAAATTAGGCTACCGTTGTGACATTTTTTGCCATGATGTCTAAATATATTCACCAAAGTATTTTAAGACTTTCATTGTTGCATGCAATTTGATATTATTTTTGATACTTATATTAAATATTAATAAAGAAATGCATAGTGTTATTCTTGGGACATTTTCAAATCATCTAGGCTAGTCTTCCATTTAAACTGGATTGAGAACGGCCCACTGGCCTCCTGTAAACAATGCTCGATCTGAGTGGGCAGAACAGGTTATATGAAACACTGAGTAAAAAGAACAATCAAGTTGTGATTTAAACTGGAAGGTAGCAGATAAAATTGCCGAAGCTATTTCTGTTTCGATAAAAAAAAAGAAAAATTAAGGATATTGACAAAATGTTAAAAATCTCAAGTATAGACCCGTGTCTTCTTACAATGCTGACCAAAAATTACATTTAAAGACATAAAGATTTATTATGTATTTTTAAATACGCAATAAAATTTTAAATACAGCGTGTATTTTCAAAAATAAATGAAATAGTTTTGCAACGGTTAAAGGGTATGTGATTTTTGAATCAACATTGTAATAAATGTTGTACATTTCGAATTCAAGTTAAAATTATTATGTTAAATAATGACGTTCAGAAACTATGGGCCGGCCCAGGAAAACTGGATAATTTTCCGCAACTGGTTCAATAAATAAAAGAGCCTAACATACTAAAAGCTATATAACTTGGAATCAAATAATTTGTTGTATATCATTCGTTTAATTTTAACCAAAAAACTTGTAAAACTTTTAAAATAGCCTATTAACAATAAATGTAAAAATCATTCTACACATATTCAGTTTTACCTGAAAATAATAGAAAATGGGTCTTTCCCATTACACGCCATTAAGATGTGCTTGATCTCCTGCAAAATGTAGCTATTTTCTCCATGAGTTTAAGAATAACCATTTCGGTGAAAATTATACTTCATTCTTGCCAGCTGTGATTTTACAGTCGGTATTTTTATTACTGCGGTAATTATTAATGATGAACGTCGCGGTGGCATGCTGTTGCTATTGCTTCATGAGCTTTTTATTCCGATTAATACATTGGAATTTTTCATTTATTTGCACCAGCGTAATAGACCTTTACTATCACCGCCTTAAAATCCTGCGCCGGAATATTACGCTCTTAAAAAAAATTATCGTCAGTATTTGTAGCATGTAATATTGTGCTGAAATCATACTGCTGCCGAGGATCAGATTGATTAGGCTGCAACTAAAAGGTTTAGGGCACTGAATCGGAGAATCGATCTGTGGCCAAACTGAAACAAGAACAGATTCGGCGATTCATCATTCCAGCAGATACCACCCCATTTTAAGTCCAAATAATCAACACCCTCATTCAAAACGACCGTAATAGTCACTGTATGCTGCTCCGACTAGTCAACTCAAGTGGGCTTTACTGACATACCATCGATATATATATAGCCTATACAGTAGCACAAGATAGTAGTATCCCAAGATTGTAGTGCGACATGTACACAGTAAGTGACAAAGGGAGGATTTCGCAATAGTTTAAAAAGTGCAAAAAAAAAAAAACAAAGCAACAGAACTAGAGTGGGCGGGATTCAAGACTGTACATATATGGCGTAGGTATACAGGCTACGTAAACAACATTAATGATGCAGTAGGCTATATATACCGACCGAAAATACACAACTTCGATTTTACGTTTACCAGTAGTACAAGCAGTGATAAAAACAAATATATTTTAGATTCATGTAGCATTCATCAAGTGATGTATAGGTTATATGTACTGATGTCACACAATTCCCACGCGCCCCGTAAGCCGGTCATCGCCCAGTGGAGCAGTGCTGTCCAGTGACTCTTGGTGCTGATTAGCGTAAAGCTTTGATATAGTGTGTTTATTTTTTTAATTAACAAATTTCAGTGCTAACCTTGAATTATAACGCAAAGCACCTTTTATTCAGCGTACGTAGGCCTATATACAGATATATTTGCATATAGATCTAGCGATGTTAAAGCTCAATATTGTTTATTAAACCAACGGCCCAAATTAAATTGCAAAAAACCGTAAAGTTTCTTATTCGTCCTATGATGATTCACGAAATGCCGTCTTTCCAGCAGCTAACTTTACTGGCATCAATATGGGCAATGAACGTTAATTGCAAACTGGTCTGTAGTACTCCAAGTTCAAATCAATCTGCACTGAATTAAAGGACACGAAGGATATACAAAGCTTTGTATGAAATTAATTAACCGCTAATGATCTTTAAATCAAGTGTTTGTGGTTTGATGAGTAGTGTTTGGAAGATTAAAAACAATATAAGCGTCCTTTATTTGTTTTCATTTAGTAATGAATTACAACTGTTTTGTTAGTCGTTTGTATAGGTAGCCTACTTATAGTAATAACTGTATTACCAGTATGATATTTTTGGCAGGAAGGGGAAATTATTGGAGGAGTGATTGAGTCCAGTAATAAGTTTGATAACGGCAATTGTGACTCATTTTCCTTTATTGCATGTTATATATGTCCAGTGTTTCGCTGCAGTTTACTTTAGGCTTTCATAATCAAAGGATCTAGAAACAATAGATAGATAGATAGATAGATAGATAGATAGATAGATAGATAGATAGATAGATAGATAGATAGATTATTGCGCCTCTTGTATTGTTATTCGACCGGTGCTTCCGTGTCGCTTGTGTATTAGCGTATAGAAATAAATTTGAAAACGGTGGCTTTATGCAGAGTTTGTGAGTTCTAACAAGAATACAGACGACAGTATTACTTTGGCTCCGACGTGGACTCTTACGGTAGAGGCGAAAAGGATTCTGGCGAACTAATGATGTAAAAATGCTGCTCTATCCCAGCGCCTTAATTAAATGCATGGAAAGAACGAGCGAAGAACATCTGGTTTCAATCTACGTCCCTTTGATGGCATCAAGTGTTCTTTTCCCAGATCGGGGGCTGTGAGGTATGGGCTCTCCATGGCGGCTTGGAGCATTGACTTCTTTTCTTTGAACCCATGGACCCTTTCTCTCCTGTCAAGACCCTCTCCCGAAGCAACCTAATCGTTGAATCATAAAATATTCCAAAATTATTTGTACTAAAAGAAACGTTTAAAATGCATATATGTGTCTGATAGCGACTTATTTATAGAAATTTTGGAAAGTTAAATAGTCGGCAGAACAGTATTTAATTTGCGTAGTAAACCATATTAAAGTTTAATACTACTTTTCTCGATGTGCCGTCGGGGTTAATTTCGGGTTTGATTAATTTCAGACATCACATGAATCATTTTAAAAAGTAATCTTTACTCGCTGTACGTTTAATCGAAAACTTTCCACAATCCTGTCATTATTCCGCAACACTTATTATAACACAAATAATTCGGAAATCCTCATGGCCGCAACACTGTACATAAATTAGATAAAGATCTTATTTTAAGCCAAAATTATTATTGCACGTAAATTAATAAGGGGTAAGGAAAGGGAAGCAATCCTGAATTTAAATAGTTGCTGGAAATAAGCTACAGCGAGCCGTGCTTATTATATAGGCATAACAGTGGATGGATAAGGTCTCCCTTACGAGACTTCTGGGGTCCTCCGTCCGGCTGCCAAGGGTCCTTAAATTCTTTAATTAGGGTGTTTCTGTATTGGTGGTGGTATGTTCCGTACTGTGTGAAAGGGAGGGGTGACTTGTG
Source organism: Mormyrus lacerda (assembly GCA_015163995.2). NCBI lineage: Eukaryota > Metazoa > Chordata > Actinopteri > Osteoglossiformes > Mormyridae > Mormyrus > Mormyrus lacerda. The sequence goes on from JAABNX020000038.1 coordinate 15,183,388, forward strand.
ATGGAAAGTGGCTCTGTAAAACGTCAGGAACTTCACAAAAGCATTGCCACGTAATTACAGGCTCCTATTAGGACGATCTTCCCTCCCAGGGGTCTTAGATTCTCATTTATTCAGCGTTCAGGCTTCCTCTGCCTGCCAGTTCGTGTCGTTTGAAGTGCCAGAGTCTCTTAAAACCATCTCAGTGAAGGACTCTTTCCAAAAGCAGTCCTTTTTCAGCCTTCCTCCTCCGAGCGTAAACTGAGAGCTTACTCACACGCGCATCTGTTAGACATCATCTTCTCCGCTGCAAACCTCCAGCCATTCATGAGTCGTGAGTCAACAGCGTTGAGAAGAAAACCTTCTCAGAAGTCTTCAGGGTGGATGGTGCCGAGCAAATGGTGAGCTATTCTGTTTTAGAAGAGTGGACAGCGTCTGAGGTGTGACGTCCCTTCTCCAGAAAAGCTCTGCGGCAGATAAGACCTAAATAAAGGGGGGAAAACCTTTTGGTTCCTGCTACGCGTCTCCTGTTTTGAAAGATCAACAAAGCCTCTTCAAAGCTGAGAAACGTCCGTCCTAGCGGATCTATACAGTTGTGGACGCTGTGCTTTGTGACAAAAGGGTTCATGTTGATTGTTTTGGCGCCATTATAGGTACTTTTTGTCTGAATGCGAGGAATAACTTGGCTGGGCTGCTTTTATTTCCTTTATTATTCCGTATTCTATTTGCGTCATGACTTCTAGTTATGCACATGTAATGGACAGACAAGCTACGATATCCAGCCGCTTGGAGAGTCCGATTACAGCGAATCTGGAAAATCTACAGGCTAAAAAGAACTTCTCAGTAAGCCACCTGTTGGATCTGGAGGAAGCAGGGGAGATGGTTGGGGCGCAGGCGGACGAAAGTGCGGTGGAGACTGGGAGGAGTATGCTGGAATCGCCGGGGCTGACCAGCGGCAGCGACACGACGCAGCAGGAGAGTAAGTGCGAAGTGAGCTCCCGTGGTATGTACTCTTGGGGCCACAGTTGTGATTAACACTTTAACGCAAAGGATTGTCACATTAGCACATATATGTCAATCATTTGGCGCCGGCGGTTCTGACATTGTGTAGTAAATCAAACACTCAGGAAGATCGCGGACGATTGCGTGAAATATTTCTGCACAAGTTCTCTGTTGTTCGGGAACAGGGGAGTTTTCAACTTTTAACCAAAGGTACAGAAAAACACGATCGTGTCATGTTCATTTTGGTGTTTTGTAGGACCCTAATATGTGGCCACAGGATTGCCTCAGAATACCATTGCGTTCAGAAGCAACCCAGTATGTGACTGTTCCAATAAAGCATATGTAAACTGGTTGCAAAATACATTTCCATAAACATCTTCATGCCAATCGTAGTATAATTTGCGAATACGTTCACTACATTTTGTGCGGTGTGTACAGTAATGTGTACAAAATGTAAAGATCTACAAGCGATACAGTGAAGATGTCGGAAATACATTCCGTCAAACTGTGAAAGCGTCTCGAGACGTTTTAAAAAAGAAATAAACGTACTCTTGAGTGTTACGTAAAGTTCTAAAGATATAGCCTATACCAAATCGATGCGAAATTAGTCGTTCGTAGCCTCTTTTCCTTGAAACATGGAGTTTATACAATCCATGATACTAATGCTGTGATTTCCCCGTATAAACAATCTGTGCAGTTGTCCCTTTAATCATTCGGATCACAGCAGGTTTTGTCAGTTTTAGGGATGGCGTTGCACATTTTCTGTCAGCAGCAGTAATATACGGTATATGAAATTGCTAGGTTAAATTTAAGTGCAAACACAATGGCGGTACCTGCTTAGTTCTTCCGTTATTCCTACAGTATAAATATCAGTGTACGTTAAAACGCATTCATTAAATTTCACCGTAAAGTATAAATTAGAACGGACATGCTTTTTATGATTACTACTGACAGGAGATCGTATACGAAGAGCATGGCCTAAGAGATGTGTAATTATGCCGTTTCATTTATCCTAAACTACTGTTAATTTAAACAGTTGAAGAGATGTTTAGTTTTATCGCTAACGCACATGGAACAGATGACCTGGAGCCGACAATGGACATGAAACATCACGTTCTTGCTCTCGTACATTTCTCTTTACCCGTTAATATAACATCGCCGGTTGTCGCATCAGACTACCTAAAAATAAAAGGTTCCTAAATCAATCAGCAACTCATAACTGAAAGAAAAACGGAGAAATATGCAGGGACTTTAAAAAAACAATTATGTGTTATGTACAGGAAATGTCGATTTGCATAACAGAAAATACCGTTTGTGGGTGTTTTAAATGTATTTTAAACGCATATGATGTCTTTATGAAGACATTTATGTCGATATATAGACTAATCAATTATTACGCGTGTTATATCATATACAATAGCTCAATTAACATTCGAACACAATAAGATTGCTTTGTAATCTTTGTTTAAATATAATTTGCGAAGGAGCTGTATAAATATATTAGATGGTATAATTTTTAAATGCAATATGCTGAGAACTTATATTAATACCAAAATAACCATAATAGGCTATCATAGGGTAGCGATGGAGCAGTACTGGGACACAATACAATCATCCATTTTAATTTATAATAGGAAAATCTACATTATTGCAGTCGTTTATAATATTTAAGATATAAGCTACATGCACCACGAAATTCCACCGCAAGTATTTTTTCTACGCTGATGACATAACGATTCTGTGTAGTGATTTAATATCGTTTAATTGCGTTAATTATACGTTAATTATAGGAGACATGATCATACATAAATAGGGCCATATAAACAAATAGGCTAATTAAATATTCCATCAGCTTTCCGTATTTGTTTTCCTTGTGTTTACATCGGAAGTTAAAATCTATAATGCAATCTAATAATTGAAAAATCAAATGAAACAGCGGTCAATGTAATATTGAGATTTAACGGTCCAATTTAGAGAGCCCTGACTATTTTGTAATGTAGTTATATGAGAAATGTAAATTAAAATACATTGGCATATATATGAAGTTTTCATAGATGTGTTCACTAATATGGAGATACAGTTATTAGCAGTATGAACATTAATATTCAAATATATTCTCCCGCTTTTTTTTTTTGGACTCGACACAGCATATATAGGCCTAGGTAAAGAACAGTAGGCTATGTATCACTTCACAAAAAGTAATATATTTCAGGTTAATTTTTAAAAGATTTACTCTCTAGTTCATTCCTTTTTATATATTTTAAATGCCTTTCTTTTTTCATAGACAGTCTACGGTAGAGATAAAACAAGACAGGTCTACTGTACATGGCTTTTAAACGCGCAGAACATATACCAAAAAAGTTTAACCGCGGTATTCCTTCGCCTCAGTGTATACTTGACTAAAGGTAGGTTCATTTATAGTTTTTTTATAATTATATTAATAATTGATTTGGGAATATTTATACTGTAGGTCCTAAAGATTTCAAAGATCCGCACACGAGTACAATTCATATGAAACAGAAATCGTGAAAGACGAGAGATGAAGGTGAAAGTTACAACGTGAGACCGGTATTATATCGCGCAAAAGATTATAAATTGATAGTGAAATATCGAAGCATACAAGACACTCAACTTACCACCACTGACGTGGGCAGCAGATGCGGGTACTAATTAACGTAAAAAGAAAAAAAAACAGCGCGTAGGCTAAGTAATGCGATAATGACAAGGTGTCAATGACTTACAGCTCGCTTTGCGCTCCATCTAGGCCCATTGCAAACACTTTGCAAATCCCATTGGATAAGGCTTAATTTAACCAAACGTATTGTTATTTTTATAGTATTTAAAAGCGAGTTTACCATATTTCCAGTGAGAGTGCCCTAAAGGCGTCTAGCACAACTGCCCGTACATTAATACACAATTAAACAACAAAAACAGAAATAAACGAAAAGGAAACTTTGCAAGAATAATAGGCCCTATCATAGAAAGTAAACGTTAACTCCATCCAGAATAGGTACTATGTACTCCATTGATATTTATTTAACTTTTGTGACAAAAAAAAGACAGAGTTCGCGTCTATTTAGTCTGTCACCAGATTTTCATTTGCCTAGTGATTAATGTGCACAATAAAAGTATCTCTTATGGTGCTGCGCCACCAGACTTCACAGGCAAATGCCTCTATGGGGATACATCCGCTGTCCTTGGGACGTCCGTCGTGTCCCGTCGCCAGATCATGAAAATCCAGACATTTAACACTCCCTTTCGCATAGAAACTCGTCGTTACCACGTACAAATAATACCCTGAACAATACTTTCTATAAATGTGTAAATACAATACGGAGAAATTGTACGGATTTAAAAATAGCTCGTATGTCTTCCGATGGTTAGTATGTAAAACGATTACGGTTAGCCTATATTTCCCTTATTGTAACGCCCTCCACCGTACAAGATATGAAAAGGCAATGCATTCAAAATACGTTTGATGAGTCAGATGTGTTAGAACCGTTTCATGGCCTGTGTTACTATACCGTAAGACACACTCCACGAGGCATCCATATTAACAATAGTCCGTATGCCCGTGCGCGTTTCCAGTTACTGATTAAGCACTTCGGGTCGCGGTGACCGCAATCCAGACCCAGGATGCTCACCTCGCGCCAGAAATATGCATCATTCACATAAACACGTATGCGTTTGCTTCGTTTAGGCCGCAACACAGAAACAAATGCTTCACTTTGAGCTTTTGTGGCAGGTTGCATTTTTAAAAATAAAACAAAAATGAATTAAAATACACCAGTTGGTTTCAATTCATTTCACATTGTGTTTGACACTATTATTGTGTCATTCGAGGATATAAAAATTGAGAGAATATCAAATAGATATGCCCACAAAAATCAATATCTTCACATTTATTTGTATTTCTAAATATTTTTCTCCGAATAACATATATTAACATTATACATGTAGAATATAGATGGTGTGTGTTGTGTATATAGAAGTGTATAATAGTATATAATATACTTGATCATGATATACTTGATCACCAAACTTACTTCCGTAAGTTTGGTGTTTTAAGCAGTGGTGGTTCAGACACATTAGGCCTCACAATCGTGCGACTGAAGTGGGATAAGAAGGAAAAGACAGGCGCCCTCACGCTGGCCACGGCACGGCAGGCCCAACCAGAGCATTCTGTCACACACGGAGGCGTACAGTATGCAGGCGGGTTTGTAAAGAAGGCAGTAAAAGTAATTACCTTCGATGGCTAATTATATGTAATTTGTTCTTCTGCATACGCCCATGTCACTATGTGGGAATCAGCCCTCAGGGAGCGCAGCTTGTTTTGCGGTCGAGAAAGTGACCGTGCAGATAACAAGAATGAAACACGGCTCTGTTTGCAGTGGAGCGTTTACCTGCAAATGGCTTTCAAGACCGTTCCGCAGGATCCCGGCTCAGTCTGTGTCCGGACTTCTACATTACGGCCTATTACCGAGAAGAAGGACGATGAGAATGCTCGTGTTTTCGGGCCTGATGCCACACTGGTGTGTTTACCGGCGACTGGAAAGTTTCTCACTCCTGAAAAAAACTGGTAAAATTCAGGTGGTGATTTTGCAAGTTTATGTAACATTTCGGCAAATTGGATTTATGTTTTCTTGTGTGCGTGACACGCACGTTTTGGTCACAACTGATTAATGAATTGATGCTTTTATATTAATTTTTTTTTGAGATTTCATGCATAGTTGTATAGCATCAGCAATTCAGACATATTTTAATCTGGTTCTCATGAAACTAGAAAAACATGTAAAAAAATTTGATTATCTTTTTTTTCTCTTTTGGGTTTTGCCCTGTCAGGCTATGTAATAAAACATTGACTTGCTTGTTTTGATATTAATTTAAATGTTTGACTTTTGTTCATATGAACGCGTGGCTTCCAGCTTTCCATGTCCACCAGTCGTCAGACTATGGTTTGGTTGATCATAAAAATGCATTTTAAAAGCGAAAACTAAAAGCTGTGGGCCAAACCTGAGCAGACATAGAACCCTGAGCTGCTTTTTTTTCCAAAAGGCTCACAAAAGCTCCTACTCAACCCTTCTTCGTGGTTTCTGGGATGATCGTGGACTCAAGGTCCCACAGTTCAACGATTTGATATTATATTTCCAGCTATTGATCCTGATATGCTAGTTAACTCTCTTCTAAGCTTATCGGTCAAAAGAAGATTTTCAAATGAAAGTAGTGGGTTAATGCTACAGTAGCGGGGTGATGATCGGGTGAGCGCAGCCATAAAGCCAGCGATGTTTTGATGTATCCTGATGCGGATTCTTTACTATCCAATAGCAGCAGGTTTAAATATAACTCAGCTATACTCTGAACGCACGACTTGATCGTTGATAGGATGAGGGTTCAAAGACGCACACGACCGGAGAACGTGACATTTGGTGCTGCAGTATTATTTGTGAAACAGATGCTCAGGACCCTCCCTGAGATATGGTAATGTTGGTAGGGAGGGTATCCGGGTGAGGGGGGGAGTTGGGCACCAGATAGGCAGGCAGGACAGTGCCGGGGGGGGGGGGGGGGCGACACTTCAGTTTTGCCTGCTGCAACGGCTT
>JAABNX020000038.1:15237879-15253176 GCA_015163995.2 Mormyrus lacerda
CAGTTGATGCTGTTTTTATTTTCAATAAAAGAAAGGCATTATTATTATTATTATTATTATTATTATTATTATTATTAGATAAGACCAGACAAGCTGGTTGGGAGGAGGGTGCGCGGAGGGGGCCGGGGTTGGGGGGACCACAGACTACTGTAGCCTAGGGGCCTCTGTACACCTTAATCCGCCCCTCTATATGGACTGTTATGCGTACCATTAGGGTGTGACTCAGTATCCATTCTGGACTGAAACCCATAACCTCTTGGGCTGAAGCGTACAGCTAAAAACCATATCCACACATGGTCCCAGTTGAAGGATTTTTTTTTTATATATTACGTATGTATGTCTTATGCTGTTCTCTCGATAGGTCGACGGTAGAGAGCCTGACCAATCACAATGAGGTGGAGTTACAGCGGCGATGTGAGGAGAGGCAGCAGGAGATTGACCACATGCAGGAGATCCTGCAGACCAAGATCCAGCTCCTGCAAGAAGTATGACTCTCTCCCAAGTATATTCTTCAGAGTATAGCGGCCAGAGTATAGTTTACGATACAGTACTTACTCAAAATGACATAAGTATTTCTGTTTCGCTCTGTGTGCAGACTTTACATTATACCTTGTAAATACTAACACTAAAAACACCCCCTGCATTATGTAGCCACGAGTGACTCTGTTTTGAGCTGGTGTGACTGATTCGGTGGTTTTACACCTCTAGGGTCATGGATCCCCCCCTCTTTGTGTGTAGAGTTTGCATGTTCCCGCCATGCTTTTTACATGTACTCCTTTAGCATGCGGGCGCATGTATGAGTGTGTCCCCTCAAATGCACTGGTGTCCCCCTGCCTCGTGCCCCTGTGCATTCTGGGACAGATCCCATACTGTCACATCCTATATTTGTTATGGAAGAGAGACGCATAAAACTTGGTAGTCATCATTCTCCCTCCTGCTCTGCACCATGACGACCTCCTCACTGCGCCAATCTCGTGAACGCAGGAAGCCAACCTGGCACGTAGCGAGGCAGAGAAGATGGCCGCCGTGGCAGAGTGTGAGTCACAGCGGTGTCTGGCCCTGGAGAGGAAGATGAAGGAGGCCCAAGAGGAGATGCTGGTCTCCCCGGGGACCTCCATGCTCGACAGATTGACCGAAAAGGACAAGTAAGGAACTTTGGCATTATGGGTTATAAAGGAGTTAAAACCACTGAAACCAGCTTAAAACCTGAACCAGAATACAAATAAGAAAAAAGTGATACCTGCTGGTATAAAGCATGTATGATATTTTAGTCTTCATGATGTCGACATCTTACGGTTGGCAAAAGGTTAGCCAGCCCCCAGGGGAGGGTAAACTTTTGAAGTCTATAAATACGTGGAATATTACAGACTGAAAGCGTTGGCTGCTTGCTGGTCTTGCCGCCCTTCAGTTCTGCGGTTGACCGCAGCCCATTGACACGTAGCGGTACACAGGACAAGGGCAGGGACGGCAGGAAACACTAATCAGAGCTGAGGGATTATCCACACGGATCAGGAACATCCCGGCCCCTTGAATAATGCCCAGAATGTAACTATGTATTTCTATCGAATTTAAAGGGATTGCTGTGATTTGCCACACGAGAGAGCTGAGGTAAAAATATGGCACCTCGATGGGTTAGGAGGCTGTGCCTGTAATCTGAAGATAGCCAGTTTAAATCCCACAGTGGACATGGTGGTTATGGTTGGGCTCTTGGCCAAGGCTTTCAACCTCCAGTTTTTCAGGGTCTGGCTGGCCCTGCTTCCTCAGATGTGTGTCACTTAGAAAAAAAGCATCTACTATCTTAATAAATCTACTGAAGAGAGCAACGATGATCACGCTTCAGGGCCTGAAAATGGCAACATCTACACTGCTGCAATTTTTACTGGTGACAGGAGAGAGTGGCACTTGGACTGTTTACCAATGCTCCATGCCCCGCAGGGTGATCGAGGAGCTGACTCAGGCCCTGCACTCCAAGGAGGCCCTGGTTGGACAGCTGACAGAGGAGAAGGCCTCCCTGCAGGGGCGCGTGGGCCAGCTGGAGGACCAGGTGCAGGACCTCTCGGACTCCCTGCAGCAGAAGGAGCAGGACGCTGAGGTGGGTCAGGGCTGGAAACACACCTGTCGACATTTACACTCATCACGGTCACTGTTCATTGATACACTGTTCATTGATACACTGTTCATTGATACAATCCATGGAGACTGGAGCCAGAATACCTCTCTTCTTCACCTCAGTTATTACAATTGATGTTACAGGCTAGCCAAGATAAATCCCATGGTATTCCTGCTCTCATTTAAATAACTCATCTGTCCATTCAGCATCCATCTTGAAATTCAGTTCTGTTCACAAGTGGCTCATTGTGGATTTATTGGTGCATCGTGTTGCTGTGAGAAATGGCAGCATGTGATGAAGCACCTCGTACGTTTCCACATAATACTCACACCGCTAGGAAAATTTGACTTAATACTCAGCTCACCAGAGTCATGTTTCATATATATATATAAAATACATGTATGTTAGCCTAACACAACCACACCACGTGAAAACCTTTTGTCCAGCATTGATGTGTGAATACCATGAAGATTTTCTGTTGTTTATGAGTGCTGTTTTATTAATCCTCATTGATTAATCTGGTTAAATTTCATGATAATCTACATGAAAAAGGAGTTAAAAATGTAGTTGTATTTGTATGGAGGGCCGGCATTCTGCAAACCCGGCATTGTATAAACATCTGCTCCCTGCTTGCAGTTTTTCCAGGACGAGCTGGGCCGGGAGAAACTGCGCATTCAGCAGCAGATGCAGGTATGTTTCAACATTCAAGATTCAAGAGGTTGATTGGTCACGTACACAGCTGTACACATGCAACATGCACTGGAATATAACCCTGGTCACTGCGAGCAGCTGTGCATGATAACAAAGAAATATATGAAATGTTCTGCTGTACATAATCTATACATAAGTGATAAGTGAGAGGTATTTCGCGGTACTTTTTAAGTGAAGTGTGCAAGAGGCCTGAGGTGTGTGCCAACAATTTGGACAGTATGAAGCAGCACCTAGAGGTACTGAGCAATGTCCTGGTTTAGGAACCTTATGACCTGGGGAAGAAGCTCCTCCTTGACCTTTCCGTTCTGGTCATAAGGCTGCGGAAGCGTTTGCCTGAATTCAGCAGGAAAAACAGGGAGTTATTGGGGTGGGATGGATCCTTGAAGATTTTTCTTGCTCTGGTCCTGCAGCGGCTGGTGTAGATGTCTTGTAGGGAGGCCGAGGCAGATCTGCTGCAGCGCTCAGCTGCTCTAACCACCCTCTGCAGGGCTTTCTGGTCCTGGACAGAGCATGAACCACGAAGTGATGCTCATGGACAGAATTCTCTCTATGGCAGCCGAGTAGAAGGCCTTAAGGCAGCAGGAGAGACCTTTAAGCTCCTCAGCCGCCTCAGATGGTAGAGCCGCTGCCTCGCCTTGCTGACCAGAGTGCGTGTGCGTGTGGACCAGGTGAGGTCCTTCTGTAGAGGTGTTTGAAGGTGATCACCCTCTCCACCGTAGCACCATTGATGTGGACAGGTGTGTAAAAGCCCCGCTGCCTCCTGTAGTCCACAGTCAGCTCCTTCGTTTTGCTGACGTTCAGCTGGAGACTGTTATTCTGGCACCACCTTTCCAGGCCAAGCACTACTGTGTCCTCAGCAAATTTCACATAGGAATTTGAGCTGAGTGTAGCTACACAGTCGTAGGTGTATAGGGTTACAGCAGTGGGCTCAAGACGCAGCCTTGCGCTGGATACACAGTTGCCTACTCTCACCACCTGGGGTCTTCATGTAAGGAAATCCAGAATCCATCTGCTCAGCTGGTCACTCAGTCCCAGATCCCTCAGTTTGGTGAACAGTCTGAGGGGGACTTTGGGTTTGAATGCTGAGCTGTAGCCTATAAACAGCATTATCACATAATCCCACCTCTTTCCATCCACATGAGTGAGGGTAGTGTGTAGGACATGAGAGATGGTGTCCTCAGTGGATCTGTTGGTGCGGTAGGCCATCTGCAGTGGATCTGTTGGTGCGGTAGGCCATCTGCAGTGGATCGATGGAGTTGGGGATGGATGTGGGTCAAATTCTGATTCAAGATTATGAACTTTTGAGGTTTGTAAGGTTATGGCCCATATATTTCTTATTTGTCGGAGAAAGAAACAATGCAGAATTTCTATATAGATAAGATGACCAAGACATAAGGAAATAGATTGAATACCCTGACTACTGTCCTCCTTGCCACATCCTTTTCAGGGATGTGCAGCTAAAGCTCGCCCTCTACTGGAAGCCATCCCACACTGCATCTGGGCGGTAAAAGTATGTAGCAGTGGCTGTGCTGTGCGCTGTGGTGTCATATAACATGTCACGCTTTAAATGGAGTCAGACATCGAAATGTTCGTATTCAAAGCTCAGAACCTCACCACAGCGCAACATTTTAAAATAAATTTACATTTAAAACCAAACAAATAGCTGTACACTAATGTAATTTCACATATGTATCATTTTTTTAGAAACGCAGTTCATACCACGCAACGGGAGGGTGGTTACTGCTGTTTATATTTTTATGACGCCGTTTCTACTTATTCACCCACGCTGTGTTTTTAAATTCCCTACTCGCGTATCAAGTTCTCCTTCTGTGATAATAGCTGCTCTTCTTTTACTTCTTGTGTTTCTCAAAGATGGCAGCCTCTCCTGGCATCTATAATGGTTCCTCCTTTTAAATCCGTTCTTAAGAAATTCCTAATTCCTGGAGATGCAAATCTTGCTCCTTCAGCTCCAGCCCGAGTGCATATCAACGTGTCGCTTTGCACAAGCTGTTCCTGTTTGGGCTTCCTTGCTGAGTGCCGTTGACTTATGAAACAAACACAGAGGACTGAAAAATGATACAGTACATGTATTTGACTAATATACAACCGGGAATTTTTAAGGATTTTTTTAAAATTCTAATTAAGGAATGACAAAGCTGAAATGTTCCTTTCATACTTTAACTTATTCATATGTAAATTGTCTTTCATTGTCTTCAGATTGCAAAAAGGTTTGTGTGAGAAGATCAGTGCTATATATTATCAATTCATGCTATGTGCTGCACACCCAGTGCTACCTGCTACAGTCACGCCTCCTAGGGGTAAAAACATTTCATTTATTCAGCAGCAACCTTCATTTGGGAATCCTGAATATGTTTGAATATATGTAGAGTTCGTTAGTGGAAAAGGAGCCGTCCACAGATCCGGGGCCCCGGCCGTCCTCATGGGCTTGTCAGGTGACTTGCTGATTCTTTTCGTTCTTCACTCACCAACACGGGCTGATGATGTCAGCTCGATAACTGGCATTGGCTTAATGGCCAAAGCCTGAAAGGCCTTTGATTGTGTGATGCCTCCTTTTCACAGCGTCCCATTAGCTTAACTCCAAATGCTTTATGCACAAAGTACCCCCTCCCTGAAAAAAACCCCTTTACATTTACTTTATAAATGGCTTAATTTTTTAATGTCTCTGTGACTTTTGAAATTTGAAGTCTTATTAATATTTTGTTATGCTTTTAATTGCAAAGGTTTTTAGAAGGCAATTTGAAATATTTCAGTTCTGTCCTTTAGACATATAATAATGTACTACAGTGTAAAGTCATTCTAAATATGTTATTTCTGGTGTCATTTCCAGTGTCAGACCTAGAAAATTACTTTGAATACAACAGAATTTTATTCATTGTCCTCATTGTTGAAAAGTTAAATAGTTTTGTCATTGCCCTGTTTGGTTTTTAGAGCTTTGGTGACAGGTTGGTCTTGTTAATCTTTAACCATATGTAGACAACAAAATCTCAGTGTTCTTATTCATTGCAAATAATGGATGAGAAACAGAATTATTTAGAAGTAGAAGCTGATGGGTTAATCCATTATGCTCCCAGGGGGAAATTTCATCAGGCATGTCATGGAGCCACTGTTCCTGTAGGCCTAACATAAGACTGAAAGCAGCAATGGAATGACTAGAATTTAGGCCCGAGATACTTTGCAATGTAATGCAAAAAGCACGGGGGGCATAAGTAGGGGTGCCATGTTTGACGGTAACAAAAAATCATGGTAGCCTAAGTCTTTGTGATAAGTTACTAGTTTTGCATTTCTGTATTTTAATTGTATTTTTCGTTACTCTGGATGAAGATATCACTCAAAAGAAACACGAGACAAATGCAGATGTGTGGAAGGTGTCAGGAAATAACACATTTGAAAGTAGACAATGAGAATGTAACAGTACAGAACAAAAGGAAGCTTTGGAGTTTTCAGCCACATTGTCATGGGGACTCCACAGGTCATCGTCGGCCTTGTGAAGTGAGATTCTGAAATCACCCAGGATCGTTTGGGGAGATGGCAGGTTTTTTTTTTTTAACATAACAAAGCAGCCTTGTAATAATGTGATTCCCTCCCCCATTTCTGAGAACATTCTAGAACAACAGCAAAGGTTCAAAAAGTCAAGCAACTAAGACAAAAATAATTAATGTCCTTAGGCATGGATATAGATCTTTGACTTTCTGGGACCATCATCCAGCCCTGAGCGTGTGAGACTGTAATCACTGTTATCTGTCTTGTGAAATGACCTTCAGTGGCGCCTCTCTACAAGGCATGTGACGTGCAGCGACCACCCCCCCCCCCCCAAACACAAACTCATATGCACCGAAACTCTAAATCCCTGCCTTGTGATTGGACACCCCTTTACTGCAGGATGTTGTATGACAAAAACATTAACACAACCTGCTGCTAGATTTACGATCATTAAGTGAAGACCAAAGTGGGGCAGGTCTGACTCCCACCATAGTTGTTTGGAAGGTTTGCAGTAAGGAGTGCCCTTCCTGGGTACCCTGTCATGGTTTGCAGTGTGGAGTGCCCTTTGCAGTGCCCTTCCTGGTTACCCTGTCACCCTGTCATGGTTGTAAAAACATGTTTTATATCTGCAATAACACAAATAAGCAAAAATGATTGTTCTGTGTGAATTTATAAAAAAAGTGTAATAGAAAATCCAAATTTTAAATTGAGAAATATATTTAAGCTTAGCATTAATTGTGTTTTATTAGTTAAGTTCGATATATCCACCGATCCATCCATCCATCCATCTTTGAAATTCTTATCCAGTCTTAGGCAGGACCCATCCAAGACCTTATCCCAGAATAATAATAATAATAATAATAATATTAATAATAAGAAGAAGAATATGAACACCAAAAAGATGATATCATAATAGTACACGTAACAGAATAACAGAAAGGAGGAAAATAAAAAAAAATAATTATAATTTGTCTGCCATTTACAGTATTTGAATGTCTTTTTTGGTAAATTGATATGTAAACTACACCGATGCCATTTACATTCTTGTATTTTGAAATTTTGTAATGAGAACGTATGAAGAACAACCCTTGAATGTTTTAGAACATTTACATCGCGCTACAGCCGTGTTATTAAATGGGAGACGCTGAATAAACAGCGGAATATGCAGGATGACCGCTTAGGGCGGATTGTGGAAGTACAGGCGGTCAAAGTGTTCCTTGGGGTCATTGTTTCGGCTCACCGCGACCGATTCGGATTATTGAACGCATTTATTCTTAATGTAAACATGTGATGCGGTGATAGTGATGAAGGAGATGATATGAACCCGAAGTAGGGCGGCTGGCATGGCGGCGTCCCCCCTCGCCGGCGCGGTGATGGTACGCTCCGCGGGAGCTTCGTTACAATGTTGCCACATCACTGCAGTCTGAGAGCCGCTTTCTCCCCCGTATGTAAATGTCAGCCTGCGCTTCCTCTGTCTCTGCTGGCGGAAGCAAATCACGAAGCCGCAGTTTGGCAGGACGTCGGCGCTTTTTAAAAAAATATATAATGCCGCGAACGAGAGGGACGGGAACCTGTGTGTGCTTCCGTGCAGGACTCGCCCTTGTGAGGCGAGCCTGACCAGACGTGTTTTCTCGGGATCGGCAGCGATGAAGCCAGCCAGCACGCCACGTTTGTTTGTCATCGGGACATGGACTGTCATACGAGCCTTTTAAAACGAAGATCTCTAATGTTTTTTTCTCGTTTTGGGTTCTGCATGACAGAACCGATTCGATACGATCTAACCTAACCAACCATATAAGGGGCAGTCTTTGTTGACCAAGGATTTCGTCGGCCATACGTATTTTATTTAATATATTGTTAAAACGGTACAGCAATGGTGTCTTTTACAGTACCGAAATATGACATGGCTTCTGGCTCGTACAGCCGGCGCTGCATAGCGTTACGTAGATGCTGATCCTGCCTTGATGGTCGCAGTCGCGGATGCTGATGCACGGCACCTTTATCTACCCATTTACTCTCTATACATGACTCGTTTTACTGTGCGTTAGGAATTTAATATTATTTATTTATATATTTATTAACCCGGTGGTTCGATAACTGCCTGTTGGCGATTTTGCACTGATATTTTGAGAAGAACAGAGTTGACAGGCAGGTTTATTATTAGACGGTTTGTTTTTGTTTTCTGTACCGTAAGCTGAATATTGAATGTATTACGTTAGTCCCGAAGCCCACTGAAAGCAGACGCTTTCTTATTTTGCACATTTATAACCCTGTTTCTGGGGAACAACCCTGAGAGATCAGTGATCAGCCCTGATGTTAGACGGCAGGATGAAGGAGTCGTGCCGGGTCTGTGCCCGCGAGCTGTGCGGGAACCAGCGGCGCTGGATCTTCCACCCAGCCTCCAAGCTGAACCTGCAGGTGCTGCTGTCCCACGTGCTGGGCCACGACCTGACCCGCGACGGCCGGCCGGAGTTCGCCTGCGGCAAGTGCGCCTTTATGCTGGAGCGCATGTACCGCTTCGACACGGTGATCGCCCGCGTGGAAGCGCTGTCCATCGAGCGCCTCCAGAGGCTGCTTCTGGAGAAGGAGCGGCTGAGACAGGGCATCGGAAACCTCTACGTTAAGACCAACGGCGAGGAGCCCAGGGCGGAGCCCCATTGCCCTGGGGCACCCGGGGACTGCCCCGTGGACATGTCTGACCTCCCCGACGCCAAATACAGTGCCCTGCTGCAGGAGGACTTTGCCTACTCTGCGTATGAATCCTGGGCTGAAGATGAGGAACAGACACTGGAAGCTCACCACCACTGCCACGTGTCTGAGAGCTTGGGGTACCGGTCCAGGCGGTGCAGGGGGTGCGCCGCCCTACGCGTGGCTGACTCGGACTACGAGGCCGTCTGCCGAGTGCCCCGCAAGCTGGCTAGGAGCATCTCCTGCGGTCCCTCCACCCGGTACTCCCTCAGCGTGTTGGACAGCGAGCGCAGTGACGAACCGTCGCCTGCATTGACACCCATGACGGAGGGCAAGGCAGCCGCGGACGATGGCAGCCCGGAGGGCATGAGCCCAGCGTCGTCCGTGGAGTCCCTGGGGGCGCCTGCTCGGGAGGAGGAGCTGGGGGGGGGGGCCGGGGAGGAGCTGAAGTCTGATTTCCCCGTCGACGAGCGGGCAGGGACCTTTGGCAAGCTGGCACTGGCCTTCAGCCTGGTGAAGGACTTTGAGTACCGGCCTGTGCAGAGTCCTCGCGGAAGCAGGCTTCCCGTTCTGGTCAAGCCCGTCAGCCCCGGGAGCAACGGCAAGATGGCCGCCGCGGAGCCCAGGATGCCCTGTGGCAGGTGCTGCGGGCCGCCCTCGCGCTTCCCCCACCTCGCGACCCCGCGCCTCCACCTGGAGCTGCCTCTGGAGATGGCGCAGCTGGAAGACCTGTGGCAGGACGTCTGCGCAGAGTACATGCCCTTCCGCTTACGGAAGGTACCGGAAGCCAGCGACTGCTGGTCCTCTGCCTCTCGCTCTCACACTAATACCATCGAGCCTAGAAGGGGATTCAGTCAGCTTGTGGAATCTGATTTTGCCTCAGATGTCAAAGCTTACAACCGTGCCTGTCAATTTTACTTCACCTGAATTACGAATCGGCAGGAAAATGATTGTTTTTCCTCATTCGCAGAGGAGGGTTGTGATTTATTCAAGCTCAGTTCATCACCCTTCAGTTTGCACTTTGCTTTAATGTTTTATTTTAGAAAATCACCTAATTTGTTATCTGATGTTTGGTCCATAGGCATCACGCATCAGGTTGATGCTAATTCATTGTTGATATTCTTCTCAAAGGCTCCCAAGGAAGCATTTAGCTCGGTGACCGGGGTATCGCTATGGAAACCGTTGTTGTGTTTGAAACTGCGAGTGCATCCGACATCCTGTTCCTTTTTCTCCCTCTCACTTATTGGCTTATTTTGTTTACATCGAGCTGGTTGCTATGGGGATACCGGTCGTCTTTCTCGCCTCACACATGAGCTGACCCGAAGGCCGCCAAATGGCGTAGCCGTGATGTGATCCCGGATGCGGTGACTTCAGAGGAGGCTTTCGTTCTGTTCGTTTATCTGGGGCAGGGGGGTTCATTTAGCCATTGGACCTTCCAGAAGCTTCATGTACGCTCACATCAAATCTTAGCTTCGCTGCACAATTACAATAACATCTCTCTCTGTGTCTCATTATCTGCAGTCTGTCCACACAGTAATAGATGCTGTACTATATGCTTGCAATAACAGAGCTGGGAAAGCAATTGCAAGTTGGGTGGATGGATGGATGGAGGCATATAGTTAAAATGATGGTGCTTTATTCATGCGAACATTCCCACTTTTATATAAGCTGCCCCCTGCAGGTCTAGCTTTGTCACTGTATCTGACCCTAACCATTTGTCTTCTTTTTTGTCTTTTTTTTGTAGAATAGAGTAGAATTTATTCTCTAGCATAGTTTGTCGTCACCGCGATTTGATGGCCTAATTTTACAGCTGCGCTGGATGGACTGTGATAGTGTTCGGTGTTTTTTTTTTTAACTTGTTTTTTTTAGATCAAATTTCTGTGGTCGGTGTGGGCGGCACATTATATATGACAGAGTGTGGTGGGGAAAAACAATGGAGCAGCATGAAAGTTGTAAAATTTTAACGGAATATTGACCCTTTAAGTATAAATATTCCAAAAAACAGTCAGTGGCCTGTTAATAAAAGGGAAAGTCACCCACTCTGGTGGAAAGAAGTTGTTTTCTGAAACTCGCTAGGATTCCCATTTCCTCTCACTCGGAGTGGGGGGGGGTTCCTTCGGATATCAACACGAAAACAGGAAGTTTTCCTGCATAGCATAGCCGGTATCTGTCAGGCATTAGGACCGAATGTGATTGTTTCCGAAATCCTAATCTGCCGCTGATAAGATGCGGGCGGCTGGATCTCATGTCGCTCTAGGAACTGACTGTTTGACAGCATGATGGCCGATGGCTGGTGTCTCTTATTGCCCGATTACAAACTCTGATTAGCTGGCAGTCCCATTGGGTCTGTTTTATCCTTTAATTTCTATCTATGATGCTCATTCCCAAAGTCCTTTCTACATTGGTGTTTACTGTCGTCCCCACCCCCCATGACACTATTTTGACCGGCTCTTTCTTTTGGCTGCATTATATTTATTTAGCAGACTCTCTTATCCATGTGTGACATACAGTTGAGAAAATAGAGGCAGCCAGTGCCTGAAGAAACTGGGATCAAGGGCGTTAAGGACCTACACTGTCACAAGAAGAGTACAGATTTGTACCTTTGCTTGTCACTGGGGCTGTACCCTCAAGGGTCTGCCAACTGTATGCTAGCTGTAGGTAAATGTACCTTTTAAGATACAGAAATTGTCTCTGAGGAACATTTTTGTACCATTAGGGGTATATAAATGTTGTCTGCACCTTGTGGATCTTCCTCCGAGTCCATTTCTGTAGGTAACTGTAAAAGGTACATTTGCCTACAGCTAGAGTACAACTGGCAGACCATTGAGGGCACAAGCCCAGTGACAAGCAAAGGTTTTTTCTAACAGTGGCGAAATCGGTCTGCCAATCAGGGGAGTTGGACCCGTGACCTCTGGATCATGGGCACCGGAGACGCACCGCCCCCAGTGCCGGACCTGACGCATTGGCGTTACGTTTCTGTGCCTTCAGAGTCTGATCGAGGAGCAGCAAACCCAGCTGAACCAGTACGAATGTGCGGCTGGCCAGTGTGTGAGTGAGCTGCAGAAGGCCCAGCTTCAGGTCCAGTCACTGCAGGCCCGGATCCACAAGAGCGAGGTCGACAACAAGGTGGGCCCCACTGGCGCTGACCCAGAATCCTCAGTTAGGTCGGATATTACTCAAAAAAGGCATCTGATGGTGACCCGGCAGCCGTGAAACGGGAAGGGTGGCGTGAATCGGGCGCAGCTTACGGCAGTGCCATGTCTCTGCCCGACAGAAGCTGCAGGAGAAGCTGTACGAGATGGAGTCTGAGCTGCGGTCCGTGAGACAGGCCTCCCAGCAGCAGGAGCATACCATCCAGGGCCTGAGGGAGACGGCCGGAACCAAAGACAGAGAGGTGTGGGGGGGAGGGGTTAACGAAAGGGGCGGGGCAGTGGGCGGGACAAACTTAGCAGATAGATGTCTCATTAGCTTGCTGTGATACAGGCACAGGAGCTCTACAGTGTCATCGAGGGCCAGAAGGAAATGCTGTTCAAGCTGAGAGAGGTGACACAGCGGCACCAGCTCCAGCACCTGCAGGTCAGTCCCTTGTCCACACAGTGTCGCCTGGGTGCCTGTGACTGGCGCCCCATTTCTTATATGTCAGATTTCAGCAGGAGATACTTAAAGTGGAGAGTCAACGAAGTGATTAAGAGGGAATCTCTGAACACCATCTGGCCCTTGAGGTCCGGAGGAGCATTGATATGCATAGGGTTCCTTCTAGGGTGTCCCATTCCTCCCGTGTGCCCCCTCCAACCCTTCGGTGTGTGTATGTGCGTCCCAGGTGTCAGACAGGGAGGTGGCCCAGATGCAGAGGGAGCTCCTCGCCCTGCAGGAGTCCCTCTTTTCCACCCAGCTGGAGCTACAGGGCAGCCAGAGGGCCGAGAGGCGCGGCCAGTGGAGGGCCGGCGACGTGGCGCGGGACCGCGACCGACTGCAGGCCGATCTGGAGGAGGCGCTGCAGCACCAGGCTGCTGCTGAGCAACACAACCAGGTAAACAGCCTCTCTGTCAGCTCCTGTGCCGGGGAAAAGGAACAGCCACAAATGACAGTCTTCAAGGAAGAAATATATTCACATTTATATATTAATACATATCTGTTGGTGCATTATATGTCTGGTACAAGGTGCATTGGTACTGGTTCAGTGTGGATGTGTAACATAGGGGCAGGTTTGTTGTTTCTGCCCCCCCCCCCCCCAATGTAGTGACTGTATGTGGCCAACAGGGGGATCCCAAACCTCAGGGGCCCCACACAAATGCAGCATTTGAGTGGTATTAAAAACTGCCTCTGTGTGTAGAGTCTGAAGAAAAGGTGTAGTTTGTGTCTATACCCTTCCTGTGACCCTAGTACCTACTTTCATGACTTCGGCATCAGCAGAGAAATGTGTGTGTGCTTGAGAAGTGACTGAGGTGAATGTCACACTGGTGCTTCCCCGCTCTACCCACCCACCAGGAGCTTCGGGGAGCCCTGCAGAGGTCCCGCTCCAACCTGCAGGCAAAGGAGGACCAGCTGAAGGAGGCGGAGAGCGAGAAGCAGGCACAGGTGGAGGCCAAGGACAAGACTATCGAACAGCTGAGGATCTCGCTCCGGAACAAGGAGAAGATGGTGCAGGTCAGGATGGCCGGATGCTGTTGCTGTATCTGTTGTTCATAGGATTATTGTAGGCATGGCAACACCTGTTGATTAACAATGTTCTTCCTCCTTCCTTTAGGAATATCTAGGGCTTCTGGACCAGCAAGGACCTAATAAGACCCTAAACACAGTGCTACAGAAACTGAAGGAGCGTATCAAGGAGCGGGACATAGCCCTGGAGGTATGACACTGTGCTGCCCTCTGCTGGGAGCAAGTGAGTACTGCCTGCACGGTGACCAATCTGGTCATGGCTTTATCTGTCTGCCGTGTCCCTCCAGCGTGCCATCGATGACAAATTCCAATGCCTGGAGGAGAAGGACAGGGACACACGACGACTCCAGCTGGCCCTGAGGGAGAAGGAGAGGGACCTGGAGCGCTTGCGCTACGTTTTGTCCAAGAATGAAGAGACCATCACGGTACAGAACCCACCATCACACTGCCGTAATTCTTATGGAGGGGTCTTTGTCTCACTTTGCCGTGCGTATCTCAGACCCTGGAGGGCGTCCTGCGAGGGAGGGAGCTGGAGCTGGAGCAGGCGAGGGAGGCCAACAAGAACCTGCAGTGGCTGAAGCGGGAGGCAGAGGAGCAGCAGGTGTGCGGCCTGAAGGAGCGGGACGCCATCATCAGCCAGCTGCGGGCCTCCCTGCAGAGCCGCGCTAAGGAGGCAGAGGTAGGGGAGAGCCCTACCAGGCCTGCTCCAGCAAGCTCGAGTATACCTTAAATCAGGGGTGCACAACTATTGGCCATCTCAGGGCCCCCAAATAAAAAACATACCAGAGCCGGGGACCCCCTACCACTAGTGCATGATCACATGACTAAGGGCCAGGGAGTGGGGATTAGGAGCTCCTTGAATATTTTTGTATTTTGTAAACAGGATGATGTTACCGGGGTTTCTGCAGGATCCATGCAGGTCCTCGACAGACCCCTGGGGGTTGAAGACCCCTCTCTTCTTACCTTATAATTATTGTAGCGGAACGTCCTTGTGCTTTAAGTTTGTGAAAAATATGACACGAAGAAGGTGAGGTCCTACTCATACTGTCATTCCCCATGCGAGGACCTAACGGCGGCGCTGCTCAGCAAGGCAGTGGTGGATGGCCGGGATGCCCTGGAGGAGCTTCAGCTCCGCCTCCAGCTGAAGGAGCGCCTGTTCCAGGAGGCCCTCTCAGACCGTGCCAGACAGGCAGAGGAGCACCAAGGCCAGGTCCAGGAGCTGCTCGCCGTCATCGGCACCAGGGATCACTACATCAAGGTAACCCGACCGTGCCGGACACAGACTTCACGTCTTAGATGCGGGGAAGCCTGCAGCAGACACTTTGCCTACCCCCGTCCCAGGAATCTGTGAGCCGGCTGGGTCAGGTGATCGCAGACCGCGCCGGTGAGCTTCACGAGCTGCGCAGACAGCTGGCTGCCCGAGAGCTGGAAGTAGCAGAGCTGAGCCAGCAGAGGGAACAGCAGAGGGAACAGCCAAGCCTTCAGATCGACCGGCTGCAGAGCCGGCTGCGGGAGAAGGAGTCTTTCATTCGGGTGAGTGGCTGGGCGCCGGAGAGGAGGCTGGTTTCTTATACTGGCTTCAGATCTCTTGAAGACCTTTTCCAGCAGCATGAGGCTGCTTACTTGGC
>JAABNX020000038.1:15268290-15279008 GCA_015163995.2 Mormyrus lacerda
GGAGCAAAAACATGGACTGTCTGACAGGGAGCTGTGAGGGAGCAAAAACATGGACTGTCTGACAGGGAGCTGTGAGGAGCACAAACATGGACTGTCTGACAGGGAGCTGTGAGGGAGCAAAAACATGGACTGTCTGACAGGGAGCTGTGAGGGAGCAAAAACATGGACTGTCTGGCAGGAAGCTGTGAGGGAGCAAAAACATGGACTGTCTGGCAGGAAGCTGTGAGGGAGCAAAAACATGTACTGTCTGGGGATCCCCGAGGACCAGGTTGGGAAACACTGGTGTAATCACTTTCTTACCTGACATTGCGAGAGTAACCCCTAAGTGGTTATCTTTGTTGAGTCTCATTTATATTTACATTCCAATCAGTACAGTACTCACCTTACCGATTCTTACCCACCATTTCAGGACCAAACCACATTTTTGTTGCATTCCACCTGTTGTTCCTCACTTACACAACTGACTCTTCTAGTCAAGCCCTGAATTACCTGCCTAAGATGTGCAGGTGGTGGATTTCAACAAAAATGTGGACCAGCTGGTAGGGGTGGGGGCCGGTTCACTTTTCCCTGATCTGCAGACCAGAGTAGGCCTGAAGGACTTCATTCCATCCACACCAGCATTGCACATCTTCATCCAGCGACATTTTCTTTCAGATGCTTTCTGTCGAGGTAGCACTTCATCTCACCTCTCACCTGTCTCATGCTCCACCACGGGATCACGCAGAGCTCAATCACCCTCCAGCTGTCCTAGCATATTGTGCACGGTGTCGAGTCCCATGGACAGTCTGTCTCAACAAGGTATGACTAAACAGCCCCATAGTGACGAATGGATCTTAGAGCATGAATCCATAGTATAGGGGGGCATACAGATATATTGGGTCAAGGCTTTCAAAATGCAAACGTGGTGCAGATTTCTTATTCCGTCTGTCACATGTGCGATATCCACCAAATATTAGCATTAGCATTAGCATTTGCTGCTAAGATATCTGTGGTGCAAACTTTGGGTTTGGTTGCTGAAGTTGCTGTGACACCTTCATTTCTTGACCTCCCCCTCCAGGCCTCTTTCCTGGTTTTATGCCCAGTTCCCATCCTATCCCTCAATCTCAGCACTACCCAGCCCCCCCTGGTCAGAGGGAGCCTCTGCTCCCTGACCCCCCATCTCAGCTACCGGGCCCCGGTTGCCCTGGTGCTGGGTCCATCTCCTTGGCGGAGGTGCATCGGGAGCTGCAGACGCTGCAGATGCAGCTTGCAGACCGTGAGCACACCTCTCTGCATTGTGTGCGTGTACGTGAGTGTGTGAGGAAATCCCACATCATACTGGCTTACAGATCATCGTGCTCGTAGCTTACTGAGCTACCCATACAACAGACTACTCAACTCTCTCAAAAGCTGATCTGCAACATTCTCTGTTAAGCTATATTGGCAATCAGTTACACATTATGTTAGATTCAGTAGTAGTAAATATTGAGAGATGTCAAAGACATTATGATGTGGCCAGTCAAAATAATGCATTTCAAATTTCATCGAAATTAATGTCAGAATAATCGGGACTGATTGGATGCAGAATAAACTGGTTACCCAATGGCTGCGTACGGGACTCGGAGGCCTTGCAGCCGATTGGAGCAAAATAAGTGTGCAGTGTGGAATCTTACCCCTCCCCCAGCTTCGTACTAACATGTGCATGCTTTTCCCCAATCATGTTCCAACCTTTCATTCTCTACCGCTCTCTCTCTTGCTCCTAATCACAGGGTTTGTGCTGAAATTCAGTTATGACATGATTTGCATCAATGGTTTAATGTGCTGTTTTGCACCTGTTCACCTGACTGGGGATTGAAAATGCTACTTTATACTCAGGTCAGCGGGGTGTCACCGTTCAGCCCTGATTGTTTTCTCTTCACGTAGGCTTTACGGCTCCACATGTCAAGCCGGTGCCCAGCTACTCCCTGGTTGACCAGCCTCAGCGGAATCCCTCCAGCTACCTACCCCATCACGCTTTTCACCAGCCTACACTCTGCAGCAGTGACACCGGCACCCGTCTGAAGGCGGAGCCGGGTTTGATGGATCGTGGTGCATTGTGGGAGATGGGCCGCATCAGCCAGCCAATCAGAGCCTCTGCTTACGGTGACATTTTATCGGGCTCGTCGGGGTACCAGTCTAGCACCAATCACACAGGTAAATATCACCATTCCGGCCTTTAATCTGTCTTGATTCCGTCTGGGGTAAATACCAGTTCACCATGGGCCGTAGCTTCTCTCGGCGCTGTAGGCACTGACCTCATGGAGGAGCACCTGAGGGAGATCCGCAGCCTGCGGCAGCGTCTGGAGGACTCCATCCGGACCAACGACCGCCTGAGGCATCAGTTGGAGGAGAGGCTGGCTTCTGTGGGCCGAGCTGGTGGTAAGAGGCGATGGGTTGCCCTTCACGGCGCACCATTCCTTCCCAGCTCTGCCTTTTTCCACTCACAACATCGTTCTATTGCAGGAGCACCAACGAACATCTACATCCAGGGCCTGGACTCCCTCAGCACGCTGTCCAAAGAGAACCAGGCCTTGATGGAAGAGAACCTTCATCTCAAACAGGCCAACAGAGGTACTACTCAGTTATATGAGTTTCCAACAAAACACCAGTTTTGTAAACAGGGGAAAGATGTCCGTATAATGTGGAACTTGCATTGACTGATATTTGTCTTAGTCCTATTCTGTTTATGATCTTTTTTGTGGCATAGTAATGCACCTGAATTCTCCAGTCCATGGAAGCGCACATATTTTTGACACTGACACACGCTGACAGACATTATCCGCAGCTATATGAAAACCAAAAACTAAGATAAGGGACATTACTGAAAGCCTCGATTGTGTTTGTGTGTATCTGTTCCCCCACGGCCCCCCACCCCAGACACCTTTAAGGAGGCAGAGCTGCTTCGTGAAGCTCTCCTGGCTGGACGGGCGCGGCTGAAGCAAGTGGAGCTGGAGGTGGACCGCCAGCAGGAGGAAAACGGCCGTCTCCAGGCCCTCAGCCGCGAACAGGCCCAGGAGGTCCAGCGGCTGCGTCAGGAATGGCAGGACAGCGAGGAGTCCATCAGCAGGTATCCCCAAGCCTCTTACATCAGCCTATGACTGTGACATATCTCTTATAGTTGTACAAAACAATTTATAACTTTCCGGAGGTTGCAGTAGGAATATTCCTGTGACCTCTCGGTGTTAGAATTGATATCAGATTTATGAGTGACCTGCTCACAGACGCATCTAAAAATAAGAAATACATTGGCAAGCACTATTTTCATTTGAGCCAAGTTGTTTCATTTTGTGGAAATACTCAAAAATTGTATTTGTAAGATTATAATAACCCAACATAACCACAGAAGCTAAAGCTAATGATAATCAACAGTTTAGCATTTTGCTAGGCGAGCTGGCAGAGAGTCATTTACTAATGGGTTTGCCCTGCATTCTCAGGCTAAAGCACAAAGTCAGCCTGCTTCAGCAACAGCTGGCCGACAGCCAGCAGCTCATGCGATCCCTGCAATGTGAGCTGCAGCTATACGAGGGGATATGCATGGTTACCAAGGGCTCCCCTGCTGGTGAGTGCAAGAACTGCACCAGGGAGAGACCGCTCTCACTGTGAGAACACCAAACCCTTGAATCATGAATGGAAATGGGGCGAAACGTGCAATATACCATCATGTATTTTCCAGCATGCTCTGCCTCTGAGGGCTACAGCTTTAGGGAGACTTCCCCTGTGGAGCTGGGAGGGCTCCTGGCAGAGCTGCGTAGTCTGCGCATGCGTCTAGAGCGCAGCCTGCAGGAAAACAACTCCTTGAGGATGCAGTTGGAGCAGCATACCAGCACAAAAATAGCCCCCGGTGATCTACGGCTACCCACTATCACCCAATCAGACAACACCTGTAGGAGGCAGCTCTTCCGTGGTAAGATGGCACCAGGCAGGCATGGGGGGGGGGGGTGGTGCTGGTGGTTTGAAACATAATACGATTGGTCTGGGTTGGGGGGCCAATAAGGTATGCTTTCATAGGGCCCCCCTGCCACCAGCACTTATGTAATTCATTTATCCATTTTCCAGTTATCCTGGACATGGGCATGGAGGACCAATGTGAATCAGAATCTTTGTAGCTTTAATCTTGAGGGGGTCTTGATCCTGTTCTCATGAACAAAGTTGCATTGTGTCTAATTATGCAAAAAAAAAGTAGCAAGATTAAACGTCTCTCTCTACAGATCCTGCACCATCTCCACCTGTGCGAGACCCAGGGTTGTTAAACTCTGGTTCCACATACTCCTTGTCATCTAAATCCCCAGACCCGGAAGATCTGGATAGCTTGTCTAATGGTATGAGTTATTTCACAGTTGCCAGAGTTGTATTTTTAATGTAGAATTGCATATTACAAATTGTGTTACTTAGTACTAGATCACCAGATGTCTCCAGATGTCTGTGGTATTTTCATGGTCTTCCTCGCACTGAACAATTGTCTTCTCCACAGATATCTTGAGGCCACACTCAGAGCTGGAAGGAGAAGCTCCGGATGGCTCATTTGCCAACAAGAATGGGCGGCACACCATAGGACACGTAGATGACTTCAATGCCCTCCAACAGCAGATCCTGGAGGGTAAGATGCTGGTGCACAAGATGGAGGCCAAGCTGCAGTCATCTCTCACATCCAGCCTTCTGGAGGTCACCTCTGGAAAGGTAAGGATAAGCCTCTTCAAACTGTGTCCACCAGGAAGCTGCTATTCCCGGGTTTTCTCACATAAATCCCTATCTGTGTCTGACGGTGTCCAGGTCTTGGACCAGGGCGTTGTGAAGACCCTCCTGACCAATTCCAAAACGTTGGATCAGATCCTAGAGGAAGCCACATCTCTCCTGAAAATGTTCTGGAGGGCTGTTCTCCCGAGGACTGAAAGCGCCTTCCAGCACATTAGAAAGGTTTGCTTCAATTCTGCAGATACTGCTCAAGATTAGTCAGGATTCAGAAGCTGGAGGTGCCACTCTCCATCTTGAATACTTTCATAGCATTATGTCTTAGCAAAATCTTTTATTTTAACAGCCACAGGAAAGAGTGAATAAATGGCTATTGAGTGAATAAATGCAGTAATTAAGAATTCTTACTAAGAGTTGTGACTCCCAGGAGCAGTCAATGAAGGAGGAGATCCATAGGCTGAGGGTGAGGATCACCGAGCAGGAAGGGTTGCTGCAGGACACTATCGAGAGGCTGAGGAGCACCAGCCGCACTAAGGAGAGCATGGAACACTTCATCGTCAACCAGCGTGAGGACCTCTCTTTAGATTCATCTCCACACAGTGGTGATACCTTTGAGACCCAATCCATGCTACACTAGCTGGTGGCCTTCTTGTACTTATATATAGTCCTAAAGTGTGATTTTTCCACTTCATTTGTGCAATGAATCAAGACAGCAGACTACGGATACAAACCTCCTTGCTGAGATTGAATGACGCCCAGAGGGTAGCTCTGTGGTTATGGGTCAGTGTCAATGATGCAGCTGATATATGTCCTAGTAAGATCCCTGCAGGAGGTCCCAGATAATACAGTAGCATAAATTGTCAAAATTTTTAAGGAAAGAAGTTACCATTAGTTTGTACTTGTGCTCTTTGGTGTTTGTTTACCACTCGTGTTTTGTTTTGCCTCACAGTATCTAGAACACGTGATGTCTTGAAAAAAGCACGGACAAATCTTGAGGTGAGCTT
Organism: Mormyrus lacerda; assembly: GCA_015163995.2. Taxonomy (NCBI): domain Eukaryota; kingdom Metazoa; phylum Chordata; class Actinopteri; order Osteoglossiformes; family Mormyridae; genus Mormyrus; species Mormyrus lacerda. The sequence goes on from JAABNX020000038.1 coordinate 15,274,002, forward strand.
TCACCATTGTGTTTTTGATGCCTTGTTATTTTTCAGGTATGAGTTTTGCAAAGACCTGTAAAAAAATAGTAACTCACATAAAATAGACTCTGGTTTATCTAGTTTCTGGGCTCTTCATACAGAATCGATAGACCAGTATCAATTCGATTTAATCTATTGGTGCAAAGCAACATATAAATTAAAAGGAGTGCTCCACATGTATTGAAATTATTTAATATATGTAATATGGTGGTTCCTCAGTAAGTAACGAAAAACGACTCAAAACCCAATATTAGGGAAACATTCTAGCCAGAAACATGCTTGCAGAAATGCTGGTCAGAATGGAGTTGGTGTGAAGAAAGGGGACCATAGTCTATCTTGGGTTATATGTCATGCCAGGAGTCACTTTCTGTTTCCTGTTGTCTCTGTCTCCTGCCTCAATACTGTCCCTGCCCAACTCTCTCCCAATCCTTGACTATGTCCAGAAGAACGAGTACAAGATATCTACCCTAAACTCCTCCTCTTCCTCCCCCCACCCTGGTAAAGTACTGCCTCTGTGGCTTGCTCTGCCTGTGCCTGTGCAACTTCACTAACTCATCACCTCACCCATCTTCCCACGCTCCAGCGGAGGCATTCCGGCTCTCCTGAGAGATGGCATCTTCATCCCATCAGACCTAGTCAGGGGCAGACCTCAGAGAGGAAAATGAGGAGTTTTAAGAGATCGCAGTCAGATCTGTGAACCGTAGTCTCTTCCATAGATGTGAAATCTGGTCATAGCGACAAATATCTTTATTATTAGGTTTGAGGAACAATCGAAGCATCACTTCAGTGTATGATCACTGCTTTTATGCTACTTGACAGCAATTAACAGCATATTTCTTTCTCACTTACATAATTTAACAGGGTATTTCTTCTATAGTGAAACTAAAAAAATAATCTTAATATTCCCAGGTTTGCATGTTTCACGTGTGAAAACCTGAGAAGATCCAGAGCTACTTCAGATGTTCTGAAGCTGGAGTCGCCCTCCATGTTGAAGCACATCTGGCTGCATGCTAAGCTCACTTTCTTCTTTCCCCATTCTGTGTCTCTACAGGTGAAATCCCAAGGAGGTCCTGGAAGCCAATGTCTGATTGGGGTTTCATGAAAACCTGCTCCGAGGAGACATCAGGGGGAGATGCCAAGATAATTGACAGACCACACCAGCTCCAGACAGTCATGTTCTGAGGCAGCATCAACACCACCATCTTCTGCTGCTTCCAACTGTTGTTCTTTTATGTTCTGAAAGAACGCCTCTTGATCATCACCTATTATGGACACTGCTCTGACACATAACTGTGTCATTCTGAGAATTCTGTGGGGGCTCTGGTCCAGTCTAGTCATGACGTTCCATGAGTTCATGTTTCGTCATCCTGCCAAGCCTGTTTGTGTCATCGCTGTTCTCCAGGCACCCAGTACGTGTGTAGCTTGAATGGAGAAGCCATACTTGAAACGTCGACCAATCGAAACAAGTTTTCTTCTGTTCACCCAATTATGCTGCCGTACAAAATCTATTTATAGTAACTTATTGCTAAAGGCTCTCCTCTTAGATTTTATTCTTTCAAAAATAATAAGAATTAGATGTAGAATTTAGGTGGTAGACTGTTGATAAGCTACTAAGTATGTTTGGCTTCCTTTAGCATATATAAGTGAAATCCTTACCAAACAATTTGATCTGCTTGGATCGGAAAGAAGAAAATGCTATTCGTTTTATAACTGCTCGCTTAGACAAGCATGTGCAATACAAGCTGTCTGTTGAATGTTGCAGCCTGCCTCGCCTTACATTGCAACTCATTTACTCTAAGGCTATGGACCGTCAGTGCAATACTAGTGAAAGACTGCTGACAGATCAGGTGTGTAATTAAAGCTTTTGTGGCCAGGAGATGCAATGAAAGCTAAGCCTGTTCACAGGGATCAACAGTACTGCCAAAGTTTGTGAATTTCTACCCTGAAGCCCATGTGTGACTCTGAATTGAGCCATAGAGTCCCACTGCTGATAGCGTGTTTTTTCGGAAATTGGCTTAATAAAGACAGAAAATAATGCACCCATTTTTTGATCCACTGTACTTTTATTACTAGAACTTTATTTTTTTTTTTTGTAAATTATTTAGCTGCCTTTGTAAATGGACCAAACATGGGTAAATGGGTAAAAAATCATATAAATTGCAAGGATTCTTATAACTCATGATTTATATATTTTATGTTCTCCATATATATTTTTTCCAAAACATAGTTACAAACTTTGGCAGTATATGGACGGACGCCCGCGTTTGCCTGCTGCCTCTTCTGCATTTTAACTGCCTCCTGTCTGATTTCTGTTGCATTAGTCTTTTTGCTTTCTTCAGCCTTTTTTGTTCCCCATGTAGTGCTCTGGCGCGTTTGTTAAATGCGAGGTGAAGGATGGAATTTATATGGGAATGCTGTAATATATTAATGTCTGTCCCGCTTCTTCTGGGTGTGGAATGGAGTAAGTTTGAGTACAGAAAAAGACACCATGCAACTTGGACATGTTAACTTTACCCTTATTGGACACCTATATAGTAGCGGTCATGAGTAAACAACTATTTGACCCTGTCCTCTTCCAGCAACCAAGTGTTTGAAGTATAATGTCATGTGTACAATGTTTCCTTTACAGCGTATTTGAACAGTCAGTACAAGACTGCTTCATATTAAATTGGGTTTTAATTAGGAAGCAATAAAGTGTGGAAAGACCAAATGAAAACATCACATTTATAATTGTATGTACTGAATGACCTAAGTACACGCCACACTGTGTATAATCAAGAGTTTGGGGAGAAATGCCAGTGTTTGGTGGTAGTTGTAATGTAAGATATGTACATAGTTGGAGTGAGGTTTGAGATGCCAGCGAGGGCCACATTGTCTGGTCAACCTGACAATGTGTGTGTTGCCTAACAAATAAACCTATGGAACCTTCTCTTATGAGAAATGTCTGTGTGTTTGCTTTACTGGCGCATGTCCAAGCAGGATGAATACAGTGGGAAGTGAGCCAATGCGAATAGGAACAGACTGACAGAAATGATTTAAAATTTTTGTTACATTATTGCTGACCTTTTATAGAATCTGGTAACCAGTGTCCTCATGGGTTTTAAGTGTTTGTGACAGATGCACCATGAAATCTCTGTTGGAGGGAGCAAATTTAAATGCCATAGTTTTGCTTCCAAAGTTTACTCTTTAAAAATGACTCTTTAAAAATTCTTACCCTATGGTGCAGGTGACTGGGGTGTCATGTGACTTTTTTTTAATATATCTTGGTATCAGTGCATCATTTTGATATAAATATATACCAAATAAAAAGCATATGCTTGTGCTCATTACATTTTCATATTTTACTTCAGGACAGAGACACACTCTTAAATAGCTAGTGTGCACTTGTACTTACATTTCCCTAGTCTGTGGGTAAATTGTCACATTGGATATTGCAAGAAATAAAAATGTTACCAATTCAAGTTCAATATTTTTTACTTCAAAAAGGTCTTTACCTACAAAGTCATTTCAAATCTACTGTCAAATGTCATCTCAGACATAAAAAAACTATAATTCTATCTGCATTTTTATTCTAGCGTAGACCTACCTGACCAATCAGATTCTTTGTCAGAAATGCAGTTCTGGTATAGGTAGTATAGGTATAAATAGTGTAGGTATAGATAGTATAGGTATAGGTAGTTTAGGTAGGCACCTCCCTACCCAATGTTTTATTAAAATGTAGCATATAAATTATTCAGTCAACCAATAACATGCCTACATTGACTGTAAAAAAACATATTAGTAAACCTGGCAGTCAGAGTAATCTGGCCAATGAGTGAGCTTCCTCCACTGGATCACATCACTCAATCCCCTCCCCCTTCCCTCTTCACTCCCATGGTAATCTGGCCAATGAGTGAGCTTCCTTCACCGGATCACATCACTCAATCCCCTCCCCCTTCCCTCATCACTCCCATCGTCTACAGATAACATCATCAACAAGTTGTCACGTTGTAACATTTGCATCTCACATCTCACCAGGAAGAAACAAGGTCAACTATCTTTAACTGTTTACCGTTGCTAGACAACTGTATTGTGTCATTGTCCCATGCACATATGTTGCATGCCTGCAACTGTCAAAATCTGGATAGCTATGTAATCAATGTGCTAGCACAAACATACCCTGAAGCTGCATTGTAAACTTATGTTAAAGGGGCAGTTCACCCCAAAACAAAGAAAAGGATCTGTTTGGCTTTGGTGTGATCTATCCATCAAGGTCAAAGGTCTCCAACTCCAGTCCTGGAGAGCTACTGTCCAGTAGGTTTTCTATCCTACCTGGCTTCTGATGAGCCATACCTGTTCTCAGGAAAATAATAGGAACAGATGTGATTAATCAGAAACCAGGTACAAAAGAAAATCTTCTGGATAGTAGCTCTCCAGGACAAGAGTTGGATGCCCCTGATCTGCTGGGAGCTGCATAATATTGGCGATATCGGCTATAGAAATGGCGGCTTCTCACTAATATAATGGGAGTGAATGGAATTCTCACCAGAAATCAGGACCCGGTTATTGAAGATAACATGATCTCATCAAGGACTTGAAATTTAAAGGGTTATATACTGGCCAATTCCGGCATTATGGACGGAACAAGATATATATATATATATAGTGGCAAATAAAAATGCCTAAAAGCATGAAGAAGCTTAGTATTACTGATCTGGCAGCAGAGAGGCTACAACGGGATCCGGATTTAATTAGTGACTGGGCTGATACGTGGCAGATGAAATTTAACACAGATAAATGTAAGTTGCTCCATGCAGGGAGCAGAAATATAAAGGACAGAGATTTTATGGGTTCCACTGAAATAAAGGTGACTGATTACGAGAAAGATCTCAGTGTGTATGTTGATGCTTCCATGTCCCATTCTCGCCAATGTGGGGAAGCAATAAAAAAGGCCAATAGGATGTTGGGTTATATCTCTAGGTGTGTGGAGTTTAAGTCAAGGGAGGT
>JAABNX020000038.1:15307791-15318405 GCA_015163995.2 Mormyrus lacerda
TGCCTCCAGTGGTCGCCTTCGTCCACCTGTCTGCCTCCAGACGGCACATTTTTTGTGCGCTATTCCGCCGTCTCACACAAAGCCAGCTGAGCCGTGTTGTTCCTGTCTGTTCCTTCACAGGGAGGTGGTTCAGGCTAACTGCGTGCACTGGAAAAAGACCTTCTCCTTCCTGTGCAAGATGAGTGCCAGCACTGGCACTGGGGTGCTGGATCCCTGCATGTGCCGGGTGTCCGTGCGCAAGGTGGGGGCCGGAGTTTGCACATCCTCATCTGTTAACTGTCCCTGTACGTTACAGTGGCACAGCTTGGTTAAATAACACGTAAACTATATGCATGTAACAGGAGATGAATGAAAGTGTACCGGAACTACTACTAGAATATCAAAAGTACTGATTACTGAGTACTGATGTGATGGACATTCACATTTGGAGTTGACTTCAATATGGTGATCAATTAATTACTGAATACTTTTCGAGTATTAATTATTCTCATGTGATATATATATATTTTTTCTAATTCTGCATGTCTTTGTTATTTCATAGGAGCTGAAGGGTGGGAAAACCTATGCAAAGGTAGTATTTCTATAATGACTTTTTAAATGTTTTCATCATTGCTGTTAGCATATCATTTGCACGATATGCTAATGCCACTTCGGTGGCAAATTATTTACTTTTTAAAATGAAATAGGATACAACTAGGATACAAATTGCACAGACGAGTACTAATCACACACAAAATTCTGCTTTTTTTTCATCTATCTACAAATAAATTGAGTAATCTAGTCAGCAGTAAAGCAATGTCAGGTCGCTCCTGTAATTCCAAATCTATTATTGTCAGCATGTTGCAGGAAATTCAGGGCAGAAGCTTGCTGACAGTTAATTTTGTTACGTTTATCATTTTATCATATTATTTTTGTATGGTATAGCTTGGCTTTGTGGACCTTAATCTGGCTGAGTTTGCCGGCTCAGGGAGCACAACTCGGAGGTGTTTGCTGGAAGGGTACGACACCAAGAACACGCGGCAGGATAACTCCATACTCAAGGTAGGAAGCATTTTAAAATATTTTTCAGTAATTTTCATGGCTTCACTTTAAGCAGTGAGATGGCAGTTGAGCAATATGACCCAGCCTGGCAAAGCGTAGTTTGTGACAACCAGTGCAGGAAGCACTACGACGTCCAATGCAGCAGTCAGACACTGGAGGCTCCAGCCCGGTTTCCAAGATGGCTGACTTGTTAATTAGGCTGGCCGCCGACAGATGGTTTTGCGTTTAACTGGTCATGTACCTTGAGCAGTTGTGCGTGTGTGTGGGTACTCAGTATGTGTTTGCAATGAGCTCATTCCACTTGTTGTAGAAAATATGAAGCTTAGTCCTCACTTGCCATGGTTGACATTACATTTTCTACATAGTAAAAGGCCAGTTGTATCTTTTTAGTAGAAGAAGCAGCACCAACTAGTGTTACATAATGACCCTATAGTGTACTGTAATGTAGGGCAGCATAATGTAGTATAGTGTAGTGCATTATAGTATAGTGTAGTGTAGAGGGAACAGGAATGGTTGACTCCTTTCATCTACTTTCTTATCACGTAGGTGGTGATCAGCACGCAGCTGAAGTCAGGAGATCCCTGCTTTAAAACGTAAGAAGTCTTTTCAATACTTCCTTAATTTTATTTAATGGGTTATACGTAGGAATGATTATACATTTTTATTGACAATAAATATGGTGTGCCTAAAAATTAATCATTTTTCCCTGGATTGTAGTTTCACTGACATATATAACATCCTCCATATTTTCCTTCAACACCCTGAAAAGCCTATTATATATCCTTCGCTTTGCAAGCTTTTTAGAGAGCAATTACAGGTCAACAGACATAAGGCCAGAGTGCTTCTTGTAAAAATGTAGAGCTCTGTCTACGTAATATTGTGATTTATTCACCCTGTAAAACTCCACCAGCATTCATATTCACTTTCCATTATTTTTATGGCTTCAGATTTATATGTCAGTACAGAAGGAAAAAAGTTTATTAGAATTATTAGGCACTATGTGATGACATGGATAGTGTTACTGGTCCTTCCAAAGATCCCTTTAATGCTTTTGCACTTCCTGCTATTTAGCGCAATGTGATTTATCACTATTATATAAATGATAGTACACAGTCGTACATGAATTGTTTGATTTAGATCTTTTGAAGGCTTTTGCTTTGCCTGTTACAGTATTGCTGGATATTTAAATTTCAATTTATCGTTATATATCTGGTTTGTGGCAGGTGGCACGGTGGTTTACTGGATTCCTCTATGACCTCACGCCTCCAGAGTTGTGACTTTGATTGCACGTTTGTACAGGTTTCATCATCATCATTATTTTGCTGTACTACTTATTCTGATGTGATTGTTGACCTGTGTGCTTTGAAAGATTAAACACCTTTTAACCACATAGCAGGTGGGCAAAGTTGAGAGACAAGATGCTATTTTTTATGTGTTTCCTTTGGGAAGCCGGAAAGCTTTCATGAGCAGGGAGGTTCCTCCAGGACCATTTTTGTAGGGCTGTACAGAGCTGGCTGATGGAGGACAGTTTTATGGATCTGATGTGAGATGCAGGCGGGGTGTTTACAAGGCCGGATAGCGGGATGCTAACAGGGCTGCGTTTGCCTTCCCTGCCCGTCGATGCTCATTTTAATACTTTCCTGAGGTCCTGCAGAATGCTTTACTTTCATATTTTATGCTAGAGGTCGCCGGTCACTGCTGTGTCACGATGACTGGCCTGATCTCACGGACGCCGCGGTGAAATTTCAAGCTTCTCTTCCTGCATTCTGGAACTGTCATGTCTATGGAAAGGCACCCTGATGTTTCTGGTGTACCAGCGAAATACCTGATTCTTCAATCTATTATTTACTGTTTTTAACAGGGCAAATTTGCTAAAAGCAGGATCTGCACTTACAGTAACAGCCCGGAGAAGAGGTTATAGGCACAGTAACATGAAATGCATCCAGAGAAAAAGCATTTAATTTTGTCGGCTCACATGTGTCATGGTTCTGCACCATTAACTGTAACTTTAATACCACATACCCTGACACAGACTCATTTTATTCAATACAGTTCATTATGGAATTAGATTTTCTTTAATTGGCCGTCTTCATCATGCTTTTTGACAGACGCGTCTTTCTGGCGTTTGTCATAATGGAGTACAGAACATTAGCCTGACACCATGCATAATGAGTCTTATTAAAACAATCACGCTTGAATGTAATCACTGATGTAATTGCGGGTAGGTGTGCAGCCCTGGGTACCAGACGGCAATTAGGGATGTTGCTACATAACAGGGTGTGTTAATGGGATGAATGGAGAATGATTCCCGTTGTCAATGGGAGTTGCGGAATGAGCTTCCACTGGTCTAACACGGTTATGGCTTCGATTCCCAAGCCCACAGAGATTTGTTCTATTTCTGTTTGTATGACTTTCTTGCAGATACTCTAGATTCCTTACTGTGTCTTCATGTGACGCGATACGTCGACACTGTTTTGAGCTAAGTCTTGAAATACCTACAGGAGCTCAGTGCCTACAGTAATAACCCAGTGAGAGCAGGTCTGTCATGCTCCTGTCCAGCCACATTGGCTGGGGGGGGGGGGGAATCTGTGCAGCACATGGCACCGCTCAACCCCTCCTCACTTTCACAGGCCCCCCTCCACCGCCACGTATGTAGGGCTGCAGGGGGACAGTGACCACCTGCACGAGGACAGGAAAGGGGGCGACACTCAGAAGCCTTTCCTGGGGATATCAGGTACGGCTGCTTCCGGGAACATTCCATAGTCGGCGTGATGGGCAACCAAAGGAAATGCGTAACCCTGCTTTTCAGGCCTCTCGGGAGGTACACAGTGGTTTATTACGATGCTATGGGAGGTGCCCCAGTTCACATACCAGTTCCTTTGTTAGCGGGGATTTGAATGTGTGTTAATGTTTCAGCCAGAGCAGCTCATACGTGAATATGCAGCCTTAAGTGATTAGGGTGGGAATGCTAACTGTAACAGTGCTAACAGTGGGAAGGGCATGCTGAGGGAATGCCTGTTTTTGTGCATGTTAGCTGCATGTTCCCGCGTCTCTGCCTGTATAATCCAGACTGCTAACTATCTTTAGCTGATCAGCATTGCCGTTCGGGGCCCGGTGTCGATTGGGATCCCCCTTCTGCCGCATGGCTACGCTCATCCTTAGCTCTCCTGCCCTCGTTCTGAACTTGACAGAGACCCCAGGAAAGTGCACCTCTCTTCCCGACGAACTTGGAGGATACAGTCACTCCAGAACCTCCAGCTACGCTAGTCAGCAGTCGAGAGTTTCAGGTACACCTTATATAAGCTTCTCCTCCCCAGGTTACCGTGCGGCTACATCACAATAAACCTGCCGCAAGGCTAAAAGATCGTAATGCATTTTAATACAGCACTCCTAGCCTAACACACATCATAGCCTTGCCTAGCTTTAAAACATGCGTAAAACACTTACATTAGTCTACAGTGGGGCAGAATCATTAACATAAAGCTTATTTTATAATGAAGTGTTCGTCTCATGCAATTTATAGAATTATGTACTGAGAGTGAAAAACACAGACCATTGTAACCCATCGTAATCATCTGTGTGTGTGTGATTATTTATATATATATATCACACACACACACACACATACACATATATATATACACATGTGTAGTTGTGTGTGTATGTATGGTGAATTACATAATTCGCTATTTCGCATAGTCACTACTGCCTAACAGTGTGTAGCAGATAATTCCACAATAACGTCCTTCATTTATCTTCTCGGATGAGCAGGTACGAGCAGTATGTTAAAAGCAGGGCTCACGTTTGCGGTGACAGCCCAGGGACAAGGTCCTTTCACAGTAAGATGAAGCACATCCAGACAGAAAGCATAATAATATTCAGGAGTCTATGGTCTTAATCAACAGTTGAAAAGTTCAGGCACACTTAATAGACGCTTTATATATGCCTTTTATATTCTGCTTTGTACATTGATTCAATTCAGAAGGTATTAGTGGGACCCTGGGCTGTTATAGGTCTCTATATTAAAAGCTTGAGTGCGAAGCTGAAGGGAGATCAGAGAGAGATGCGTCTACGATGGCGGTCCGTTAACGGGAAACTCACTTTCTGCCATGGCTTTTACTTTTCAAACTTCTGCATCAGTGAACAGCTCCTTGCCTCTGAAAAGCTTCTGCCTGCCACAGATTTCCTCCTACGCATTGTGTACTCTGTATGCTTCTCCTAACCATGTTTACTGTGGTAACGTCATCGGGATTAGCTGGAGGAGGTGTTGACGGTCCCCCTGACGAGGTGCGATCTTACGGACGCTCGGCCTGCGACTCGTCGTTAAGCATATTAATTGCATTTATTCCTCCTGCTGTGAAACATTTACATTCCTGCTGCATCCCTTCTGATATGCAGATATCAGGTCACAACCTTTAGAGGAGTTACGTCCTTTCACACAAGGGCCATATTGGTATTTTTCAGATTAGTGACTTCCTTTGGATCTGTGCATGGTTTGAAGCAACCAAGTGGTAACCAATGGCACCTTCTCACGCCTTGAAAGTTCTGGAAGGTGCCCTGTGGAGCCGTCATGGCGCAGACAGGAAGTTCTCATGTGGAGAAACCACATGATGCGTTAATCGGTTGGTCACTGGTGTCACAGGCGCGTGGGTGTTCACGCATTCCTGGTCTGCTTAGCCTTTCGCGATTGGCCCCCGGCAGATGATGGCAAACCACGCTCGCTGTTCTCAGGCTCGGGAGACGGCCAGGAATGACCAATGAAAGACCGGCACTGAAACCGTGGCGTTGAGCTGTGAGAAGCTACTTTGACACAGTGCCTCTGATGGACTTATAAATGCTGTATCATAGACGTGGAATTCATAAGGTGGTCTGAAATAATGTGGAATGTTAGAAAAGATGCATATCCACTGCAGTAGACATGGTTAGATGTCCTGAATATGGCAAAGTTTGAGGAAAAAAAACATACATGTCATGTCATGACAAATGTAGTACTTTTTTAAATACTAAAAGAGCAACATTAATTTTAGTCTATTTCTGAGAGCTACTGGTTTGGGGTAATGGATTCCTAATTACAGTAAAATGGTAGATGCTGGGATTGGGCCAGCCACAATGGAGACCAGAAGTAGTGACAAAGGGGGCCAGGCTGGGAATTTTATTTGAGGTGGCTTCTAGAGACTGTTAACCCATAAAGCAGGGCAAATGAAAGCAAGATGTGTTCTGGTGACAGTAAGAAAAAAAGCAAACTGAAGTGTTGGAATAAGAGGCAGCGATCTTGTGGTATAGAGGAGGGGATGGATGGGGGGGGGAGAAAGAGAAGAAGACCAGATGTTTTATACTATCAGCAAAACAGCGTGAACTGACTCAGCACACTACTCCCAGTCACCTGACCTGTCTTATACATCTACAAGTGTGTGTGTGTGTGTGTGTGTGTGTGTGTGGTCCAGGCATACATTACATTGTGGGAACCAAATGTATGCTGCAAACAAAAACTAAAAATGCCAAAAATCTCATATATTGTCTGGCTGCTTATGGTTTGGGTCGTCATTGCTGGGATTTGGGTTTTTCCCATAGAAAACAATGGATGGTCAATCGAAAAGAAGGCACACCTGACACAGGCAGCTTGGTTATCAGATTATCTTAGAAGTTCTGTTTCCATCATTGCCTTCTGTAATGGGTGTGTGTGTGTGTGTGTGTGTGTGTGTGTGTGTGTGTGTGTGTGTGTGTGTGTGTGTGTGTGGGGCGTCCCGCAGGATACAGCACGGGTCACTCCCGCTCCTCCAGCCTCTCTGAATCCTCCCACCGGAGAAACACCTCGGTAAGCAGCACCTCCACGGGCATCGGCAGCATCCCAGAACCCAGCGAGGACCGCGAGTCCAGAACAGCGCCCTCTGGTGCCACGGGGGCCGCTTGCGCCGCCGTGCCGGAGGACCCTGACAGCCCCATCCTCTCGTCTAAGTAAGGGATCCTCCCCGGCACACGCTCATCAGGACGGGGGGGGGGGGCTCATTACCTTCTATGGTAGTAAAGTGACCTGAAAGATTTAATAGTTGGAGCCAGCAGTGTATTGTACTTGCCAGGATTTTCAAAATACTGAGGTCAAAAGTGCTAACCCTTCCTAGCTGTGCCCTGTAATACATCGTGGTTAATGGAGTTGCAGGGAAAAAATACTGCGTACTTTGCCTCGGCGTCCTCCGTGGTGACTACGGCCATGTGAACATGCTATATTAAACTGATCACACATTACTATACCGTTTTCAGTCCAGCCTTAACTTTACTGCCACTGTTTATAATTATTGTACGTCCTACCATCCTGTCCACTATGTCCCCTGCATTGAGCTCCAAGCTCACCATGACCCCACAATTGATGCCAATGTGGTGACTCTGTAAGCGGCACCGTGGCCTCACAACTCCAGGGTTATTATAGCTCTGTGTGTGTCTGGACTTTGCATGTTACCCCCTTCAGGCCCTCAAAATTTCAGTCCAAATACATGCGGTTATGTTAATTGGCGTCTCTGTGAGTGTTTGCCCCGCAGTGGACTGGCTTCTCCATACGGATGTCCTCTGCCCTGTTCCCTCTGCTTCCTGGGGTAAACGGTTATGGGAAAAGAATGGATCGATGTAGCTGGCCTAATTTCTGTCCGAGCAGTTCCAGTGACCGCCGGGCATTTCCCCACAGGATTCCTGTCAAGCAGGACTCCGTCGAGTCGCAGCTGAAGCGCGTGGATGCCACCAGGGTGGATGCCGATGACGTTGTGGAGAAGATCCTACAGAGTCAAGATTTCACTCCCGGCTTATTGGACTCCAGTGCAGAAGGTACAGAATGTAAACAGATATGGACCTCCATAACCATATATGAACAGGGTACAATCACAGTAACACAAGTCCTAGAAGGTACATGGTCCGTTTTATTTGGTTCATTTGCTTACTAATACAAACAGCCTAGTAAACGATTGAGTGCGTCCAATAGGCAGTACAGGCAATGCATGTAAAGTACAGTCTGATGAGTGCAGCAGTGCAGTGGATTGGACCCGAAAAGGTGTTTAATAGGCGTCACATGGGCCAGTTCTGGCACTTCTGGTTCACTTTTACTTAGAAGCGTTGAAAAGAACTGGTTGGTTTTGCATTTTCTCGGCATGCGCTGGATGATGCCATCTGAAGTGTAATGGGGGGGGGGTTGTGTTGCTTTTTCAGAGGAAGGTCTTCGCTTATTCGTTGGCCCTGGGGGGAGCACAGCCTTTGGTAGCCATCACCTCCCCACCAGGTGAGACCTGAACAGAGCTGCTGTCCTGTGCCCTTCTAAGATTCTGATAAACCCTCGAGCGACACTGTGGCCTCACAGAACTTGGACTGGGGAGTGTGATCCCAGATCGCAGCTCTGTGTGTTTGGAGTTTGCATGTCCTTCTCATGTTTGTGTCGGCCTCCTTTGCATACCCTGGTTTTCTCCTGCAGTCCAAAGACATGTGGTTGTCTCTGAATTGCTTATATTATATAACATTAGTCTGGTTTTGGGCCCTGTACTTCCTGGGATGGGCTCCAGGTTCACCTTGACCCTAAACTGCATAAGCAGTTGGGAAGATGGATGAATCCACAGGCACGGCTCTGTATTACATAGCTATTGCTGATTTATTTGTGCCCTATACAAGATTTTTGTGTATTAACTTTTTTTTTTTTTCTGGTGTCAGGGTTGGTGCAGGCGCATATGAACAGGTGGTCATAAAGCGCTAGCAGCACAGAGCGCCAGAAGGTGGAGTGACAAAAGCCTGCACAACCTTCATCCCAAGAACCACATTTACCAAAATACAAATGAGGTCTGTGCAGCTTCCTGCAGAGAGAGCCTGAAAGTGACAGCGCCATCTGGTGACGGAGGAGGGGAGGTCAATTGAAGTCAGATATTTTAAAAAGCTAGGCCAGCTCGCCAGAAGAGCCAGATTTTTGGATGTTTGTTAAAGTACAGTGTGATGGTTTGTGCCATTCTTAAAGTTCCAGTGTGAAATGCAAAACACCCCAAACTCCTAATGAAGCGGCAGGACAAAATTCTGCCCTTTCTTGGTTCTCCGTTTGCACGCCAACATTTCTGGTGGGTAAACATTGACCCGGAGATCTCCAGATGCTCTTGTTATTTCCACCAGTGTGTTGCTGCAGAGCATTTGTGTGACTTTTGAGGAGGTCGGATGACCGGAAGCTTGGCGGTAGAGCAGATCTGACGCAGAACCTTCACCGGGCCCTGATCCCGTGGGCTGGAACACAACAGACAGTGTTGATGGGATGACGGGAATCATAAATGAAAATACTTCAGGTCGGTTCTAAGCAAACAAACGCCAATCCAAGGAGGATTGTAGAGCTATAGAAGGGTTTTCCTCACTCAGAATTAAAAGCAAGCTGGGTGGCTGTTCCATAACCACATTTTTGCTTGTGATTCCGGCTTCCCTTCAGTAGCTGCTCTCATTTCTGTTGATTATAGTCGTGCGCCTGTGGTACTAGCATGTGTGTGTATGTGTGGTACTAGGTGCTTGCTAGCCACTCCTTTAAGTGTAACTGACACGTCCCGTGACCTTGATATTCTTGTAAGTGTTCAGTTTAGTGCTATATTTCCAACAGGCGTAGGAGCTTTGAGATAGCCCACCTATACTGGCAAACAAAAGGGGTTATGAAAGCAATTACACTTCAAAAGCCACAGTGGGCGGGATTATGTCAGTAACACTGCTGGAACTCATTCTCCTGTGGATCATAGGAGGGATTGAAAGTGTACGTGAATATTCCCCCAAGTGTGGATTTTGAAATATTGGTATGCAAAGTTTCTTGAGGCCATATCCGATGACGTACTGCCTTCCGGAGGAGCCTCTTCCTTCAATGAGGCTTTATGATGGAATTCTTCTATTGGCCTGTGGTGCTGAACCTCAACTGATTCATCTCTGCGCGCGAGTGAAGCCCCAAGCAACGCTGACGGGAAGCCAGGCTTCACTGAGAAAAGTATCTCCTGAGTGAATGAGTGTCATAACAGAGAGATAATGAAATGTAACCTGACTTTTGTAGTCAAAACTGGAACTGTACATTATTGATTTGCTTATTTCTATTTATTTTAAAATAGTAAAACACTTAAAAACCATCAAATCACCATTTCTCAGCTGCTGGGTTGTGGGACCATGTTTGGTGGGTTGTGGGTTGCATGGTTCATTTTATTTGTTCTTTTTTTTTGGCTTGGCAGACTTGATTGCCTCAAGCCCCCCTCCCGGTGGGCAAGTTTAACAACTAGCATACACCCCCCCCCAGATAGAAAGTTTTATGGCTTAAATGTATACTGCATATTTTGCCCTGGTTTAATAACCTCGGGCTGTTGCCTCAGTGTCCGGTTTCCCCCACAGTTCAAAAACATGCTGGAATGAATGAGTCCAGTATGAAATCACCAATTGATGTGAATGGTGTGTGAGTATGACCTGCAAAGGGTAGGTGCCCCACCATGGGTTATTCCCTGCTTCGCGGCCATTGCTTACGGGATAGGCTCCGGACCCCCACGACCCTGCACGGTACAAGCGGGTATAGTAGATGGATGGATGGATGAACAAATGGACAGA
>JAABNX020000038.1:15318505-15336744 GCA_015163995.2 Mormyrus lacerda
TAGGCTCCGGACCCCCACGACCCTGCACGGTACAAGCGGGTATAGTAGATGGATGGATGGATGAACAAATGGACAGACTAAATAACCAAGGGAAAATGTGGGTCCTGAGATTTGGCCAATTGAGAACCGCTGCTTTAAATGGTCAGACCCCCGTGTCTCGTGCTTTATCAGAGAAAGCATTACCTTGTGAAGTGACTCGTAAGACCTGCTTCATTTTCCATACACTAAACCTTAACTGTACCATTAAGAGGCCTGCGGTAGATTACAATGTCGGACCTGGCTCTCTCTGGCCAACGCATCATGCTCAAAACTGTACGTTGTTTATCGCTATAAGGTGTCGTTCAGTTGACCTGTTCATCGATGAGCTGTATCCTTGATGTCAGAAATGCCTTTTGAACCAATGTTGGTTTTCTATTGCACTATATATAATTATACATGTACCGTGTACTGTTCATTACAATAAATATCAAACAGTTGCTGAGTATATCCTTTCATTTACAAGTTTGAAGAGTTCTTGTTTTGTCTTCTATGGGGGAGATTTTGTACACATTTTACTAGTGATCATAAGCAACTGTAGTCTGAATCTAATATTACGTCATGCTTCTCCAGACGGAGCAGCCTGCAGTCTTCAGACTCGTGACTTTCGGAATCATCAGCATGATTATGGAAGAACTGACGTCACTGCAGGAAAATCTCAAAGGAACTTCTACTCCTGTAGCTGACTACGGCTTTCAATCATTACCGACACCAATGCACTCTGCCAATGTGTCCTCCCACAAGCGGCCCCAAAATGGAGCACTGTATCCTACGCTATGGATTTTCCCCATTTTTGCGTTGTGAAGATCAAATTATGCGAAGGGTTTTGAGATGGTATGAGTCACAGCTCAGTCCACCCTTCAGCATCGTCTCAGCCATCTCATCAGTTTTGATCTTCTCATAATTATTAAAAGCATTTATCTGAAAGCCTCTACTGTGTGGATCAGGTCCTGGATTATTCTGAATCGTTATGAAATAAAGCCGACGGAACAGGATTGCACTGTTTATTAGACATTCAAATCTGCATTAATGTGAAACATCGATATTTCAGAAAGACAACCAGTAAACCAACTACAGAAAAAATATTCCTTTAACAAAACCATATTTTAAACAAATCAATGCAATATCTCACAGAACTGTATATCATTCCAAAATGTAAACGTAGGTTCTAAATGAATTATTTTAAACACGCAAAGCTGCTTTGCCATATAAATTTGGTCATACCCATTGAGAACGTCTCACTCGTGTCAGTAATCTGGCAGAAGTCTGATCAATATCTCTAAACTCCCACTGGATTTTTTCTAATTGACCAAAACCATCAATCCCACGGCTCATGCCTCTCAGGGTTTGCACACTTGTGCATCCCAATCATCCTCGATTCCTTCCTCGACTGGCACGTTTCCACGGCACCCACTGCCCCAAGCATCAGTCGGCTCCTCGCTCTGGACAGCTGGGTCTTCCTCACCCATATCCAACGCCACAGAGTTGGCGATCAGCCTCACCTGTGGGTCGCCCAGTAGGACGTCCCTCAGGTGCACCATGCTGCCACTGAGTTCTCGCACCTGGGGGCAAGACATAAAACTGGAGAGAGGAATGCAGAGGAAGCCCCCATGCAGGAAGGGCTGCTCCCCCTCAGCCGCGGTTCCCAGGCCTTGGCTGTCCTGGCTCTGCTCTGGGCCAGTGCCCCTCTGGGAGGCTGCCCACCGAGTCCTGAGATGCTCTGCCCAATAAAGGACCTCATTCACTAAGGTCCTCTGAAAGATATTATTATTCTGCAGACTTGGATACTCCGTTCTATAGAGCTGGAAAATAAGAGACAGGTATGCAGTTACTTAGTCACAAGTCTGTACAGACGCTCCTCTACTTACGAACGAGTTACATTCCGAATGGCCATCCGTAACTTGAAATGTTCGTAAGTCATTATTCAGCATCATTTTAAGGGTATACGCAAGTACAAATAACTAGGATGCTGGGAGTACGCACGCTACGCTGCCGCATGGCGGGAGTAGAGGCCAGAAGTCGTACTAGGCGGAATTGGGGCACAGAAAACAAAATTGATGTTGCAGCAGGAAAAAGGAGCCCAATGAACACAATTTGGACTTACAGTTCTTTTCGTTCGTATGTCTGAGAGTTCGTAAGTTGAAATTTTGTAAGTAGAGGAGTGTCTGTATTACCTTTTAAAAAAATCACAATTCAAATTAACTGCTTTAAAAACTACAGCAATACAAAATTGTTGATCACTGCTTGTTCTCTGCTAAAAAATATGTCTCTTATTGTGTGTCATCTGTTGTGTTAAATGTTACAGCTGTTATGTGTGTGCGCTGCTCCTCTATGCCTCTTAAATTGCCCCTCTGGGACAAATAAAGTTCTTTGAATTTGAATATGATTCAACGGCCTCAGTTTTGGAAATCAATTACATGACATCACAGGACTGCTAAACTGGTCACCATCTCTAAGTGGATCTCCTTACCAGATTGTACACTGGCACATCCTCAGTGACTTCATTCCTAGGGGGAACGTTACTTCGAGATGAGTCCCTATTAAATACACCAATCTGGGAACAAAATCCAGAGCTTTCTGGACCATTGGCAACTTTCCCTACTCCGGTGAACTCAACTACATAGCCGTAGGCTCCACATATGCCAGAAGCCCTACAGAGGAACAGGAAGACCTAGATCAAGAGCAAATTGTCATAGTTCCTGGACCAAGCATCCAGAGATCAGCAATAAAGTTTGATGCAAACTGTTATATAGTGTTAACATTGGATACACCGCCACTACTGAACAAGTCACTACTCACCAGCTGCGAAATTCTGCCTGTGTCCATTCAAATTTGTGATCAGGGTTTCTTAACTTGGGCCTTCCTGGTAACAGGCAGTTAAAGTCTGCATTTGGGGTGCTGACAATCACAGCTGTGGGCTCCATGTAGCCAAACAGAACCTCAGAGAACCTGCCCACTTCACCAAGCTGAAGGTGTTCAATGCTGCGTTAAAGATGGCGGTAATGATGGTAGTGAGAACGGAGAGTCCAAGATGAGAATATATGCTATCGCATACAGCAGATGGAATACCTACTTTTCAAAGCAAAATGGTACATTACTTACAGCTCAATGCACGTTGCCAGATCAAAGCCTTTGGTGCGCGGTTCCTCTTCTGTAACAGACCCTTCATACAGCTCAATAGTTAATGGCTTATTTCCTGGCTGCAAATATTCACCTGGAAAGGGAGCTAAACTGTGCCTGGTGAATAGGAAAGCCACAACATTAACCCATTATCCACATGGTCCCATTACAGCCCTTGCTACCAAGGAACACAAAGCTTGCATTGACATTATTAAAAAGTCCAGGGAATTATTTTCAGCATTGCGCGCAAACCGCGCCCTCTGGCGTAATGTTCGTAAAGTGCTTCGTGGCAATAATATATAAGGACTAATTTTAAATAGTACATTTTCTTCTTAATGGAAGAACTTTTAATATCCACTCCGACCAGAAGCTCAACATCACGCAGGAATCTGAGTCTCCTTAGTAGCCTGCAGTCGGCGCATCCGAGATCAATGACCTGCGGGAGAGGGGATACTCTGAAATGCTCTGAACCAAGGATGAAACCCCACAAAATGGTTGATCCACCACCAGCAGCAGGCTAAGGAAATCGTGCGATACCTTCTTCGGCTTGTGCTGTTGCACGAAATCCACGACGAAGTTATGCCTCTGCGTGCACAGCGATGGAGAAAACATGATCGACGCGTTTTCAGTTTAGGTAGTAAAGTTGACCTTTAAATGCAGTTTGCCAGATATAGAGCAGCCCAACTTTTCTGCTACATCCTAAAAGTTTAACGCACTGCGTATATTACACCTAAGAACACCCAAGCCCGCCCAACTCTGAAGGCTGGGTACCAGGATAGTCGGGAAAACGAGCGCACTAAGCCAGTCGGTGCAAGCAAAGCCGCTTTTTATGTATGCGTATTTAGCTGTACACTGAAATGCGCTCCTTAATGTACTCTATGAATCACACAGAAAATAACAGAAATGTTCAGTGTTTGCTCCCTCGGACCATCTGTGCGCTACAAGTGTGCCTTATCATAGTAAAAATATTTATTGCTTTGGCAAATTGTATATAAAACAAAGTACGTATTGCTAAAGCACGTTAGATGCAGCTATGTGTATGTTACAGAAACTAATTTCATTAGAACTTGGAAGATGATAAATTTGTCGCCTCCCACAAGTCTGACTGAATGCACCGAAGGTATCAGAATTTGACAAGTTAAGAGCCAAGATGGCCTCCTGTCCATGCGCAGTTTCACAGGCTGCGGGCGGCAGCGGTGAGGCGCCGCCGCTGATCGCTCATTGGCCGAAGGGGGTTACGCGTAAATGCGGTTCTGTTTGCCTTTGCAGCGTCGCCATCTTGGCTCCCCAGTGTGTATGTTTCTGTTTTTCTGGTGATTCTGAGGGGTATTTTTTTTTCTTTTACTATGAATTAAACTCTGCTCGTGGTTACTTGACACAAAGCTTCATCGACATTTCTGGTTCCCACACCCAAGCGGAGGTGGAGTTTATGTAATGGATTTAAACTGAGGGTCGCTTAGCCTAAAACGATAAAAGCGTCCCCGACGTGGGACACGGAATCATGGCCAACAATACGGCGCTGGTGGGCAGCCAACAGCCCCAGCAGCAGCAGGCAGTGAACAAGCCAGCTGCGGGAAAGCAGGGTAACGTGTTACCGCTTTGGGGCAACGAGAAGACAATGAACCTAAACCCGATGATCCTGACCAACGTCCTGTCATCTCCTTACTTCAAGGTCCAGCTGTATGAGCTGAAAACCTACCATGAAGTCGTGGACGAAATCTACTTTAAGGTAAATTTTAGCACTATAATAATCTAACCAAAATAAAAGCTATAACGATAGCTGGGCGATACCCTACAGCCAACGTAGTCAGCTGGCCGCCCGAACAGGGATTTAAGATAAAGTCCACACAGGACTCGATAGCCAGCCAGCCGCTGGTTAAAAATCATTTTTTTAAAACCTCCCAAATTCAGTGTGGGAACCAGTTAGCCCACAGCCAGAGAATGAATGAATCAAAGGTTTTTTTGGCAGCGTAAGTTTACACTGTGTTTACAGTACAGATGGAACACCGGAGCGTGAAACATCTAATAGACAGTAATCAACGAATAGACAACAAGCTTAAATAAATGTGAAGTACAAGATACAAGCAGTAGCATCTATGTGTTTTACTGGCAAGTGGGTACTGTCAGGTGTTCAGGAGCCGCTACGTTTTAATGATTGGAGTCTTAACCCAGAATAGAAACTTGACAATGCAGTAGGACAGGGTGAAAGGGGTTGTAGTGATCCTGCCCGCTTGTTTCTTGCCAATTTCCTGTTTGCTTGTTGCTTCGATGTGTTATCCTATTGACGTAGGTCATCTTTGGTGCCCAGCCAACCAACCCAGCTCTAATGGTATTTTTACATTAATAGTTTGGCAAAGCTAGATTCCAGGCATGGTGACTTTCAAATCTCAGCTGTGAGTTATAGACTCTGTCATTATGTACTGATACATTGTTGTTGAGGTTTTGATGATGAGATGTATTTGTTTTGTGACAGTTGGTTGTATTGATATTGGTACATTTGCTTTTTTCACGTGGCCTTATTTGACTAGTGAGTAAGGAAACCTGGCTGAGCTGTCCAAAAAAAAAACATTTTAAACCTGTTACAGACTCTGATGGAGTTTCAGCTTGAGACATGGTCTGGTAGGAAACCAAGAAGCTGTTCTAAGTCCTTTAGGAGGAGTCTTGACATTTCACCTTTTCCTTTAGGGGAAATTTTATGGCACAAGTCTATATTCCAGACTACATTCCAATTTTTTTAAGAGTTGGTACACTTTTCTGTCTACAGTTAACATACCAGTCTTAACAGGGGTCAATACCTGGCTGTGAGATGAGGGCAGAGAATGAACTACTTGGTTACCTTGGTTACACACAGTGCTATGTTATCTATCAAGCTATTTATTTTTCCACTGTATTTCTTGAGTGAGCCATCATATAGATTTTGTCCCTTATTGTATGTGTTACCTTTGTATTTTGTTTGTAACCCACACTTTTAGTTTATAAGAAGTAATATAAATGCTAAGCATTTTAAAGCTATCTATCTATTCATTCATTCATTCAAATTAAAAAAACTTTTGTTCCCATGGGACTATATCTATTTATCTATATATAGCCTGTTGATGTGACAGCAGCACAGAGGTATTTCTGAAAGCTTATCTTGAGGCGATACTGTGCCGAATAGTGGGTATCTTATGATGGCATCGGTCACGTCATCAGAATCAGTGCACTGACGTTCATTCCTGTCGCGCTGTTTAAACAGGTTAGTAGTACATGTCGACGTAAAGGAAATTTCAACAGTTGTGCTGTAATGAGTCTTCTGGCTCTCTTTTTTTAAAGTCCTAAATGCCTGTGGTCCCTCTCTCTTCCCACCAGGTGACTCATGTTGAACCCTGGGAGAAAGGGAGTCGGAAGACAGCAGGGCAGACAGGCATGTGTGGGGGGGTAAGTAGAACTATGTGCCTTTGCCTGCCTCTGCCTTTTTCGTGTGCATTAAATGCCACCCAGGATTAGTGAGTAATGCCCTTTGATTGGTTGATTTAACGGCCCAGATGCCTGTTTCGCGCTTCCTCACCCAAGGTTCCAAAAACCTTGAATCTTTAAACCCCGCCCTGCAGGTCCGTGGAGTTGGAACAGGAGGCATTGTCTCTACAGCCTTCTGTCTGCTGTACAAGCTGTTCACTCTGAAACTCACACGCAAGCAGGTGATGGGACTGATCACGCACACGGACTCCCCCTACATCCGAGCCCTGGGCTTCATGTACATAAGGTACGGTTGGTGTAGAGTCCTCTGTAGATGTTAAAACTGTTGAAGAGCCCGTTTGTATTTTGCTGATGACCTGATGCAATGCTGCGGCTAGAGATTCTTATTGCTCACTGTTTTAAAAAAATAATAATAAAATGTGATTTTGGGACAGATGCACCCAGCCTCCCTCGGACCTTCTGGACTGGTTTGATGGGTTTCTCGACGATGAGGAGGTATGTCGGCAAGGGTAATGTATATTTTTGTTATTCACCAATTTCAAATATAAATTTTCAGCTTAATGCATGGTTTAATTATCCCTGTAAAATAAAATGCTGTTTGTACTGCGTCGCATTGTGATGCAAACAACTAATTTTCACCTTTGCCTTCATTTGGCTTAATTGTCCTTTTTAAAATGTCCTGACGGTCCAATGAAAGATAGGTCACTGCTCTAGCTGGTTTGTCAAGGTATGTATAAGTGTTACATTTAGTTCATTTTAATATGGCACGTATTGTTTTTATGTGTTTGTGCAGCCAGGTTTAATAAATTTGAGTAGCTGTTTTGAAATATGCAATAACTTGCACAGCACTCAGCGGCATTGGGGTCACTTCCACAAATCAAACTTATAACTCAATTCACCCTCTTACACCTTCCATCAGTGTTCCATACTTGTCGTGTCTTCAAACGTTCAGTTTTAATTTGAGATGGGTCCACTAAAGCGATTTTAAAAACACTCGAATCACTGATGACCAGTTAGAAGGTAATATGACGGTGGATAGTTCAGGTCCAGAAAATAAAAATCCAGACAAAGATTTTGTTTCAACCAACACGTTGACTGTGACTCTTTATGCTAAACCAGCTGGTTGAAATAAAATCTTGGTCTGGATTTTTAGTTTCTGGACCTGAACTGTCCACCAAGTATTAGTGGTCAAATTGAAAGTTCAATTGAAAATGAAATGAATGGCCACAAATAGGTCCAACCTTACTAAATGCTTTTTAAAGCTCTGGTATCCAAAAATTGAGATTGAAAGCTTTGATATAAAAACTTTGAGTGATCTCTCTAATTAAGCATTTGCTAAGAAAAGACCTTGGTGTAGTTTCTCATTTTCTCAGCCGCCTGTGAACTTGTAGCCGCACAGACGGGTGATGGGTAACGAGAGCAGGAGCACACAAATCTAGGTTTCTTTGAAGATGTCGATTCTCGGTAGGCGGATGTGAACAAGCGTGTCGCTCCACAACGAGACCGGAATCCGCAGCAGCAGAATATCGATCCAGACCCAAACAACTATGCTATGCATAACTGTCACTGAATTGCCCTTTATTCTAAATCGGCATGTATTCAATAGTAAACTGTTTCCTGTTTGCTCTAAGAGGAAATGGTTTTTAAGTAAAAGAAAAATCCAAGTGTTTGCCTGCAGTTTGGAAGGCCCACAGTATTAGTTTAATATTTGTGCAACTGATCTCATCTGATTAAATGAATAACTTGAATACAAGTTCCCTGTGTGAACCAAAGTTTCATTCTCGACTTACCCCAGCCCTTTGACTTCTATGTTTGGTGTTCTTTGAATGCCAGCTAAAGACAAGGCAATGGGTAGTCTTTAAAAATGTATTCAGTAGCAAGTGAGTGCATTTTTTTAATGGATTGCCTGTTTGTGCTGTATTTCGCAATCAAAAGAATGTTCTAATGTGCCTTTTTACCTCCTTCCAATTGGCTAATTTCAATGTTTTCTCCTTTAGATCTCCTTTGTCCAGCAGGTGAATTGGGGATTGTATCTCAGCACTGTTGGTTTGCGTGTGTGAGTGGAAACGGCCGTTTTTTTTCTACCCTTCAGCTCTGTTTTCTCTGTAGCTGGATTTTAAGCTTCCTCTTCCTATGTGTTTGGTCCGTAGGTTCAAACCTGACAGTAGCCAAGTTGTCCTGTGCAGTGAGATGGTCCCTGGCTCAGTGAGATGGTACCTGTGCAGTGAGATGGTACCTGTGCAGTGAGATGGCACAGTAGGGAAGGAGATGCTATAGTGATGAGTTTTAAGTCATCGGGGTAGTGATTTCATTTGTAACCAATAAACACCTCACTGCACTAAAGGCACTTGTTTTACTGTTGTGTTTTCTGTTTTAATTACACAGGGACCTATGGTGTAAACATTGTCCTGAAGGGGGGGGCATTAAGATGTCCAATTGAGCTGTGTTTGCCACAGATGTGTTTCTTACTCATAGCGTCTGTTTCTTTGATTTAATGTTTAAGTGGGCGGCTGCTTTGTTCAGTGTTAAGCTTGATGAACACAGAGGTGAACATTGGGTACTTGGTCATCACAATTCAATTTTGACCATACAGTCTTAGCTATGGGAGGTAGTAGCTTTGAGGGTAATTGTGCATGTGATGTTGAGTTGGTTTGGCATTGGGCATTTTGGTAAAGGCCTGGCGACCACCCTGTTTCCCTTCTGGTAGGAGCTGGACGTGAAAGCGGGAGGTGGATGTGTCATGACCATAGGGGAGATGCTGCGATCATTCCTCACCAAGCTGGAGTGGTTCTCCACCCTTTTCCCACGCATCCCAGTGCCCGTTCAGAAGATGATAGACCAGCAGATAAAGAGCAGGCCAAGGAAGGTCCTCAAGAAGGATGGTAAAGAGGAGATGGAGACGGAAAGGTACTTGGATCACAGACGTTCTAGGTGAGTGATGATAGATCTGGGCCATGTAGCACACAGACTGGACTATTCTGAATAAAGGTTGACCCTCCTGTTGTCCCACAGATCTCCCAGGAGAACGCCCACCCCTCGGAGATCTCCCAAAAGGTCAAGGAGCAAGAGCCACCACCGCGATGGGCATGGATCCAGCAGCTTCGACTGGCAGCTGGAGAGGGAGAGGGAGCGACACAGGAAAGAGAGGGAGGGGATGGACAGGGACAGGACTGAACGGGACAGAGCAGCCAAGGACCGACGGCGTTCCCACAGCCCGGAACGAGTCTCAGGGCTACATGGAGGCAGAGGGAGGGACCACCGGCGGAGTCGCAGTGCCAGCCGGGACAAAAAGAATGAACGCTTGGAAAGGGAGGGCGATGGCGACAGGAGCCGGAGGAAGGGCCGGGACCAGGAGAAAGGCGGGGCCGCCGAGCGGGACCGAGAGAGATCGCGAGACAGGAGGGCCAAGGGTGATGCAGAGGACAGGAAGCACAGGGAGGAGCGCGATGACAGGCGGCACAAGGACAAACGCAGGGCCAAGAAGCTTGGCGGGATCCGGGAGGGGAGGCGCCGCAGCCGGAACCGAGGCGCTAAGCGCAGCCGCAGCAGGAGCAAGGACGGGACCGCCAGGCAGAGGCCGGAGCTTCCCAGCAGCAGAGGCAGGGCCGACGGGGAGGACAGGGCCAGGAAGAGGGAGCAAAGCTGAAGTAAGGAGCGCACGTACCAGCGGGGGCACAGCAACGGGAAGGAGCAGCCCAGTAAACACGAACACGGGAGGAGCCGCGGCATAGATCTGGGAAACGGGGCACCGCGCTCCAGGGCCGAATCTTCCTAATCTAATGCTGCGCCTACTTTGCTCAAACTGCTCCCAGATCTGCAGTGAAGCCCTCCTTCCCAAGGTTCCTAGGTTGCTTACCACAGGGAAGTGGGTCTGTGTGCCCTTTCTCAATGCCGTAATAGGCAACTGTTTCATGTTCTGGAAATTATACTGTAAATACAGGCATTATGTTTTAAACCCCATGAAGCAGCCATGACTGCAGATTTGTTCGAATCACTAAGTTGCGCAGTTTTGTGCTGTTTGGTCGCCTTGTTGAAAATTATTTCCTAATAAAACACTGTTATCTAACTTTTTTTTGCAATGTGATATAAAAATGGTACAATTTTCAAGATTAATTTATTAATGTTCAGTGTTTGTGTGAGGGGAGATCACTTGGAATTATTTTATTCCCCCACTATTTGTAGCAAGGTATTTTTGACCTGTCATGTAATTGCAATGTATTATAAATATCTAATTATTTTATCTTAATGAACAGGGTTGTTTGGCACATTTGATCCCCCCGCATACCTAAAAATAATTGTAGCTTGCAATTTGCTGTTCTAAACATCTAGATTATTTTGTAGGCATGGATTTTGCAGATTGGACACTAAATTGTCTGACAGTCATTTACATTTATGGCATTTGGCAGACACCGTTTACCAGGGTGACTTACTTAAGTCCTTAGGAGTCTCATCAGTGATACATTCTGATGCTGTTTCAATAGAACCCAACTAAGAATAGTATCATTCTAAAAAAAATTCTGTTGGCAAGTAAGTTTTTTTAATGAGTATAATCCTGGAAGTGCTAACCCCAGTACTCCAGAAAGAGCCAGGTTTTCAGTCATTTGAAGGCACCCAGTGACTCATCAGGGAAAGGCCGTCCTTGCACCGTGAGCGATGGTGGGACCAGACGTGTGGTGCTGGAGCATTAGAGGGTGTGATAGGTCCCTTTGGGAGGGTGCTGGTCCACTTTTGACTTTACAGGCGAACATCAGTGTTTTGAGTCTGATGCGGGCAGCTGCAGGAAGCCAGTGGAGGGAGTGTAGCAGTGGTGTGGTGTGGGAGAACTGGGGAAGGTGGAAAACGAGTCGGGCAGCTGCCTTCTGGATCAGTCTGGATCAGGACGAATGGCACTCAGAGGCAGACCAGCTAGGAGTGAGTTACAGTGATCTAGTGTTGGGATGAGGAGATTGAACAAGTACCTGAGTGGCCTGTGTGGAAAGAAATGATGACCAGTCCACGTTATGTAAGCCACCCAGCTGTGTGTTTAATTCACTTAATTGCGACTGTTCAAATTAACATCGATTCATGTTATTTGTCATCTGTTTGTCAGTATAGGCTAGGCAAGGATGTGTGAACCCCAAGTAAGAGCAAGGAAGTGGTGTAGGACAATTTGCTGTTCAATGCGTTGACCATCAGGTTACCAAACTGAGCCCTGTGAAAGGTAAGTTTTCCTGTTAAAGTCCCTGCCGAGTCGGTATTTCCATCCCATTGATGTGTTCTCAGTGCTAGTAAAACTAATGCGTGGTTGCACACAAAACACACACACTCAGGCACCCATGGAACAGTTGATAAAAGACTCAGACCAAGATGCATGATTTCACTTTGCCTTTTCATTAGTTTTGTTTCACTCCTTTGGTTCAGCCTGTACAAATCCCAAAGTGAATTACTGGCCACTTTCTGGCAGGTATGAAGGCATAAACCATCAGCTGTTCAAAATGTAAACTGTAATGTCGTAGGGGAAGAAAGAACCTTACTTTGGAACTTCTCTGAATGTCATCATGGAAAAAGTCCTACCATGAAAACAATATTTTTGTTGATTTGGTAAACTGGTTGAATATGTCCAGTTAGAAAAGAATTTGCTACCCCGGAAAGACTGTGATAGTGATTTAAAAAACAACATTGTTCAGCCATCGTGGTGCTGGATTTCTAGCCTAAATCTAAATTTGTCAAAAGAAAAGGTTTCAAAAGCTTTTATTATTTAATTCATGGGCTTGAAAAGTCTACCAAGGATGTTCACTTAATGAAAAGATATAGTACATTAGTAAATATACTGTATGGTTTTGCTTGATAATGATAAATTTAATTTTAACTACAACTAATGTGACTGTTTTTTGTGATTAAGTTTCAGAGTTTAAAGTACATGTAAGTTTATCACAGGAAGTTATTTTTTCCCTTGAGCACACTGGAAAACATCAGTATCAACAACAATCGTTTCTGAACTAACTGTTACACTCAGATGGGCTGATACAGTTTGGCAAGCCAAACCGAACATCACGATAATTTAAAAGTGTTTAAAATCATGTTACGCTGCCGTCTATCTCGGTATATTAAAAAACAAATAACCATGTTCTGCCTAGCAGGTTCACAGTAAACAATGCTTTACCAGGCCTCTTCTGAAATGAACAGTGAATTTCATTGGCACACACTCATGGACCTCCCTCCCTACGACATGCACACACACGCACATCCTGTTCCTGTCCTTTCAACGGAACATGTGTAAAAGTGTTCTTTTGCTTATGGGCCCTAGATGGTTGTCCCCGTGCGCACGCAGCTTGGCTCAGAGAATGGGCCGCTGGCTGAAGCCATTGTGGCAGACAGGGAGACGCAGTATCTGGTGTTGGGCTCCAGGTCAGTCACTGTGTGGGACTCCCCATACACGGGGATCAACATGGGTCTGACCGGTTGGCCGGAGTCCGGCCTGACCATCAACGTGTAGTATGAGGCGCGGCCTACTGGGCTCCATCTGACGTGCAGAGAGATCCCTGCTACTGCCACTTGCGCAGTCGGAACGGGCATTTCGTCTAAAAGAGGAATAAAGTTGCTCATAAACCTGTGATTAGGCACTTCATTTCAGAAGTGTTCTTAAAATTCAAGCGTTTAATATACAACATTATTTACCGTATGTATGTTACAAAAGAAAAACCCTGGAAAGCATACATACCCCTCTTATTAATCATGGCTTCATGCAGGGCTCTTCTGGTGCGAGGGGATGATATATCTGTTAAATGAACTGAGGATGTTAGGTGACTGGAGGTTTAGTCATGCTCTTAATTTAGCGCGCTGCGCTGTTTCGTTACTTTGGGACAGACAGACCCCACAAACGGCCCTTTACCTTGAATGTCACGGCTCGGATTGCTCTGTCCCGCCGAGTTGCTGGCCGTCACCTCGATAGCGTCGTGGCTGACGTCGTGCAGCCTGCAGGAGAGCTGTGCAGTGCTGCAGACCTGAGACCTGCTGCTGTTGGAGAGCCTATAGACTGTGTAGCTGGTGGCGAAGATTGAGGGGCCCCAGGACAGGACAGCAGAGCCGTCGCCCCCCACGAATGTGATGGCCGACGGCGGGCAGGGAGCTGAAACGACAGCAGCCGTCAATGTAACCGCATGGGCGAAACATTCCGTATTATGCTCTGGCGAGTGGGAGAAGGCACAGGCTCTTCCCGCCCCGGTACCTGTGCTTCCGGTAATAGCCGTCGAGGGATCTCCAGTGCTTGCCGAGTTCTTGCCTGTGACGGTAACAGAGTACGTGGAGCTGCAGGGAACAGGGATCTCGAAGAAGGTGTAGTCAGTCCAGTAGGAGAAGATGTTAATGAGTGCCCGCCCATTGCCTTGGATCATTCCGATCAGATCAACCAGGTACGTGACGCCAGGACAGTCCACAGGATCCCAGTACACTCGAACAATCTGGACTCCATCTTTCATCGGCAGCAGCCGCTTCTGAACCACGTTGGGGGGACAAGGAGCTGGGAAAAGGAAGAGGTGGGATGTGACCTTCCTGGTCATGCTAGGAGGCATCATGGCAGCGATTGGAAGGTGGGAGTACCTGCACCCCGGCTTATCGGCGTGCCGAAGGAGCTATTGCAGGTGCTGTCGGAGGCCAGCACTGAGAAGTCATACAGGACGCCGCATTCTAGTCCGGAGACGTTGCAGGATGTGGTCGTCCCGCCGCAGAACAGTGCGTCGCCGTGCTCGGGCTGCACACGGGCGAAGTACTCCAGGGAGCCTCCGCTCGCATCCCAGGAGAGAGCTGCGGACCTGCTGGCACATTCCATCTGTACCTTCAGATTGTCCGGGATGCAGGGTGCTGTGGGGGTGGGCGCATTTTATTATAATATTCCCAAAATAACACCCCTGATGTCCCCTAAAGAAATGGTGGAAGAACAGAGTCCTACAGTATAAGGTTCACAAGACCTTCGCCGCCCTATGATGGTTGTGTGAAATTGGATGAAGATTCTCCCCATTAAAACGACAAACCATGGCCATTATTCACCATCCGGTGTGGTGAGATGGAACATTAGTATTTGTACTCATCACCGAATTGGCAAATTATGGATTTAATTTATTTTTTCAATGCTCCCATCCTGGGTCTCACAGCCTGATTTGCCTTGAACATCGAGGACTAAAGAACGATCATAAGCAGCTCCAAGAAGGCTGTCGCACAGATAAAGTACAGGTAGGAATATTTGAAAGCATAAGAGTATAAGCACCGATGTAGCCAACATGGATGCAGTGTATGCATAACACATCCAGGCTAACCATAGAGAGGATGGGGAACTTACCGGTGCTTAGGCCGATCGGAGAGCTGGCCAGGCTGGTGCAGCCCATCGCCATGGCAATGACGGAGAGGGAATATGCATGACCACACTGCAGCCCCGTGAGCGTCAGGCGGCTCTCAGACATGTTCCAGGTCAGTGTGTTGCCGTCTTCCCCAGTGGCCGTCATGAGGTAGAACTCTGCCACGAATGAATGTGGCCAGGAAACCTTGACGCCTTCATCGTTGCAGGTGTCCACTACGATGTCCTGAGGGGTGCATGGTGCTTGAACAGAGAAAATAGATTTATGTGATTGGGAAATTGTTATTGTTCATTAAATAACATCACTATTATTTTTATTACCAGAAGATACCTTGTTCTGAGCTGCTGTTTAACCAGAACTGAATGTTCATGAATGTTCATGTAAGTGGTAATTGGTAGGAGCTTATAGTAATGGGTAGGACTTTATAGAGGTTAGCTAAATTTACTTAAGATAGTCTTAGGCTAAGCTAGGATCTTCTTACGCTATTTTGGTGTGTCGAATCATTTGCCTGAGGTCTGATAGAATGATCATAGAATAGAATAGAAGAATATATATATATGTCGTATAAAGCTCTAACCCCCCAGGATGAACCTGAAGGCACAGGTTTTATTTAGCAGTCCACCTGTTGTAATGGTGTATGGGGAGCTCCTCAAGCTGCTGCATTTGTCCGAGTAGGAGGCCACGATGACATTGTACTCTGTTCCGCAGTGAGCACCGGCCAGCTGGCAGGTTCCCACGGTGCTGTTACAGGACAGCATGCTTCCGTCATTCCCGTCCGCTATAGCGATGTAGAGTGGGGAGGCCTGCGTCCTCTCCCAGTTCACCTGGATGGTGTCGCTGTGGCACTCTGCGATGGCCGTGATGGACTTGGGGAGGCAGGGGGCTGTCGAGTGTCACGTAATACATATTACCTAACTGTCATGTAGCGCCGTTACAAAATGATACACGTTCTGATGCTGGCACATCATGCAATTCTAGCAGTTCGCAATGCTGTTTGGGCGCTAATATTTGCCCTTAGGGGTCAAGCATTCAACCATTGTTGGTTACGTCTTGAGGAGATGCGGGCGCTGTCACCGGTACCTGTCATGAGCTTGTAGGTGGAGCTGGGTTGGCTCTGACAGCTGTGGCCAATGGCAGTGACCCTGAAGGTATAAGTCATCCCGCATTGCAGGGACGGTACGTTGCAGGGGGAGCTGGAGGGGAAGCCAGAGCAGGACGAGCTGTGGCCATCCACGCTTTCTGCAGTCACCCTGTACGTCAGCGCCCCTGGGGAAGGCTCCCACATGACCCAGGCTGAGTTAGTCCCACACTCCAGGTTACCAGAAACCTGCTGGGGCGTACATGGGACTGCAAAAAAACCCAGCGGGGGGCGCTTCAGAGCAGGACTGTCAAGAGTGAACATTTAAATGTGGCCTGCTGAAATTTCAGACCCTGAAAACGAGTTTACGAAGGGCCGTGGGTACCTGATGGTACTTGGACGGTCAGGCTGGGCATGCTCTTGCAGTTACCGCGGAAGGCCGTGACGTAGATGTAGTAATTCTGGCCGCACGTCAGGTGACTGATACGCCAGCTCGCCTCACCCGTTTTATAGGAGTGCTGCGTGCCGTTTTCAGGCTTGACACTCACAACGAAATAGTCTGTATCAGAGTTGGAGTCCCAC
This sequence comes from Mormyrus lacerda, assembly GCA_015163995.2. NCBI lineage: Eukaryota > Metazoa > Chordata > Actinopteri > Osteoglossiformes > Mormyridae > Mormyrus > Mormyrus lacerda. The sequence continues at coordinate 15,335,108 of JAABNX020000038.1, forward strand.
CTCAGCTGCCTGTCCGGGCTGCAGGACCCCAGAACCTCCACATGCTGCGGTGGACAGGGGGCTGCGAGGGGGCGCAGGAGGTCAGCAGCAGCCAGAAGAGTGGCGTATAGCCCACTCCAGATAGGTCCATGCTCACCTGTTTGGAAGGGCTGACCTCTGATCTCAGCACTGCGGCAAGAGTCATATGTAGAGAAGACGGAAATGTCGTAAGTCCGTCCGCACTGTAGCCCGTCCAGCTCACAGTGGTTGTCACTGGTGTTGCAGTTGACTGCCTGGCTCCCGGGGGCTGTGGCTGTGGCCTGGTATGACTCAGCCTCACCACTGTCCCTCCACGACACCCAGGCCGAACCGGAGCCACAGCGTGCGACTGCTCGCACATCCTGAGGCTCACAGGGAGCTGAGGGGGAACAAGGGGCAAAAGCCCACGAGGAGGTTCAGAACCAGGAAACAGGCCAGTGTGACTGTATGGGAATCAGTCATTTTCAGGTATTAGATAAACATCTCTATGTATCGAAAACTACGTGTAGCACGTGTGGAGGTTAGTGTCACGCTGAGGATTTTTATTAAGATTCAAAATGTTTATGAAAAATTTGCAGTTACCAGTCAGAATAACCATAGCCTTTGGTCCATGAGAAGCTCACCCACCTGACCGCAGGGTCCGATAGGTGTGGCTGCTGTTACACACATGGTCCTGGACGGTGATCGTCAGGTTGTACCTTTGACCGCAGTGCAGCCCAGTGAGCCAGCACTCGGCAAATGGGTCGCTGCCGCATGTAGTCTGGTGGCCGTCTAGGCCTGTTGCCAGCACATAGAAGATATCCCCATGCTCTGCCTCCTCCCACCTGATAAGCCCCCCATCGGAGGAGCAGTCGGACATCACCGTGACATTATGGGGCTCACATGGGACTGTGGGATGGGACATTGTTCTTAGGGCTGAGGTCAGGTGGCACAGAGGATCTAACCCATTAGCCAAGCCTTGGGGCATCCTTACCTGTATCCACGTACACCACCATACTCTCCAAGCTGATGCAGGCCTCATCATCAAGGGCAACAACGTGGAAGGCGTAGGGCAGGCCACACAGGAGGTCGGCAAACTCACACACGGTCTCTGTGGCGTTGCAGGAGGAGTTGTAGCCCGTGAGCGCGTGGGCGAAGGCAGTGTAGGATGTGGCTCCCGGACTGTGCTCCCAGGTCACCATCACGGCCCCCGTTTCACAGTCTGCAGTAGCATCGACCAACTGCGGGGCGCAGGGCACTGAGGAGGGCGAAGCACCACAAACTCATTCCCTGCAGAACACGTGGTGGCCGAACCCAGGCTTTAAGAGCCTCTATTTGGGCACAAACAAGCACATGTAACAACAACAAAAAGCAGATACACTTTTCTTATAGCATAGTGGTCTCCAACCTATTTTGCAGCTTCTTTACAAAGAAAATACTTTGGAAGGATTAGAACTTGCGTCGTGATTGACTGTGGATCATGATCGACCGGTTGACAGTGATTGTTATAGCATAGTTTGTTATAGACAAACAGGAAGGAAAAAACACAAATGCACTTTCAGAAACCAGCAGATATACTGGCATGAGGCACACTGATGCCAAGTTTTGCTAATGTATGCCAATAAACCCCTAATTTCTGA
>JAABNX020000038.1:15336844-15359895 GCA_015163995.2 Mormyrus lacerda
AACCAGCAGATATACTGGCATGAGGCACACTGATGCCAAGTTTTGCTAATGTATGCCAATAAACCCCTAATTTCTGAAGCCTAGCTGGCTCTGATAGGACTGATTATCCTGAAAGGGAAACGTAGGGCCAGCTGAGTGAATTCCAGAGGAAGGAGCTGGTCCTGTGAGCCAGGCCTCCACACGTACCCTGTGTGTTCAACATGAACCAGGGGAAAGTCGGCATGTGTGACGGCTTACTGCTGTGCAGCTCCACCACGCTGCTCTCTGACACGTTGCAGTCCTGCCGGACAGCCACCGCGCTGATGTTGTAGATATCTCCGCAGAGCAGGTCAGGCACCTCGCAGGCCACCTCGGTGGTGTTGCAGAAGCTGACGTGGCCCTCGGCCCCCACGGCCTGCACCACGTAGGACTCCGCCCCCCTGCTGGCCTCCCACTCCACGTAGGCAGCGTCGGAATAACAGATCAGCTCCGCCTTGACGTTTCCGGGCATGCAGGGAACTGCGGAACCCAGAGGTGAAGAGAGATGGCTGCACATGTTAACACTGTACCCAGACTTTCAGGGTTAAAATTATACCCCATACCCAGCTCTACACCATATGGGAAGAAGTACTCATTCATTCATTTTCCAACCCGCTTTATCCTATAGGGTCGCAGGGGGTCCGGAGCCTATCCCGGAAGCAATGGGCACAACCCTGGACAGGGGGGCCAGCCCAACGTAGGTCACAATCACACACTGTTACCATTCACTCACACACCTACAGGCAATTTATTAACGCCAATTAACCTCAGCATGTCTTTGGACTGTGGGGGAAAACCAGAGTAAACCCCACGATGACACAGGGAGAACATGCAAACTCCACACACATGTAACCCAGGCAGAGACTCGCACCCAGGTCTTAGAAGTGTGAGGCAACAGTGCTAACCACTGCACCACCATGACGCCCCCAGGAAGTAGTACTGGTTAAACTAAAATTTGTTAAACTAGCCATGAGGAAAAGAGTAGCCAAGTCTGTTATCAAGAGAACTGACATGTCAAAGGCCTTATCCAATGGGCTGAGGGCAGGAATGCGGGTTCTTGCTTACCTGACTCAACGTCCTCGCTGGTGCTTAGTGAGCTGTTGCACTGCTGGTCAGAGGCCAGTAGCCTGACGGTGTATACTCGGCCACAGTCCAGGTCCAGAAAATGACAGCTCGTGACATTGGTTCTGCAGATGACACTGTCAGCGCCGCGTGTCTCTGCCAAGGCCACGTACGACGTAGCACCTTCTGCGTGATCCCACCACATCATCAGTGAGTTGGTGACGCAATCCAGGTACGTGGAGGTGATCTCTGGAGTACAAGGCACTGGAGGAGGGATGCTATGCAGTTAGCAGAGCAGTACCAGCGGCATCAGCTGCCACCACAACGTGCAAATGGAACATTATGATTTCTGGTAGCTGGCACAGTGGCTTGGTGCTGGGTGTCTGTTTGATCACTGCCCTCTGTTCTCTGTGTGGAGTCTCCCTGTGTTTATGTGAGTTTGCTCTGGTTACTGGGTTTCCTCCCGTAGTATAAAAATATGCCATTAGCTAAATTACTCTAATATGTCCATAATATGCGAGTGTGGGCCTTGGGAAACATTGCTGCCCCTCCCCAAATCCCCTGCCTTGTCGCTTGTGCTTCCCGGGTGAATGGTCATGGAGTTAGGATGATCTCTCGTGTCTTCACTGTTCATCATGAAAAGGACCTACAACATGCTTTTAACCTCATGAAAATGAACAAATATTTTGAACAAATCATTGCAAGTCGTAGCGGGATGGAGATTTCAGGACTCACCTGAGTGGAAGTCCACAGACTCGCTGGGGAGGCTGGAGCAGGTTTCTCCCACAGCAATCACATGCAGCGTGTACAGCGCGCCGCAGATGAGGCCGGTGAGCATGCAGCCAGGGTCGTGGCTCTCGCAGAAGGAGGGGCTTCCTCCGTCATGCTCTGCGACAGCCCTGTAGGACAGCGCCCCCTGGCTGTTGTTCCAGGTAACTAGAACTTCATTTTCCATACAGTGCATTTCTACGGTCAGGCCCTGTGGGACACAGGGAACTGTGTGGGGAAAAGTGAGGTGGGGACAAAAGGAAAGAGGTCAGTTTGAGTCCAGGCTACACCCCCACCAGGGCTTTTGGGCCCGATCACCCCTTACCTGAATGAAACATGCTACGGACGATCGGATCAGAACTGCACTGCTGGTTGACAGCAGAGACCGACGCGGTGTACATCTGACCGCACTGCAGGCCGGCCAGGCTGCATCGGGTCGTGGGGGACATGCAGGTGTCGGACTGGCCGTTCTCAGAGTAGGCAGTGGTGATGTAAAACTCCGCCCCCTCGACTGCCTCCCATGTTACCGCGGCGATGTTAGACACACAATCCAGTTCGGAGGTAGTGGCAGTGGGGGGGCAGGCCTCTAAATAGGAGGTCAAGTAGGTGCACTTTAACTTTATTATGTAAATTAAATAAACCAAATGCTAGGGGTTTAAATAGGGTATCTGGGATGCATCTGCATACCTGTCTGCCAGTGCATGGGTGGGCTGGCGGCACTGGTGCAGTGCGTGCTCATGGCTGTGACCGTGAGGGAATACACGTGACTACATGTGAGCTCAGAGATGTAAGCGTGCGTTTTGTCAGTGCTCAGCTGCACCCTCTGGCCATCGGTGGAATCGGCGGTCACTGCGTAGAACTTGGCCGCAGGGCTGGGGTCCCACGTCAGCAGTGTCACCTTGGTGCTACAGTTCAGGGAGGCCCTCAGGTTCTGGGGCACGCAGGGCGCTGAAAAAAGCAAAAGGCCACAGGTGACAAATGGAGACTTCAGAAGACAGCATGGCAGCTTGAGATTTTGATCCTGTGAGTCTATAAAGGGAGACTGGCATCTGCACCCAGCAGGCACTGCAACCAGTTAGAAAATGGTTTCAGCAGACGCATGCTGTCACAATGCTGCAACATCTGCGTCCCACCACATGGTGGGCTGTGCAGTTCAGACACTGGAGAGGTTATCTTTGGCATGGTAAGGTCTGCATGATTCTGGGTAAAATATGAACTGTGGTTTTCTTTCATAATTCTTGAACAATAAATTTCTTTTATTATTACTATTATTACTTGCATTACATATTTTTTTTATGGAGAAAGAGCAAACAATATGTACTGTAGCGATATATCAGTTAAAATATCATTACCAACCAATAATCGTTTAAAATCAAGATATTGGAATCAGTCCGATGTAGCAGTCTTGGGTGATATTGATGGCCGACATTTAAACTTAATCAACAATCAATAATCAATATTCAGCATTAGCAGCACCAGTGCTAAAAACAACAGCTAAAATAATGGAGATGGTTGAACCATAAACTGCTTTTCATAATGGGGGATGAGGGATTTAGTCAAACTATTTCTAGGATATATGAGGTCTCAAGATTCCAGCCTGCGACTTGTTTATAACCCATTATTAAATCAGGCCCACGGATCTATTTCTCTCCAGAATTAAAAACTATGTAAGATCGTGCCATTAATCTGTGCTGGCATTTCCAATGATGAATGCTAAACAAACCTCGCCTGCTCTGTATAATAGTGCCTGTTTTTCTGCCCCCTCTTCCTGTCAAATGGTGTAACATAGTGCTGGGATTTGTAGCTACAGCTTAGAGGAAAATGGGGTGCCTGGTTTGATGCAGCGGGTCTCCTTTCTAATGCAGACACGGCAGAATCTGTGTCATGTAAGATTGAGATCCTGTAGGTGTATAAATCAAAATCCCGACTCAAAAGCGATGAATCATGCTGCCCAGGTCTGCACCCGCCTGTCAGGTAGTGGGGGTGGGTGGTTGCTTTCCCTCTCAATAATATTTACTGAGTTTCGTTCAAACGGTGACAGAGCGGAAACTGGCAGAACTTCTGTCTAATGCTTTTGAAAACTTATTGCAGAGAAAAACATAAATGACATGGGTATAAGGAATGGCGAAGACAGGTACCCGTGTGGATCACCACACTGCTGCTAGGCAGGCTGCTGCACAGCTTGTCCTCGGCGATGACGGTGACGCCGTAGAGGTTGCCGCAGTGCAGGTCGTCCCAGGTGCAGTTAGGGTTGTGGCTGGCGCAGGTGTGGATGTGGCCGTCCAGTCCCACGGCAATTGCCACGTAGGACTCGGAGCCGTCGCTTTGTGCCCAGCTGACAGAGCCCACACTGTCCTCACACTGGACACTGGGCACCACATTTTGGGGGGTGCATGGAGCTGGGAAGGGGGACAGGATAGATCCTAAACCAGAACTGTTTTTTCTTCAGTACTACAGACCTGTTGTCTAAAAATGAGATTTTGAGTAAAACATTTTCACTAAATTTCCCATAGTGTGTGACGCTATGAGTGAGTGTGTGTGCCCTGTGTTGGACTGGCACCATGACCTGGGTGCTCTTGCAGCTTGACCAGTGTTTTCTGGGATAGGAGCAAGGCTCCTTGTGCTCAGGATATGTGGTCGGATGATGGATCAGTCAACGTCTGAGGACTCCTCCCTGATACTGATTCCAGATTCCAAGATGCCGACGCAGTGTCGTTCTCGCAGTTTTCCTGACCGCCTGGTGTTCCTGTTTCTTTAAACTTGCTAGTTTCTCTTTCTTATCCAAAATGTTTTGCCCTGAATTTTGACATGTCCAAGAGATGAAATTCTTACTAAATAGAAACCTTTCTTTGTCTGGGATGTCATCACACTGATGAGAAGCTTGAAAACTGAACAGAGCATTTAACACAAACCATAAAACCTGAAGGGTTACCCCAACGGACCGGTTCTGTATTGCAGAACACTGCTTCTGGGGCTGTCACAGTAGTCATCCCAGGCCACCACACTGAGGTTGTAGGTCTGTCCACAGGGCAGCTCAGCCGGGATGGACGTGTTGGGGGTTCTGAAGTCCACCATATACCCCAGGTCACCCAGGACACTCACGACGTATATGGGCGCCCCCTTAGTCTCTGCCCACTGCAGGACGGCTGTGTCATTCTCACATGATCCCTGCGCTGTCACGTTGGTGGGCTGGCATGGCTCTGCATGAGAAGGGCTGAAATTTACCACACTGGGGGTGGTGTTCACATTTAAAGGATGTTTCGCAAGGTGCCGAACTGCAAACTTATACAAGGTACTGCTGTTCCTGCTCCCCCTTGCCCAGTGCCCATAAATTTGACTGAATGATTGCTAAAAAAAAAAAGATACTGCTACTTACTAAGGAATGATTACTAAACACCCATAATAAAGCAAGGATGAGGGTGTGTGGGTGGTCGAGCACCTGTATTGCGATGGATGGTCTCGCTGGCTTGGCCCCGGCACTCGCCGCTGTACGCCCTGACTGTGAAGGTGTAGGTCTCCCCACATTCCAGGCTGGCAAAGAGGCACACGCTGCCGGTGGTGTTGCAGTCCTCGGCATGCATGCCTGAAGAAGCCACGGCGCTGGCCGTGTAGAGCTCCACCCCTTCGCTCTCTCTCCACGATACGGTGGCAGTACGAGAGCTGCACTGCAGCTCCACCGACACGTGGGGTGGGGGGCAGGGCTCTGTGGGGAGGGGCACGGGGTTTCAGACATCCAGACTGTGGCACAGGTACACCTGGCCCTAACCACGCTTGGTGTGATTTTGTTGTGTCACACAATGACAAAGTGCTTGACTCACACCATAAGGTTGTGTGGTTGATTCCCAACCCCCTGCCCTGTATGTGTGTCCGACAACATACTGTTAGGTGAAGTGACCCTAAATTGCCCGTTGCGAATCTGAACTCACTGGGACCCTGTACTGGACTGGCATTTCAGAAAGTGATTGGGTGGACAGATGGATGACCCTTACATTGGTTTTAATGGAATGTGATTTGTGAAGTGAGTTATAGTATCTTAGTATGTTTATGGTGAGATTCAACACTTCTGGGTCGATTTATCTAAAAGGACATGTACTCAAGGCTGTTGAGTTCCCCCTTACTCCACTCACTGGTCTGGAGGGTGAATTCGGTGGGGGACATGAGTGAGCACCGATGGGTGGAGACAGCCAGGCTGAGGGTGTACGCATTCCCACAGGTGAGGCCGACGACGGTGCAGGAGGTCTCCCTGGTGACGCAGGAAGTGGAATGTCCATCGATGCCTCTGGCGTTCAGTACGTAGGACTCCACCCCATTACTGTAATTCCAGGATGCCAACACAGTGTCGTTCTCACAGTTTACCTGGGCCTCCCACATGTCTGGCACACACGGAGCTGGAACGATACGCGAAACAGCTAAGCAGAGAACCTTCTACTTTCAAGGTTGGTTAATAAAATACCTCAGAAGAGAAGCCTCTGGACACTGACCTGTGAGGAGGCTGTAGGTGGCACTGTCTGAGCTGTTGTATGTCTCTCCTATGGATTGGACTCTGGTGTAGTAGACCGTCCCGCAATGGAGTGTATCCAAAGTGCAGGATGTAGTTGTGGTGTAACAGAAGGCAGAATCTCCATCCCGCCCATCCAGGATGGCCAGGTAGCCCACAGCCCCATCGCTCTTCTCCCATGACACATGTCCTAGGTTTGTCCTGCAGTCCACACGGGCTTGGACATTCTTCGGGGGACACGGTTCTGGGGCATGACAACACGAGGTTCAAGCTGTTTGTGTATCATTATGGGAACCCCCCCCCCCCCCCCAACAGAACTTCTGCTCTGTATATCAAGTCAAGTTTAATGTGGAAATGAAGAGCATGCTGAATTGAAGAGAACAATGGACCAGGAAACCTTTGTGTGTCTGGTGGATACATGCAAGCAAATCAAACTCGGATGGAATTGAGCTGTTTTCCTAGAGGTGTACAAGAAGATGTATAACAGAAGATATATATATATCGTGAGATGCTATGGGATAAACAGAAGCAGGGATGGTTGAGAAGGTGTCCTACTGGAAACCCCACATCTGTCCCTCAAGTATCACTGCCTCACCTGTGGTCTGGCTGACTGGGACAGAGGCGACGATATCATCACAGGCCTGATTGCTGGAAACAACCGTGATGTTGTACTGATGACCACAGGCCATATTATGGAGGGCACAGTGGTTGTCCGTGGTTGTGCATGAAGTCTGGAAGCCGTCACTGGTCACAGCCTCTGTGACGTAGTATGAGGCCCCCATGCTTGTGTCCCAGTAGACCTGGCCTACTGGTGGGTTGTACTGGATGCTAACATGAAGAGGCATGCATGGTTCTACATGTAAATGAGAACATTAAGTTATTAATTCCAGTATTTAAACCATGGGTTGTTGAGTGAGCTAGTCCTAAATTCCTCAGGAGTGTGAAACTTTATGGGAGGTTTTTTTGAGGTACCTTGAGATTGAAATGTAAATCAATAACAGCCAAAACTGAGATAAAGGTTTGTTTTTACATTAAAGTAATTCAGATTCTACTACAGCAAACCCCTGATGCATTAGAGACGATGATGATTAATATGTAATATACGATCTTTTAGGGATATCATTCTGGACCGACGTCTCACAAAAGACTAAGGACCTTATGGAAGCAAATTAATACCTTATGAATTGCACCCTACTTGCAAAGGTCATTGTAGGATGGCATGTTTAGTCATAGCCGGTTTACCTGTCATCAGCTGGCGAGGCATCTTGGATGTGCTGTTGCAGGTCTCTCCCCGCGCAAGCACTGACACAAAGTATCGCTCTCCACATGCCAGACTGCTCATCTCGCAGTTGGTGTGGGTGGTGTCACAGGCGGCAACGTGGCCAGATGTTGCAATGGCTGTAGCAACATAGGACATTGCCCCGGGGGAGAGGTCCCAGGTCACCACCGCCGTGGCCCTCTCGCAGTCCATGGAGGCCTTGATATGCCTGGGGAGACAGGGGACTGGTAGAAGAGGAAGCAACATTGGTTGGTTAGCTTCTGAACTGCTGAAGAACTGGTTGCTGACACAGAGGTTTGCCCACTCGGTCTACAGTCCCTTATCTAGATTTTGGTATTCCATGCCACCTGAGTGAACATCCAGCATGGTGCTCTCCTGGCTGGTGCAGTGACCATCCGACGCGGTCACGGACACGTGATAAACCTGGCCACAGTGCAGACCGGTCACATTGCATGAGTTGGCTCCCAACGTCTGGCAGTTGGTGAAGCGCTCATCGCTGTCCTCCAGCATGGCTGTGTAGGAGTCTGCGCCGTCGCTTGCCGACCAGGACACGATCATGGTCCTTGACTCGCAGTCAAAGTGGGCGTCTACATTTTCAGGGATGCAGGGGACTGAAGGGAATGGGCGACCATTAAGCCAAGGAGAAACTAGACCTAGAGCTATACCTATAACTGGGCATTTAACCCTGGGTAGACTGGCAGTGTGGTCACCATAGTTACCTGTCTTAATTTCAACCGGATGGCTCCATGCACTGGAGCAGGTACTGTCCTCTGCCCGCACACTGACTGTGTATATTTTCCCACAGCTCAAACTCCTGAGGTGGCAGGTAGCCCCACGTGAGATGCAGGTGGCCTGTTGGTTGTCGCTGCTGGTGGCCTTCACTAGGTAACGCTCTGCCCCCCTGCTCCTGTTCCAAGTCACGGTTGCCATGTTGTCACCACATCTCAGGGTGGCCTCCAGGATTTGTGGAGGACAAGGTACTAGAGGGAAAAAATCAATGCATGCGACGTAAAACTTTGCATTTTCCAGCATAAAGAGTTGGAATAATTATAATGCTTTAGTGGTCATAGAGGAAGCTGTGAGACAGTGTACTTGGCAAGAGTGAAGATGGTAATTTCAGCTGTAGTAGAGGGAAACGGAAAATAGAAGTTAGGTTTATGGTCTGAGAACTTGTCCTAGGGCCAAGAGATGAAATAGAGCCTTACAGAGTAATAAGGCAGTGGTTAACTACATGGATGAGTACATGTGCCATGTGATTTCGTCCTATCACAGAACATCCAGGCCTAACCCCATCATTCTTATCAAAGCTTTGTGTGGTATTCAGAATAACATCCGAAGAATTATTCTTTCAGTAAGACACCTACTGGTTTATTGGTGAATTTAGCAAAATCATTGCCTTTGGCCCATTGAAAGGAATCGCGTTATGGTTTTGGAAGCCATATGAAACTGTTGACATTAACATGTTCGTGTCATTTCCGCCATATATACAGTATGATGTGTCCGCCTTACCTGTGCTGATGGGGAAGTTTTGGCTCCGCCTACTATAACAGCTGGCTCCCTCGGCCACAACTGCCAGCACCAAGCTCTCCCCACAGGGCATCGTACCAATGTCACAGTCCGATCCATCGGTGGTGCAGGATGCCCACGTTTTGCCATCTGGGCCCCGCAAAGTAGCAGTGTAGCTCAGAGCGCCCCAACTGAGGGGCCAGGATGCTGTCATGGTGCCATTCTTACAATCCACAGCCATGTTGACATACTCTGGTGGACATGGGGCTTTGGGGAATGCAAGAGCCGGTAGTGACAATCAGGACCATAACTAGTTATCCTCTTTTAGAGGTCATCAGTATTCACATAGAAATATTTGCGTATACACCAATGAGACAACACATAATGACCAGTGCAGTATGAGCCAGATAAGGGCGGCTATCTTGTAAAAACCGCATGTCGAGGTATAGGATACATTAGATGGCAAGCTGACTTTCGGTCGATGTGATGAGTGCAGAGGAAATGGGCAGGAGTAAATGATGTGAACAACTTCTGTGTTGCATCATGTGGATGACCAGGGATGTGGTGGAACAATAGCTCTGATCCGCAGCCACACAGCCCCATACACAACTGGGGCCGAAGCACATTACTGCTGTGGCCATCATTAAATCTGCAATTTGTGCCTTAGTAGCCCTTCTGTTTGTTTGTATGAAATGGGATAGATGTTCACATGTTGTATGACCACCAAGACTCAGATAGATACATAGATAGATAGACAGACAGACAGACACAGTCATAGTCATATACATACAGAAGAGTATCAATTAGTGATGGCCAAAATGAACCATTTGCGGTATTCTCTGACCCTACCAGAGAGTGCTCTTGGCTTGTTCTGGGGCATGCTTTAAGCCCTGTTTTGAACAGAGAGCACCATCTAGTGGGGTAAAAATACAGCAAGCACATCACAAAGTGTTGTTTTGGCCATGACTAGTATTAATATTGTTTTGCCAAAGTATTTTTTTTCTGTTTATCTTAAATGATCTGGTTAAATCGGGTGGGGGACTCAATGAATTGAAAACAACTGTATAAAAATATTGAGAAATAAATATATAGTAACTACAAATAGACAGTGGTAGACACACAGATATATATCCATCCATTTCTAGGATGCCTTGTGTATACATTTATGGATAACTGTTTAAAAAAAAACTAAAGACAAAAAAATTGAGAAATCATGAGCTCAGAAGGCGATATGATGGCCATGGTGTGTAGCATGGATGGAGATGGAGATGGAGAGAGCCCCCTCACCAGACTGCATCTGCATAGCGTTGCTGGGTGCGCTGGTGCACTGCTGATTGGAAGCAGTCACTGTGAAGGTGTACTGCAGACTGCACTGCAGGCCTGGCACGGAGCAGCCGCTGACACCGTTGCCGCCGTTGCAATAAGCCACCTGCCCCTGACTGTCCTCCGCATTGGCTACATACAGCTGCGCCCCTTGCGAGTTCCTCCACTCCACCCAGGCGGAGTCTAATGGGCAGTCCATCTTTGTTCCAACCAGGAGAGGGACACAGGGCACTGGAGGCAGACCACACAGACATTACACTCACAAACTAACCACAACGGTACCAGACATGCATAGTCGCATGTCGTAGATGAGTCTAAGAGTGTCATTCAGTGCAAGCTTGTGGCTTTTTTGCCAGGAAAGTATACACGCCTGTTTGGAAAGGATGCTCAGTGCTGGGAGCCCCCACACAGCCGTCTCTCTCTCCGGACACCTCCAGTGTGTACTCCGCGCCGCACTGCAGGCCGCTGATGACGCACTGCAGGCCTGTGACACTGCACACCTGAAAGCGGCTGCCGGACTCCTTCACAGTAACGACATACTGGACGCCCTGGACCGTGGGACTCCAGAAAATTGAGATGTTGCCCGTGAAGCAATCTGCACTGGCACTGATGTGCTCAGGGGGACATGGAGCTGTATGAATAGGGGGCAAACATATATATGAAGAAGCGCCATCTTACCTCAGTATATGAGCATAACAAGCAGGGAAATGGCTGACCTGATGTGAAGCTCTTGGCCAAGCTGTGGGAGCTGTTGCACTTGTCGTGAAGCGCCACAGCACTGACGGTGTACCCGAGTCCACACTGCAAGTCGGGGATGTCACAGGAGGTGCCCTCGGTGTTGCACATTTTGACCAAGCCATTGTCGCTGACTACCTCCACTTGGTAGCGGTCTGCCCCGCTGCTCGGTTCCCAGGATAACCCAAGAACACCTGACTGGCACTGCAAATGGACGTCCACGTCCTGGGGCTCACAGGGAGCTGGGGATAGGAGGAGCAGCGTGAAAGAGCATGTAGTGGCTCCATTATTCAGATCAAACTCAACGTTTCTTCCATGAATCAGCATTTTTTTCAAAGCCACATTGCAACTTTGAAGAAAACGGTTGTTGAAGCTGGATTCCTCATCAACTATTATTAATTGAAATTACTCTGTAATAATAACATTGAATCGCATAATTAATCATGAATTACTAAATGGTTAAAAATAGGCACTTAATATATGTTAGTAAATTTAGGCACTTAGTAAATGTTTAGTAAAAGCCAATTACCGGTCTTCAAGATATGCATTTCACTTTTTCCCGCAATGCAGTGCTCATCCAAGGCCGCGACAAACACCTCGTAAATTTGGCCGCAATGCAAGCCTGGGATGTCGCAGGCCGTGCGGCTGGTGTTGCACGATGCCACATGTCCGTCACGCCCCTCAGCGGCAGCCATGTATGACATCACACCCCTCACTGGAGTCCAGGAGACAGACGCTGTGTCCGAGCCACAGAATGACTGAACTGTGACCTGTGTGGGAGGGCAGGAGGCTGGGAGACACAGGTGGTATGGGCAGAGGGAGGATGAGGTGGAACGTTAGTGTGCATCATTAATTACCCTGGATGCTTACTGTACACCTCTTGTGGACTGCTTATACCGATTTTCTGTGAGATTGCATGTGTGCGTCTTTTGTGATGTCGCTGTAGTTACATGGTGCCCTTTCACTGTGATGGCTAAAAAGCACGGCAGTGTGAGTTGGCTGCGTTAACCGCTACATTCTTCCATCCACACTAGCTTGGGGTTAATTGTTGTCATCTGATTACTGTTGTCCCCACTTTGTACATGTGCAGAGTTGGCATATTTCCTCCTGCTGTGCAGCTTTCCTCTCTGTCCTTTATTTCCCTTCACTTGACTCTTTCTCACACCTCAGGTTTGAGCTGATGAACTGTTATCTCTATATTGCCATTGTTTATGTGAATTTGGGCCCAGTGATGGACATACATCTCCTCCAGGGTGTTGCCTGTCATTGTTCCCAGTGCCCTGGAACCTTGTACTGGAAAAGCAAGTGATGCATGGAGACGCTGCATATTTCCGGCAGTAATGGTCCAGAAAGGAGGCTACCTGTGTTAAAGGCGACCCAGGAGCTTGCCGGGCTGGGGCAGGTAAAGCCTTGTCCGCTCACGCTGACCCTGTACTCCTGGCCGCATTCCAGGGAGGCGATGTCACAGCTGGAAGTTGCAGTGGTACAGAAAGCAGAGTGTGTGGTGGTGAGGGACTCAGCTGAGGCATTGTAGGATAGGGTTCCCTTCCCTGGGGTCCAGGAGATTGTGGCTATGTTTGATGCGCAGTGCAGGGATGCTGCCAGTTGGTGGTGGGGACAAGGGCCTGCGGAGAGCAGGATGGCATTTATCTCATGGCTCCAATTACAAATGGAGCTGGGGGAGCTCAGGAAGGGACAGGACACTCGGCACTCTACCTGTTGTCACAGAAGTCGGCTCGTCTGAACTAGTGGTGCAGTGGCTGTTTGCGGCCAGGATTGCGATGGAGTAGCCCTGGCCACATAGCAGATCTTTCATGGTGCAGTGTGTGTCACTGCCCGCACAGAAGGTAGTATGCCCACTTGTGCCCTCAGCCCGTGCTATGTATGTGTTGGCGCCTTTTGCGGGGTCCCACACGATCGACACGATGCCCGATTCACAGTTCAGACTGGCCACCACATGAGTAGGTTTGCAGGGAGCTGAAGGAGAGGACATGGCCAAACCAAGGTACTGAGAAGCAGACACTTTTTTTAAGATGGAGATATTGGTAGATGGTGATGAAAGGTAGGTTCTCGATGAGTTAAACAGGTCCAGCATGATTAAACTTAATATCTTGATCAGTGGGACCTCACCTGTGAGAAGATCCACAGTGCTGCTGACTGCACTCTCGCACTGATCAGTGAAGCCCACCACGCTAAAGATGTACCTTTCCCCACAGTCGAGCTGCACGAAACTGCAGTTGGCACCAGTCGTGTTGCATGTGATGCTCTCACCCCAACTGTTCACCGCCTTCACTTGATACATGTGTGTCACCTGTACGTGATCCCAGGAAATGATGGCCACACTGGTGCTGCAGTTCAGGTCCACTGCAGGGTTTGTGGGTCTGCAAGGTGCTGAGTGGGGGGAGGGGAACATAGCATCAGCGTTTGCCTTAATAATGGCCCAAACCCAGAACCGAAGTGGGAAGTCGTTCTCCGTATGGCAGCTGTACCCGATTTGACCTTGTGGTTGGAGTCTTGTATCATGTTGCATTTGGCGGAGGCGGTGGTGATGACAATGCTGTAGGTCTGACCACACTGCAAGTTCTGGATGGTGCAGTATGTCTCGGTGGTCTCGCAGGTGGCGCGGTGGCCATTGCCGCCAATAGCTAGGGCCGTGTATAGATTAGGCCCTGGGGTCATCTCCCATTGCACTGCAAATTCATTAGCATCACAGTCTGTCTTAGTCCTGATGTTTCCTGGTAGGCATGGGGCTGGATATAGAGATGGAGATGATGTCTGAATATGTCTGCATGTATGCAGACCGCACATTGTGTGATAACAAGGTCAGTAACATAAAATAGCTAGTGGGAGGAAATCCATTTCAGCAGAAATGAATATCTTATCCAAGCAAACAATTATCAGTTATCTGTTAGTTGTTGATAATAGTTCGATGTTGTCGATTTCTTCACTTCAAGTACATAGGCTATCACGCAGGAGGCAAATTGTCTGTAACCTAACATTCATTATATTGTAAGATTAAACATAATACTGTATTTTGATGTAGCATTTTAAAATATAGGAAGAATACATAGGCCCTCATGAATCTGAAAGGGCTCTTGGTTCCTGTAATTTAGGACATAACATATAACAGCCCTATAAAAAGGGATGTACATAATTGGTACACAATTGCCCTACATAACAATATGTGCGGCAATTTCTTGTGGTAACATGATCGATGTGTACTTATTTTATGTGTATGCGCTCTGCTACAATAAATAACCTTTGTACCCCAAATTAAGAACAAATTAGCCATATAAAGGTTAAAATGCACACTATTTTTTTTTTACAGTTGCACATAAAATAAGTAAACATTTGTGATGTTCTGACAAGAAATTGCCAGGTGTATTGCGTTATATGGAGAATGTGTACTTGCATACCAGTTATGTGTATCCCTGCCCATAACAACATTCTGATTTCACAGTACCAAGAAGCTACCTGAAACAAACTCGACAGTAGCATCCATTGTGCTGTTACATGCTTCGTTGGAGGAGATCACCATGGCGGTGTACCGCCGGCCACAGTCCAACCTCACGTCGCATGTTGTTGAGTTGGAGGAGCAGGAAGTTCTATGCCCATGGGCTCCCGTGATCACAGCAGTGTAGACTAATGCACCTGTGCTCTGCATCCAGGAAACCCTCCCTCTGTTGGTGCCGCAGTCTACCTGGGCCTTCAAACCGGAGGGTGGGCAAGGAGCTGTGTGGATAAGAATGCGAGGTCACATCTGAGAGCTGCAACGTTCACATTTAAGACAGACTTTGCAGAAAGCATGGTGGCAATATGGAAGCACCTGTGTCCATTTTGAGGGACTGAGTCCAGCTACTGTTGCACGTATCGTCCTGTGCCAGTAGTTTAAAGAAATAACGCTCCCCGCACAGGCCTGTGTGCTGGTAGGAGATGCTGGAGGTTACATGGGTGGTGCTGGCACCATCCTCTCTCTGGTAACTCAGAAAGTATGTCACATCATCTCTGGGACTCAGGTCCCATGTGACCGTCAGGCCATGGGTCACACACATGACTTGTCCTCTCAGATTGCTGGGAGGGCAGATGGCTAAAAGAGTAACAAAGAAATCGGACTTTGAATCAGAACTTTTGGTCTCACATGACAGAAGAATATTACAGCCTTATGAAATGTAACTAGAAACAAACCTGTCCTGAAGTTCTTCCTGGGACTTGACTCACTTTGACAGCCTCTCTCAAGAGTTACCACAGTGACAAAGTAGACCTCGCCACAGTGTAGGCTGAGGAAGGCGCAGCTGGTGGTGTTGGTCTTACAAGTCTGCACATGGCCGTCTGTGGTCATGGCAGTGGCTATGTACATCTCTGCTGCCATCACAGGATCCCATGTCACATAACCAAGGTTGCCTTCACATGTGAGCGCCACTGATATGTTGTTAGGAGGACAAGGACCTTCCAGAGAAAGACAAAATGAATCTTGCTTCACTGAATCCACGATTCTTCAATCAAAGGATTACAATGCCGATTCTTCAATCAGAGGATTACAATGCCGGCCCCAGGAGTAGTTTTAGGAAATTTGGGTAATGACTCAATGCTGTAGCAATCCTGTCTTTCTGTCTTCCAATCAGGACTCTACTGTTCTTGAAGTCGGTAAACAGTGAAACTCCAAAATGCAGATATCATCCTAGCCAGACTTAGTAGTTTATAAGTGATGCCTTGACCATCAAGCAAACCAAAACATTCCTGCAGAATCACAGCAGTGTAACATCTGTATTACATCTACACTGAGATAGTTACATCCCTCAGATTCCCTTTCTCCTTGCTCATTGACAAGCAGCAAAAATTCTCTACCAAACCTGACCACATAGTGTTAAAGTCAGCATGTAGAGAAACATTTGCCTGAGACACAGAATATGAGACATGTGCGAGAGATGCCTACGGAAATGTTTTTGACAGCTAGAAGAGGATAAGAAACATTGTAGCAGAAAAGGCCTTTCTGCTTCCACTTATGCCTGGTCCCAGTACAACAGGCTATGTTGTTTGAAGTCACCTTAACTACAGAAGAATTTATCTCCAGTGGTTCACAGTACCTGTGGTGAATGTTCTAACAGCATAATCCTATGATACAAGATACCTGCTATAAAGGTGACGGCAGTGCTGAAGAATCCAAAGCAAGTATCTGAGTTGGGCACCACTGTGATGATGTACGTCTGTCCACAATGCATTCTGGGCAGTTGGCAAAGTGTCAGCGTGGTAAAGCAACTCTTGCTGTCGCCGTCCCTTGCCAGGGCAGTCACGTTGTAGGATGCCGCACCAGGACTGGCTTGCCAGGTCACCTCTGCCGTGTTGTCAGCACACAGCAGGATCACGCTCACATTCTGTGGTGCACAGGGAGCTGTGGGAGAGGGGGCCATTAGCAGGAGCTGAGGCACCCTTGTGAGGAGCTTTTCAGGAGGAGAAAACGTTATACCTGTGTTGAATTCCGTTGAAGCCACCTGGCTGCTGTTGCAATGTCTGGCTACCGCTCTAACGGTGACATTGTACTTCTGCTGGCACTCCAGACCAGTGAAGATGCTTGTGGTCTCCATCGTGTTCTGAGTGTACACCTTCCTGCCTCCCATCACGTGCACTAAGAAGCTTTCTCGGCCCAGGCTCTCATCCCAGTTGATGAGGGCGATGTTGCTGCTGCAGTAGTAGGTGGACTTTACCATCACAGGGGGACAGGGAGCTGGATATGGACAAAGTTTCAGAAACATCATGTGACGCCAAGAGACAATCACAGCATATTAATGTTGCGCCCAACAGTATTAGCATGATGAGTAATGGCAGAGACCTAGAGCAGAAGTAGGCAATCTTATTTTTTTTGCAGGTTTTTAAGGTTACCTTTAGATCAGCTGTTCTGGGGTGAAAACTCTTCAGCCAATAAGTCCTCTAAATAGTAATTAGGGAGTTGCAGTGAAAACCCGCATACCCAACGGCCTTTTCTGGATAAGACTGCCCACCCCTGATCTAGAGTGTTTTGTATGCCATAAACACAGCCCTCCATCCATACCAGAGATATACCTGTGACAATAGTGAGCTCGGAGCTTGGTTCACTATTGCACTCCTTCCCCAGGGACATGCCTTGTAACACGTACATTTTGCCACACTGCAGCTCAGGCAGGTCACAGAAAGTTCCATTGGCATTGCACCCTTTCCTGTGGCCCATGACTGAGGTGGCATTGATGACATAACCCACAGCCACATCTTGCTTTCTCCATGAGACAGTAGCCATGTTCGTTTCACAGACTAGGCTGTAGTTAATCATGACAGGGGCGCATGGAGCTATAAAACAAAAAATGGCATGAGGTGCAAGAAGACCTCCATTGTTCTTTTCCAACCATCAGGGAAGAAGCTGCACGCCATCTTAGGGGGTTAGCGGGGTTTATACCTGTCTCCACGATTCTGTAAGCCAGAGAGCTGCTGTTACAATTCCCATCGCCAGCCAACACCGTGATGTTGTACATTTGACCACAGGCGAGCCGAGTCAACATGCAGGTGGTTTCCATGGTGTAGCAAGAAGAAAGGTCACCCTTCCTGCCCTTTGCCAGCACTGTGTACTCCAGGGCTCCTGGACTGGCATTCCAGGAAACCAGTATTGCATTGTCATCACAGCCCAGGTGGGTCGCCATACCTTCAGGTTCACAAGGTCCTGTGGGTGTAGGTGACACAGGGAGCAGGTACACAAGACACAGACAGGGAAACTGCTGGGACCATGTACTTATCCAACATAGGGCACCTCCTACCTGTCACCACTGAGACGGCAGAGCTAGCTGTGCTGTTGCACTGTTTGCCCTGAGCAACCACAGTGGCAGTGTACTGCTGGGTGCATCTCAGGCCGTCCAACATGCAGGTGAGTTCTGAGGTGGAGCAGAACTTGCTTGGGTCACCACTTGAACTGGTCAGAGTAGCAGTGTAGGCTGTGGCCCCAGAAGAGCTGTCCCACGATATTACCAGGGTATTTGTGCCACACATCACAGTCCCTTTCACAGTCTGTGGGACACATGGTGCTGCCAATGCGGAGGCAAGAAGACTGATCCATTATCAACACTCAATCACTATAATCTTTATCAATTTACTTGAGACCATCTATCCTCTTATCCAACACAAGAATGCAGTGAGCCTGTAGTGTAATAACAATGGTATCAGTTTGCCAGCCAGGGGAGCATGAAACATACCTGTGTGAACGATTTCCGGCATTGTCGTCATGCTGCTGCAGTTGCCCCTGCTAGCTGCCACGTAGACATGGTACCGCCTGCCGCATTGCAGCCCCTCAACTTTGCAGGTTGCGTCCCAGGTGGTGCAAGAATATGTGATTTTGTCCTCGGCCAATACGATTACACTATAGTTCAGCAGTAGTTCACTACGGGAGTCCCAGCTGACAGTCAATGCACTGGTCCTGCAGTCAATGTGGCTCTCTGTGTCCCGCGGCACACATGGAGCTGATGGGAAAGAGGGTCAAACGATATGCGATGCAAGTCTGTTTTGCATTTTTTATCACCTATTAAAAGAATAAAAACATCAAACACCAGGGTACACATTCACAAAACACCCCTTTACTGACAACAGTAACATGAGTTTCCTTACGGAGTCGTTTACCTGTTTCTTGCTGCACTGGCTCACTGCTCAGGCTCTGGCAGGTGCCGTCGTCCGACGAGACCGTAAAGTTGTACTCCCGGCTACAGTAGAGACCTTCGATCCAGCAGCCAGGCTCGCTGCTTTCACAGGACAAGATGTGCCCATCCACACCCACCGCCGTCGCCAAATAGGACACCGCATTTGCAATGGCGCCCCAGGACACAAAGGCCCTGTCACTCGAGCAGTTAGTCTGGACCACCACATTAGACGGAGTGCATGGGGCTGAAGGAACAAATAAAGCGAGGGGTTATCTGCCAGAGTTCAAGCTTTTATTGACTGAAGTCCTTGCTATTGAAGAAGGGGAAGGCTCCATTTTTATAGGAAAAAAATGGGAATGTCAGTTGTGCATGAGAAGGCATCACCCAGATATTGTTTAGCAAGAGCGTAAGTCTTTTTAAAACGTCTATGTTCATACAGTTTACATAACTCATCCTAAGGAAAGAGAAAGTTAGCTCATAAGTGATATAAACAAGGACGAAAACATTTTGTACTCCACATGACTCTGTGGCTACGGATCAAGTCCCCTCAACAGAAATATCATTAGGGTTTCAAAGAAGCACCATACCTGTCTGGACTACTGCATTCTTGCTCTCCAAGCTGGTGCAGTCTCCACTCAAAGCCACCACCCCTACGGTGTAGACCCGGCCACACTGCAGGTCATTGAAGTTGCAGGTCATCCCACTGGAGACGCATTCAGAATGGGCCCCACCATTGCTCCGTGCAATAGCCCTGTAGTGTTGGGCCCCTGGGGTTGGTGTCCACATGACATTGGCCAAGTTCCCCTCACAGTTGTGACTCACTGACACCTCGGTTGGCACACAGGGTACTGAGGGGCACACAGCACACAACTTCACCAACCTAGTTTTCAGGGGCTGTAGGTTATAGACTCTTCTCAATTTGGAACCACAAATCCATCTATTCCCTTCCAGAAAGAGAACGTATCTTTGCTCCTATTTACCATCCATATCCCCCAAATGGCTGACAAATGTAGGCACCATACCCTGGTTTCCCACAATGACAGCAATCCAGAAACAATCTGCTTGTCACCTATTAATCAAGGCTTCTTTGTGTAAATGAATACATCTTGGTGTTTTGGTCATGTTAGATCTTTGATCTGGCTCTGACTGTCCTATTTGGCTGCTTTGCATGTTTTTTTGACTTGTTCCCACTGTCTAACTATAATACTGTTAGAAAAATAAAGACAAAGGAAAAAAGCCTTGGCCTGAAGTGAAGAGGAAAAACCAAAGATGTGCAAACATCCATGACTACAAAGCAAGACGTATTTGAAACTTGGTACCTTCCTGGATGGTCGAATCCCTGCTTGGAAGACTCAAACAGCTGCCGTTGTTTGACATCACCACCACAGTGTAAGACTCGCCACACTCCAGGCCGTCGAAGGTGCAGTGAGTTTCTGTGGTGTTGCAGTATGTCCTTTCCCCACTCCCCGCCAACATAATGGCGACATACCCGTCCACGTAGGCTGAGGTGGCCCAGCTCACGCCCAGTGTCCCATTGCCACAGTTCAGCTGGGTTGACACGTCCTCTGGGCCACAGGGGACTAGAAAGCCGAGAGGAAATGGCTTGAGACGACAGTGTCCAGAGGAGGAACACAGAAATTCAAAAGTTAAGGAAAAAGGAACGATGGGGGGAAAAAATTAAACTAAATACCAGAGTCGAAGTAGATGGATTTGGAATGTGAGGCCGGACAGATCCCACTGTGCCGTGTCACCCAGACCTTGTAGTTCTGGCCGCACTTGAGGCCCGAGACCTTGCAGCCGCTGCCCGTGGTACTGCAGCTTAGCAGCCCTCCCACCTCGTCCTCCATGGAGGCTGTGCACGAAGCCTTGCTCTGCCAGGTCTGCCACACGACCAACGCGTGGTTCTCCGAGCAGTCTAAAATGGCCTGGACTTGGTCTGGAGGGCAGTCAGCTGCAAGGTTTGGAGGACAGAAAGAAATTTCTAGAAGTGTCGAATGGTCATTTTAGTTTGTGGAATAACAGTTTTCATTGCCTTTAGCCTATTTTCTGAGAAGTCAAAAAATTCTTAAGAACATGACATGGAATAAAGTGTGAGTGTGATTGGTAAATGGCTTTTGTTTAAATAAACATAAGTAGTTGTTTCAATCAATCACAAATTAGAATTCCACCACCAGTGCCATCCTCTCAAGAAACTGCTAGAGGTGCACCGATCTGATATTTGAGATTGGTACTAGCACCGATCCATACCTATTAGACAGATCAGGTATCGACCACACGAGACCAATCCACATCTGATACTTAGGAGATACGATGCAAGATTTTTATTTGCCATTTGTGCCTAAAACCAACATTACAGGCACACTGGAATTCTTGTAAGGACACAAATTATTTAGTTTTCAGCAGTCAGTAAAAATGTAGCTCCTATTTCTTGTTAAATCAACTTGTACAATCACACCAGCTCTTTCCCAACGCTGCCACTCAGTTTTTTTGCCACTCAATGGGTGTGAGTGCAGTGACTTCCACCTGCTGTGACATCATGTGCATTCCCATTGAAGTAGGAGAAGCGTAAGCACATAAGAACATGACGATCTGGAAGTGTTTTACGCTTATACAACAATTAGTGGCACAGCAATTTGCAATCTTTGTAAAAACAAAGTTATTAGAGGTGGAAGTGGCATTTAGTGTAAAATCCCACTAAACAAAGTGCATGCAATTGTGAGACAACATGAGTGATATGAAAAAAGCAATGTATGATTTGTGAGTTGCTAGCTTGCGCAGTTTTGCACACTCACTACAGCTTGTGATACATGGCGGTCTGCTATTGCAATGAAGTGCTAGCTGGAGAAACATTAGGGGGCATTTTAAGCATTCGTCACTTGCATGTCCTCGCTTGGAAGATATTCAAAGTGAACTGCAAATGCCTCCAAATCACTTAAAACAAGATGTACAAACAAGATAGAACAGTATGTTTTGTATGTTGCTATTAGCCAAAATAACAAAGCTTTTTGGCATACATTGTTTTTCATTTATATTTACTATAAATGAACAAATAAATAAAAACAGAGCTCTGGTATCAGATACTCAGGTACTTATATCAGCCGATACTCTCTGTTCAGGTATCGGGATCGTACTGGCACTGAAAAAGTTGGATCGGTGCACCTCTAATAATTGCATAGGTTTTGTATTGTATCAGCCCCTACCACTACCCATCTTTGTAAAATTGAATACTGTCCCACATCACATTTTTTCTCCATGGAGCCTGAGCACCAGCATACCAGTTTCTCTGATGAGCCGTACACTCTCAGAGCTGTTGCACTTAAAGTTGGAAGCCACAACATAAACAGTGTAGCTCTGCCCACAGGAGAGGCCACGGATCACACAGCTGGTATCCGCCGTCTGGCAGATGTGGACGGCACCATCCGGCCGCACGGCCGTTGCGATGTAGAAGTCCGCACCGTGGCTGTACTCCCAGCGCACTGTGACGTCGTTGGTGGCGCAGTCTAAATCAGTAGATACATTCTGAGGAACGCAGGGCACTGAAAAGCACCGGAAGAAAAAAAAATATATATCAGCAATTACCTTCATCGTTAGACAACTCAGCTCTTTTTTAACTAGTCCATAAGAGACCAATCCACGCCGAACCTGTACAGGCCATGACCAGCATCAGAGAGGTGGCTAAGGAACCCTTACCAGTCTCGGCCACTTCCCCGAGGGCCTTCTCACTGGAACACTCATCGTCCGAGGTAGTGATCCACACTGTCAGGCTCTCGCCACACTGCACACCCGGTGTGGCACAGCTGTTAGTGATGGAGCTACAGTTGTACAGGTTGTGGGAGTTTCCCATCATCTCCACCATGTACATCTTAGCCCCGGCAGCTGCATCCCATTGGCTGATCAGGACGTCCGAGTGGCATTCCGACCTCGTCTTCACATTCCGTGGCTGGCAGGGGGCTGGGAGGAGATCAGACACATCAGTGGAGCTAATGCAAGGGAGCACTGTGTGCCTCTCCATCTTTGTACTTCTCTACCTGTTCTCTTACTGAATCCATCTTTGTACTTCTTCACCTGTTCCCTTACTGAATCCATCTTTGTACCTCTCCACCTGTTCCCTTACTGAATCCATCTTTGTACCTCATCACCTGTTCCCTTACTGAATCCATCTTTGTACCTCTCCACCTGTTCCCTTACTGAATCCATCTTTGTACTTCTCCAC
>JAABNX020000038.1:15380859-15405267 GCA_015163995.2 Mormyrus lacerda
GTGTGTGTGTGTGTGTGTGTGTGTGTGTGTGTGTGTGTGTGTGTGTGTGTGTGTGTGTGTGTGTGTGTGTGTGTGGCGTACTGCCATTCGGGATGAGGGTGGTCAGTTAGCTAAAATGCTGGCAGGTTTTTGGTGTCGTCCCTACTGTCCTTTGGTGTTCCTGCTTTTTAGGTCTTCACCTGTGACAATCCTGGCACCTTCCAACACCTCTACAATCCGCACAGCCAAGACGGAGGCCGCGTGCTGGAAGCACTGGCAGATCAGATAGTCGCGCTCTGCGCTGCACTGGAGGAGTACCCTGGAATCCGATACAAGAAGTAAAAGACCCAACACATCTTAGCCCAGGGTTCATTTGCTTCCCTCACTGCAAAAACATAGAACTGTGTGTGCATGCGTGTGTGTGTGTGCATGCGTGTGTGTGTGTGCATGCGTGTGTGTGTGTGCATGCGTGTGTGTGTGTGTGCACATTGTGATGGATTTCCATCCTGTCCTAAATGTAGCTTTGCCTTGTACCCTGTGCTGCTCTGCTCAGGATGAGTGGTTGGAAGATGGATGGATAAATGAATGGATGAAGGTCAGTGCATCCTTTTTAATTTTTTATTACATATTTTTAAATGTTTTCATTTTAGGGACTTGAAGGTCGATAACGCGAAGAAGCTGGCTGAGCTGGTCGACCGCAGACTCGCGCAGCATTATGAGAGGGAGAGTGAGAACGGCCAGAAAAAGGTAAACTTGTGGCCTTGATAGGGTTTTTCCGTGATCTCCATGATGCGTATGACGTCTTTCCTTTCACACGCCGTTCTCATTGCTCACCACAGGGGAAAACTCCGGCCCAGTTGCTCATAGTGGAAAGAGGATTTGATCCAGTCACTCCAATCCTGCATGAGCTCACATACCAAGCCATGGCTTATGACCTCATCTCGATAGAGAACGACACATACAAGTCCGTCCGGTTGGCCTATTGATCACAGGACTTATCCTTTAAATTGATCCAGTCTCTGAAACGTGTTGGGAGAGCAGAAGCAGGCCTGCAGTATTACCTGTAGAGCTCTGCTCTTCACGTTGACCTTGATTTGCTTGACTTTCATTGGGCGTCCAGGTTCCGCAATAAGGACGGTTCGATGAAGGAGGCACAGCTGAACGAAAGCGACGACCTTTGGGTCAGACTTCGACACCTGCACATTGCAGATGTTTCTGGGTAAGTTTGTCAAAATTACGGTCTGAAATAAATATGTTTTGTCGATAATTTGCTCTATCTTGCTCTAAACACTTGACTCATGCAGGAAATGTAATACTTTTAGGCAGATCCCTAAGCTACTGAAGGAGATCTCTGCAAACAGGAAACCGGCAGACAAAAAGGTGTGGGGCCGCCGTCAAACATTAAGGGCCTTGATCTGATCTGAGTTCACCTTCAAGCTCTTTGTACTTTGTTTTTTTAGATGTCAATCAGTGGTCTGGCTCAGCTCATGCAGAGGATGCCCAGCCACTGCAAGCAGCTTGCACAGGTTGGTGCTGACATCCGTTTCACTAGCTGGGGGGGATCATTCCACGCTGTGCTTTGATATTTTGTTCCCCACGCTCGTTCGTTTACACCATAAATTGTTTTGTATGGCTGCTTGAAAATAATCATTTGTATCTGTTTCTTATCCCAGCATCATGTAATTTGCACCAGTCTGTTTTTAATTTAATGAGGTTTCATGAAGCTGATTGACTGAATCGTTTTATAATCGTCAAAATTTTAATAATCGTATTTGCCGAAGACTCGTTTCCAAGTTGTTTTCAGAAATAACTGAAGGTTGAACGTTTCAAAGCTGTTTGGTTTTGGCCATTAATGAACATTTATTCATTATTCATTTTGTTAAATCATTTTCAAACAGTTGTTGGCTATTGTTTCCTAGCCCTTGAACAATTAATAAAGTACACTGTACATTATTTTGCAGCACTGTACAGTGCTGTACTCGAGCTCTCGAATGAAAGGGATTCTGATGTTCTAGCCTAATTCTCAAGAGACGACATAGCATCGAACAATATCATGTATCGAGGGATGACTGATGACGGAGCTATGAAAGTCCATCCATCCATCCATCCATTGTCCGACCCGCTTAATCCTAATGGGTCGCGGGGGTCCGGAGCCTATCCCGGAAGCAACGGGCACGAGGCAGGGAACAACCCTGGACAGGGGGCCAGCCCATCGCAGGGCACACTCACACACTCACACACCAGCTATGAAAGTTATGATTTTTATACATTTTTATAGAACAAACACTGCATTAACATGGCAGTGAATGTGCTCAGGGAGAACACTGGAGGCAGGCTGGATGAGAAAGGGGGATGCGGCATGACTGGGCATGACTGGGCTGGTGGATTTACAGCCTACTTTCAGTTTGAAACTTATGAACCATTTATTTCTGGAATTCTGCAGTTTTTCTTCAGACCACAATAAACCATGGATAACTGAAAGTGGTTCCACTGCATTTCAGGGGCGGGGTTGGGAAGTGATGACATTAAAGAATCTCTTCAGCTATGATTCATTTATCCAGTAGATAACTCAAGACTTTAGTCTGTGTTCACTGGCTGTCTGCATGGCACGGCTCCTTTCGTAGCGTTTTTATACAGCTAAAAAGCCTTGAAGATTTTGGTTATTTCGTGTGTGCTGAACCTGACATGTGCAGGATGTTACAGGTGACTTGATGTTTTTCATTTCAATTGCAGAAAGCTACTCACATTACATTAACAGAGGACTGCATGAACTGTTTTCAGAAGAATGTGGAGAAACTGTGTAAAGTTGAACAGGTAGTGTTTGAAACTTTTTGAAAAATATGTTAGGATTAGGTCAAACTGCAGTTGATGTGTAATAGGTTTTGAAATATACAGCAGTATGTCACTGTTATGGACAGAGTTGAATAATTCAGGTCCAGAGAGTAAAAGTCCAGAACGGGATTTTGTTTCAACCAACCAGTTGAGTTGAAACAAAAGTCTGGACTTTTACTTTCTGGATCTGAATTACCCAACTCTGGTTATGGATCAGTGGAAGATGGATGGATATTATCAGTTAGAAATCAGTTCGTATTGTTTGCGACACTCGGAGATATACAAGTAATGAATATTCAAAAGGCCATTCAGGCTGTTTCTTAAACAGAAATAGGTGTAAACATAATAAACGTTATAAAACATGAACTGCTCCTTTCTTCAGGATTTGGCCACAGGCACTGATGTAGACGGTCAAAAAATAAAGGACCCCATGCGGACCCTCCTTCCTGTGCTGCTAAATCCTCATTCCACCCAAGACAAGATCCGTGCTGTGCTGCTTTACGTTTTCAGCCTGAACGGTTTGCTTTCAATTATGGCACTTTTTCCTCTTAACACTGAAAATGCAGTTTTCTGTCATAAACGGCTCCAATAAAACCACCGAGTTTGATATTTGTCTTGTTCTGTAGCTCAACAAATAGAACACTGTGCTTAATAACCCTAAGGTTGTGTGTTCAGATCCCAAGGAACATGCATAATTTGTAATTCTTCCATTAAGTTGCTTTGGATAAAAGTGTCAAATGAATTGAACGTTACATGCATTTATTTACTGATAGCGACTTCTAAGCATTTACAGTGTGTAAGTCGCTCTGGCTAAGGGTGTCTGCGAAACGCTGTTAATGTAATAACCAATTTCCATTCATTTTTGTTGCAAAGTACAGGATAAATAAAGTAGCTTTCTGTGCTTTTTTTTCCCCCATTAGGGACAACTGAAGAGAACCTGAATAAACTCCTTCAGCACGTTAATGCTGAGGACGCAGTGGAGTACATCGTGAACTGGAGAGAGCTGGGAGTTCCCATCATCTCTTCGGTATGTGATTTGGGGGTTTTTCCCCCAGTGTGCTTTTTAATGTCGGTGTACTGTTTTATCTATATGAGGCATGTTCACACAGTGCTCTGTCCTCCTCTGCATGCTCAGGCTCCTGCTCTCAGTCCACAAACATACAGTTTAGGTGACCCTTTACTGCAGTGTTTCCTAACCCAGTCCTCGGGGAACCCCAGGCAGTTCATGTTTTTGCTTCCTCTCAGCTCTCAGCACACCCGTACCAGGTATTTGGTGTTTTTGATTGGCTGGGAGCAGGGAGGGAGCAAAATCGTTGACTGTCCGGGGTTCCCCGAGGACTGGGTTGGGAAACACTGCTCTACTGAGTAAATAGCTGTGGAGTATGGATGGATAAACATATGCATATATTTTTTTACATTTTTTATTTTTTTTTTTTCTTCAGCTATCCTTGTTCTCAACACGCAAACCATCGCGGAGGGACCGTTCCAACGAAGAAAAGTACAACCTCTCTCGCTGGACGCCGGTCATTAAAGACGTGATGGAGGTCAGTGTGTTTTGGAAATCTCACTAGCCCCCTAGAAATTGCCAGACATCTTAACGGACAAGTGAAAAGCAGACTGACTGAAATTTGTGTACTTCTGCATAATTAGTGGATCATTAGTTAGAAGAGAGTATTGTGATAATTAGTGTTATATTATGGGCTAAAACTGTGTATTTACAGGTTGTGTGGCAGATTATTGCCCTGAAGGGAGAATGCCATGGAATGAATGTTTTAACCCCCACAGTGAGTTTCAGTGACAGCTGTTCGTGCTTGAACCTCAGGATGTTTTGGAGAATAAGCTGGACGTCAAGGACTGGCCCCAGCAGTCTGCTAGTGCGGCCGGCTGGCACAGCGCTGCGGTGGTGAGGTATGAGCGCATCTTCCTGACCGGATCAGGTGACCTAGCGGTTAATGACACAGGCCCATAGCCTGAAGGTCATTGGTTCAAATTTCAGTTGGTGTTTCCATGTATGGTACCTTACTTAACCAAGTCTAATATGTGCTTAAAAGGGGGGTTTCTCCTGTTTGCAAGCCCATGTCATTGCAAGAAGCAGTAGTAAAAAGTGAACAGGAAACAGAATGTGTAGGTGTTTCCCCTTTTTAGTTATTTCTTTTGAGGCAACTTCTGTTTTCACTTTAGCTACAGTCAGAAATATAGGCAACATAAATAATAATCTTAGCAAGAGTTTCCCATAGTGGGCATGTTGCAATATTTTGTGCAGATTCAGGGAAAGTCTGACCCCCTCCACAGCTGGACTCGGGTAGGACCGGTTGTGGTCTACAGTAGGTCTTTGTCTGCTTTTCTGTTGTCTTAGCGCCCGGCAAAAGCAGAAGTCCAGCAGCCTGGAGGTTCTGCGCGCCAGGTCCCGCCTCATTATCTTCATCATCGGTGGGATGAGCTACTCAGAGATGCGCTGCGCCTACGAAGTCACGCAGGTGTTCAAGTCCTGCGAGGTCATCATGGGTTGGTACCATCCCTTCAGTTCCATGGATCGATTTTAACCCTCTGGAGTCGACGATGCCGCGTATCTTTCTCGTATATTTCAGTTCATAACTTGCTGAAATCTTATTACAGAAACATGAAAAATGAAAAAAAAAACGCTGACTAAATCCAAAATCTGTCTTTTCAAAGCATCCATTTTCGGAAGTATTAAAGTTTTAGAAATTAGGTTAAATTGGCAAAAAACCATGTCACCTTACTTTTGTTTTACCTGCGAAGGTGTCAATGGCTCATTCATACACATGATAGTTGCTATATATTCAATGAAAAGAGCCAGAAATCGTGACATGAGTTCAGTTTCTTATTTATCCAACTGAATGTTGCAACTACACCATTTAGTCTTCTTCATGTAGCCAAGACATTGGTGATCAGATATCTGGGATCAAAAACTGCCAGCATTGCTTACTATGTACTTTTATAATGTTTTTCTACAAGTGATCCAAACTGCATTTTGCAATGTCTATACTTTTGATTTCAAATTACAAATTTCATACAAATATGACATATTTACAAAGTATCATTAGGATGTTTGTTACCAAACCAAATACATAAGAATGAATTTATTTGCTATGAATTAAGTTTATGATATTGAATGAAATGTGTGACCATGCACCAGTCAGTGAAAGTGTGTTCCCTTTCCCTAGACTGCAGAGGGGTAAAACTGGCTGCTTGTAAAGCCGTCATTGTTACCTGTCTTTTTAGGCTCGTCGCATATTCTGACGCCCACCGGTCTCCTAGATGACATAAAGGCCCTCAGCCAGCCCCCCACAGAAGAGATGGTGGTGCTGGAGGTGGCAGAGTAGACACTCTATCTCGCTGTTTCCCACATAAAGGCCCCAACAGGAAGTCACACGGGGCTATTTCCTGTCTATAAATCTGATGGAGGTGTGAGTTATTACCTGCTGTGTAATTTGGTTTAAAGAAAAAGATTAATGATCAAACCGATGAGAGCTACTGTTACTGTAAAGATGACATTGAATTATTGAGATGCAGACTTTATAGAGCTTGTACATTTCTAATACAGACAAAAATATCTTTCAGTGGTTTGTTTGGCTTCCTGTATACTTGCAAATATAACCAGAAGCTGTAATTTTTAAATGAATGTCTTATATAATAACTGGTTAATAAGTGGGTTATGTTGATAATTACAGTTGTTTGCAACAGTATTCCATATATTTATTTCAGTGTTTTCTCTTTACACACAAAGGCTAGATTTGGCGACATATGAGCCATTTGAGTATTATGTGCAAACTTTGTGTTTAAACATCTTCCCCTCCTCACCCTGTTTTGTAAGAATATATAGTTAAATGAAATGTGTTTGAAGTTTTGAAAGTACATGTTTTGCATTGTGTTGATCCTCCATGCTGCCTGTCCAGTGACAATAATGAGCTCTGGGGTCAGAAACACCAGTAAGTTTCGTGACAAATTAAACAAAGTGACTTTTGTGAAAATCTACATAAATGAAGAACAAGCTGGGATGGAAATAAGGCCACAACTCTGGAGGCGAGACCATACAGTACTAACCTCTCTGTTGATTTTGTACTGATTAAATTTTAAAGTATGCGTATATCTGTGTAATATTACAGAGTGAAGATTAAATGATTGAACATCGTCTCTCAGGAAAGTACAGCAATTTTTTAGAGTGTATTTACTCAATACCGTGTCAGCTGCAATAGTAAATGATTAGACACTTTTTTTTTTGTTAAGGAAGTCAGGACCAGGGGAATTAGAATTCGTCACAAATCTGTGTATAGCTCCGTCTTTATTCATTGCAAGAACTGGGTCTTCTTCAGTGCAGGTGTGGAAAAAAAGGGAAAAAACAGCTAATCAGATGCCACCCCACAAACAGAAGTAACACAATATTTTGCAACAAAATATTTTCCTAAGCTGGCATTACAATAAGCGTAACCACAAGTTCAAAAGAAATTGAATAACAGCTGGTGTTGTCTGTGATATCAGGCACTGGAGGTGTCAGGTGAAGGAGTTGGCCTCGGACAATGGGTACGACTCTTTCTCAGACCAACTTATGAAGCTGCCGTAATGTAATACGGTATGTGAAATGTGCCCTACTTTATATCGACGTCTTCTTTTTCCCGTTGCCTCAATTTGTTCCGTTGTGTCAGACTCATACACTAATACATATAGCTTTACTTCATCGATCCGCATGTGTGTCTCAGGTTACGGGTGATATGTAACTCGGTGCTTCTCGATTCGTATGAGCGATGATACTTGCGTGGAAACTCAAGCTATCAGTAGCATATATAGACCGTTGATATTTTTTAATCATGCAACATTACGTATTAATAGGCATATTTTTGCATTTGTTCTCCCCGTCCCCCTCTCTAGGGACACTCACGGACGACGTCAAGCCTTTTAAAGGATCGTATGATAACTGCAGTTCGATGGATGTTCAGGGCAAGTGTTGCAAGTATCAGAGAATTAAATAACATATTTTCACTTACTGTTTTAAAATTAATTGTAAGTGAAAGGGGCACCTATGAGGTTTTGGCTGCATGCTCCATGATGCAGGTGTGCCTGCCAACCTTCCCGTCCAGAACGTTCCCCTGGAGAGTCTGTGATTATTCTGAAATACCCTGGAGGACTGCAGAAGCAGCTAAGCTACACTGATAGATTCTAACCCTTTTATTTACCTATTATCCTGCTACTTCATCCCCAAAGAGGAGGTATGGATTAGCAGTTAAGCTGTTGCCCATCTCCAACATTCAAGAACACCAACCAGAAATGTCTGTTGTTTATACACCCACGTTTTTGCGGTTTTTCTTTCTTTCTTTCTTTTTTTTGAACTTTGATTGTCATGCATCCGTATCTCTGTAGAGCTGGGCCTTAGTACTAGGATAGGAGACTTCTAAGGCAGAAAAGAAGAGCTAATGAAACTGGCCAGTAGGAGGCAGTGTTCCCTGCAGACCAAACACCAACACAGCAGCAGACCGAAGGGGGTTCCTGTGATGCAGACTGACCGTGGTTATTAAAGTCAGAGGGACATAAGAAACTAAATTTGAAAATCTAGATGTCTTACATTTCCTGCAGTACTAAAGTGCACAGACACTACATATAGTTCAAAAAAGTGGATATGGTGCAATATAATCCTGAAAAAATGAATAGAATGGAATATTAATGAAATAAATAAATATTGACATATTATTCAGTAAAAATAAAAAACAGCACCAGAGTTTATTGCAAGAAAATGGATACTTTCTAATGTGTTATGTCTGGGGGTGGGGGTGTCATGCTTGGAGCAGACATTGCGGTGTCTGACGGCAGGAGATAAGAACGATTCCCTGTAGCGTTTTTAGCACACAATGGTGGAATGAGCTGGTGGCTAAACGTGCTCCATGATAGCGCCCCCTGCAGCAGATATGCAGAATTGTAATCCCTTTCTCTGCTACTGTGCTTTGGATCAGTGTCTTGTATTTATTGAATTTGTTGAATCTTTGTGTGAAGCATCCTCAGTAAGTTGACATGATAGGTGGGGTCAATGCAGTTGGAGTTCAGCTTGCTTGAAGTCAGGTCGATACCTTAAATCCTTTCCCATGTTCCTTAAACCAGGCGGTGCAGTGGTATAGTGGTCAGCGCTGCTGTCTCACAGTGAGACGGTCCTTTCTCTGTGGAGTTTGCACGGTCTCCTCGTGTTCATGTGGGTTTTCGTGGCTCAAAAGCGTGCAGGATAGGTTGATTGGTGAGTCTAAATTGGCCCTGTGGTGTGTTGGTGCCTGCCCATTGTTCCTGGGATAGGCTCCTCCCCCCCATTTGTGTAATATTGTAGGGGGATACCATTACCATGAAGGGATGTACTCAGCCCCTTTGGTAGGTGGCGTGTCAAAATATCAGAACCACAGAACCCAAGGTCTCTCAGCAGAACATTGCCCTGTGCATTACTTGCCTTCTTCCCATAGTGCATCCTGGTGCCATCCCTTCCCCAGGTATGTGATGCACACGCATGTAGCCGTCCACGTGATGTAACATGAGCCATCAAAGCAGGCCACCTTCTTCCATTGCCCCATGGTTCAGGTCTGATGCTCATGTGCCCTTTGGGGGGGGGGGGCAGCACTCTGACCGGTCTGTGGCTACACAGCAAGCTGTGACACGCTGTGAGTTCTGACCCATTTCTGTCACAGCCAGCATTAACTATTTCAGCGACTTGGGCTGCAGTAGCTCTCCTGTGGGATCGGAGCAGACGGGCCGGCCTGCACTCCCCCTGCTCATCAGTGAGCCCTAGGCTTCCAGGAGCCCGTCCAAGACCCACATGACCAGTTAGCTTTCTGTGAACCACTTTTGGTGGGTACTGACCACTGCATACCGGGAACACCCCACAAGACCTGTCGTTTTGCAGACCCAGTCATCTAGCCATCACAATTTGGCCCTTTTTTTTGGTCAAAGTCGCCCAGATCCTTACATTTGCCCATTTTTTTCCTGCGTCCAGCACATCAACTTTAAAAACTGACTGTTCACTTGCCTAATATATAATGGCATCTTTGACAAGTTATTCACTTCACCTGTCAGTGGTTTAATGTCATGGCTGATTGATGTATATACAGCCACAGAAAAAAGAGAGATACAGCACAATATTTTGTTTCACTTATTTATGTGTGTGTCTGTGAATAATGTTTTTTTTTGCAAACTGCAGGCTGCTTCTTCCCTGTTTCTCATTAATAAAGGGCTTCATTTCTTTATGGGACTTCAGTCCTGCTTCTAGGACCCTGATACACATTGTCCCACATGTAGCTGTGCACTTCACACCTGCACTCAATGTTTCCCATTCCTTTTAAAGGCCATCCTATGATTCACAAGAACCTGTTGGCTAAGCTAACTGTCATCTCTAGCATTAGAAAGTTGCTTCTGCCCTCTGCCTGGCTGGTTTCTGGTTGTTCCCAGTGTCTCCTGCCTCACCTTGTTCTTGTGTACTGCTGTCTTAGAAATTGTAAACCTGGAAGCAGCCTGGTGCTCAGTGCAGCCTCAGCCAGCAGAACCAGGATTAACCCGGGATTTAAAAATGTAAATTTGTTTAAAAATATACAGTGGTGTCTTCATTTTTTACCTGGCTGTATATTGAATGAAGTTGCTGCAACAGAAACATTTCAGCACAGGGATCAATAAAGTATCAGTATCATCATCATCATCATTAACACCATCATCATCATCACCACCATCATCATCACCATCATCATCACCATCACCGTCATCACCATCATCATCACCATCATCATCACCATCACCGTCATCACCATCATCATCACCATCATCACCATCACCGTCATCACCATCATCATCACCACCATCACCGTCATCACCATCATCATCACCATCATCACCATCATTATCATCATCACCATCACCGTCATCACCATCATCATCACCATCATCATTATCATCATCACCATCATCATCATCATCATCATCACCACCATCATCATCATCACCACCATCATTATCATCATCATCATCATCATTATCATCATCACCATCATCATCATCACCATCATCACCATCATCATTATCATCATCATCATCACCACCATCATTATCATCATTATCATCATCATCACCATCACCGTCATCATCATCATCACTATCATCATCATCATCACCATCATCATCATCACCATCATTAACACCATCATCATCATCACCACCATCATTATCATCACCATCATCACCATCATCACCATCACCATCATCATCACCATCATCATCATCATCCCTGAAACAAAAAACAACAATCCAAGAAAAGTGTACAAGGCCACTGTTAATGATGGTAAAACTGTCCTGTGGCACTAAGCAGCAAAATTGACCTGAAGAGACCTGGGAGGGAAGTGATCATAAGCTGACCAGCCGCCTCACTGGCAGACTGGTGTAAAGGTGTAAACACAGTGATGAGTCAAGCTGTTAGGCAGGAGCTGCACCGTCTCCATGGAGATAACACATGCATGCTCATTTAGGCCCTATAAGTCAACGTTTCCCAATCCAGTCCCTTTGAACCCACAAACATCCCTTGTTTTTGCTCCCACCCAGCACTCCTGGTATGGAGCAAAAACGTGGACTGTCTGACAGGGAGCTGGGAGGGAGTAAAAATGTGGACTGTCTGACAGGGAGCTGGGAGGGAGCAAAAATGTGGACTGTCTGTGGGTCCACAAGGACAGGTCTGGGAACAGTCTTCTGTTGGCTTTACATGGTTTCTTCAGTTGAAACTATAACACAAAAGGTGCTATCATGGTTAACTGTGACAAAACAATATTGCCTCTCATAATATGCATGGCTAAAATAAATCCTGCCACTTTTCAGGTGAGATCCATTAATCTTAAGTCATATTTTTCTGTTTATAATGATTATTCCATTTTCATTCCCATATTCCTGAGAAATCATTATCTTCAGGTCACCACACATAGTAGGAGTTTGGATCCTCCATATCTGAATGAGCAAAACAAACCTCTAAATGATTTTTTTTTACAATAAGTTCTCAGAAAAGCCTCGCCGGAGGAATGTATGGTGTCAGGGTTGGGATGAAACGTCCCTGCAGTGCATTTCAACAGTCTATAATACTTTCAGTGGAAACATAATCCCTCCATAAATCATCCTGAAAGTCTAAAGACCTGAACAAAAGAATCTCAGTCTATATATTACATCGTTATATAGGGCATACAGAATATATTTCACATAATCAGAGTAGAAGAACCAGACTTTTTGATTTGAGTCAAAATCAAAATCAAGGAGTGAGCATTTGCACGGTTAGACATGGTGCTTGTGAACATTTGCACGGTTAGACATGGTGCTTGTGAACATTTGCACGGTTAGACATGGTGCTCCAAGTGTTAAAAATACTGCTTTCATCTGCAGAAACAAGAAGCACTGTTGTCACTTTTATTTTGATCCGGCCTGAAGTAATTAACAGGTAATTCAACATTTGACAATTGTCAAAATCTTCTGCTTATACTGTAGTTGGTTGTATGTTTCTTCTCTGACTAAAATTGCCTGTATTTTGATTATGTCCCCAGAAATTACATTTGCGGATTCATAAATGTCTCCTCCTTTCAGTACTTACACTGCATATTAGAATTAATAAACCAGCAGCCACTAAACAATATATTGTTTCTATAATGCTGTAAAACGTACTTACGGTTTTAAGTCATATTTTAGGGAAAAACTGAACTAAAGAGTTGGCTAATGATCGGGTGTAAAATTTCTGCACTTAAAATGGTTCTGAGAAATGTGCCAAATAAAAGAGGTATATTACTTACTAGACTCAGGCCTTGTTTCCTTTTAGTTAACAATAATAAAATCAAGTCTTAGGTTCACCAAGGTGCCATAAAATGCCACCCATTGTCCACTCATCCAATTGCGGGTATCAGAGATTAATCATCAGGAACATGATAGCCTGCTTTGGAGGGCAGGTCCAGACCAGCACATTTTCATACGTTATGTCCAGTGGCTCCACCTTCTACCATGGGGGTGTTACTCAGCGCCGTAACGGAAGGCTGCCGCCATCTGGCACAAGGCGGCCGCTTCCTGAGCCGGATTTCCCGGGTTTCTGCTGTGACCTTCCTCTCGCGATGCTCCCAATCCCTCTGGCTAAAGTAGCCCCTTCCACGTGGTACAAGAAGGTGTCTGTACTAGATGGGAAGGACGGTGGTGGGATTAAGCCCAGTTAATACTCACTGTGGGCCCTGCATCACTGCTACGTGTGTGTGTGTATTATACATATGTATATACACACACTCAAATGTATATACATATACATATAGATAATATACAGACACCGTATATAGTGTATATACAGTACGTAAATAGATACAGTATGTACTGTATATGTAATATGTATATATGTGTATGCATGTTTGTGTTTCTGTGTGTGTGTGTGTATATATATATATATATATATGCTAGCATGGAATTTAATACCTGAATCTGGGATAATATATAGTAAAAGTATATCTACATAGTTCTCTTCAAAGCTGAATATATTTTCTTTGTCTCCAAAATAGTTGCTCCAAGGCAAAGGATCTAGCAACCAAATCATGTGACATGATATTACAAATCATAGATAGACAAAAATAGATGGCAAATCTAAAAGTTTTCAGTCTAAATGCTGGGACTGGTGGGTGCGGGGAAAAATATGCAGATGATAAAACAGAATCAATGAGCTAGAGTTTGCTTTTGAAATTCCATAATTAGTCACATTGTACGTCATTAAGGCAGGAAGTGCCAAATATAATCCCTACAAGGTCATAAGCACACGGAGTTTAATTCCAATCCGAAAGCTAGTTGTCTGGATAATTTTACGGTGTCTTAAAATGGGAGTAAAATGGGAACGTTATGGGATGTATTGTCGAGAACCTGTGATGGGTTTGCAGCCCATTGTTTCCAGGAAAAGCTGTGGACCCCTGCGACCCTGAATAGGACAAACAGACATGGAAAATGAAAGAACAAATTAATACATTTGCAGAACCTTTATATTTGTAACCATGTGTACGCATAGCCATTTTTCTGCATAAGTTTTCAAATGGACAACTGTCTGTAAAAGTGTGTTTCTGAAGGAGCAGTAACTGTTACCAGGATGTAGTTTTGCTCTATTATCAATGGGAAGCCTGTTAGCTACACGCTTTCTGCAAGGCGAGGCTCAGCTGTCTAACTGAAGAAGGCTGCAGTGGAA
Source organism: Mormyrus lacerda (assembly GCA_015163995.2). Lineage (NCBI taxonomy): Eukaryota > Metazoa > Chordata > Actinopteri > Osteoglossiformes > Mormyridae > Mormyrus > Mormyrus lacerda. Next base: position 15,394,877 of record JAABNX020000038.1, read on the forward strand.
AGCTGCACTATGGAGGAAATGCATTCTGGGTTGTAGAGAGTAACTTCACTCCTAACATGAGTCACACTTATTTTTCATAAATCTAGACGGTTATATTAAAAGTTTCAAAAGTTTATTTAAAAAGGTGCAAGATAAGGTGATGTGTACCTCTGCAGGTCAGGCAGCTGTGCCTGTATCTGGAATGTCGTATATGTGGGTTTGAGTCTCGTGACTGACACCCTGGTTCCTGAAGCGAGGCCCTTAACCCTAAAGGTTCCAGGAACTGAATACTGGCTGACCCTGAGCTCTGATCCCAAGGTCGCTTATACGTCGCTTGGGACAAGTTCATCTGGAATATATTGTATATGCATGTGTGTGAAATAAAAGGTACAAATCACGATGTTAATGCTCATCTTGATTATGAATGCATTCCTCCCTAATGATGATAATTTAGATACTTCGACTCTAAAGAAAGAGACAAGAATAAGTAGTTTCAGGGCTCATAATACTTTTGTAACGCAGAAAATGTGGATATGTGTATTTAAGAACATAAGAACATAAGAAATATACTTGTCTTGTAATGGTCCAATGTACAGCCCAGAGTGGACCCAACCCATCGGAACTGACGCTGGACCTGTGATGCAAGCATACTAAATCCCATGTACGTGTTACCGTCCACATCAGTAATGAACCTTTCTGTCAGATTAATGTCCACACAAAGGAACTCTGTCCTGTGTGTCACCTTATTTGGTGCCACTTTACAAGGCCACCCATATAAAGAGTTTATGAATGGTTAACAATCTGGTTATTAATTAAGTTGTAACACTTTGTAAATGTTTAATAGACAACTTTAAACAAGCTATAACACAGCTTTCTTTTTATTAATGAGTACAAGCAGCAAAGGGAGCCTTACTGTGAAGTGTTCCCTCACTCTTCATCACGGCTGTTCCGTCTCCATAGGCCTCTTGTATCCGGGTCTCCTGAAGCATTTTCATTACTTTTTACTGTTGCCCCATTTCCTCAAGATACAAGTAGTGTAGGCAGTGTGAGAGATTGCCGGGAACTTGGAGGAACTTAACGCTGAGCCCTCCGGGGATGCAATCATAGAAATATAAAAGAATTTAAGATTCATGTGACAGAAAATCACCTTGGACAATAGCCTCTGTCACACCAGTGAAACATCACAAGTACATTCACACTCATGGATTCACAAACACAGGGATGTTGGTTTTGTATAACAATGATGTATTGAAGTGCAGGATCATTCAGGAAGTGCAATACAACCTGTTGTTATAATTAAACAGCATTACATAAGAAGGCAAAACAAACTACACTCTAAATGTCTTTCCAAAGTATAAATGTAGCTGTTTGACAAAGTATACTATGGATACACAGACTAAAAAAGAAACTACTCTTTGCTAAATGTTTTTAAAAGCATTCTTTATAATGCCTATTTCTAAAGTGGTTCCATTGTATAAGGATCTCTGCTTAATTTCATATAATTTATGTTGGATTTTGAAATATCTTCCCATCCACATAATATATATGTCACACAAAAGCAGAAGCTTCCTATCTAGGATTCTGCCCGCCCCCCACGACCCTGACGAGTATCATAGCAGTTGATGGATGGATGGAATTTTATCGACCGTGACATAAATCGGCACAGAAACTTCAACTGGGCCATTTAGCCTGTTTAGAAACAGTTGTGGTTATAGATCTTAACTAAGAATATATGTACGAAAATACGAATTATTAGAACATTAAGTATTTATTAAAAACAAAACGAAAAATATTAAACAAAACTTTTCAAAATAACCAAAACAGAACCAACAAACATACATTAACAAGACAGCCGGTGTTCTTCACAGTAGAATAACTGGAAATATATCTAAACGAATTTAGATAAGTGAATCTGATTTATAGCTTTTCGACTAAAACTACGATAATTATACGCCTGCAAACAGCTGGATAGGCCTGAATCGTCACAGTTTTGTTGCTGAAGACGGACATTATTGATTACACAAAGTTTATTCTGGGAGTGGTTTATATCGCTCCGCTAACGAGATTGGTAAATTTAACTAGCTAAAACAATGTTGAATTCGTAACTTTCAGCGAAATGGCTTTCACTGAACGTGGTTTTTCCTCTATGATATGAATGTATTTTTGTTTTGCGATGGAAGGAGCACACGGTGAAAGACGGCGAAGAAACGGACTGGCGGCTGGTGAAAACGCCATCTCAAACAGGCGACTCCGTCAAGCTATTAAGTAAGTATAACTTGAATTTTTTCAATTATTGCTGCCCTATTACTTGCTAGTTAAACAGCGTCAAACACCTTACTTTGCTGTCCTGCATTATCTGTTGCTTTGGTTCTTTGCCGAATCTTGTTGTGTATATTTACTTAGATCAAAGACTTGCCCTGCGCTGTTTTATACGTTTTGCTGAATATTTTCCACGCCTGCAGCATTAAACTTGCTTTTGGAAACAATACGGGTTGCAAATGTAGCAGGAATTACTAAAAACTGATGTGTATTTGTAAATAAACGGAGCAATGTTTTGAACGAGCGGTGTGGTGATGTTGCCTCATGATGTGAGATACGCCAGCGGCTCAGGCGATACAAGTTACTTCAGACGGGAACTTCGCGAACCGCAAACGTGAATCCTTATGAACCGTTCGGGTCATTTTTAGCCATAAGCTTGAAGGGTGAGTCAGTTGTATCGGTTATATTCAATAGAAGGGAAAACATCAGTTTTTCCACTGTTAGCCTTTTGAGTTTCGACTCTCGTGGTAAAGCCTTTAGTTTTATCGGCGTAAACAAAAAGTTAAATAAAGGAATGTATTTTGAAATGTAGGTGGTAAGGTGCCCCATGGGAGCTGAAGCAAACCCCAACTCTCTCTCTCTCTCTCTCTCTGTGTGTGTGTGTGTGTGTGTGTGTGAGAGAGAGAGAGAGAGAGAGAGAGGTTTTTTCTTTTTTATTCCATGTTGTGCGTCTACAGCTTGCACACCTAGCCATCAGGTTTAGGTAACCCGAAAACATTTGATTCTAATACAAGCTCCGGAGCTAGACAGGAAGTTAATTTCCTGCGAAGATGTAATACTATTTATTAGGGTATAATGTAGGCATTTTGAGAGATTTAAATAAATGGGGGACAGGTTTTATATTGCTCCAAAATGTGAATTATCCCTGAGCTTTCATTGTGATTACGCCTATGTTTTACAAGAAATGATGTTAAAGAAATATCAGAGCAAGTTTTTCTTTCTTTAGCAACTGTGAAATTTACAGTATCGGTAGAACTCAGCTATCGGAAATTGTGTGTTTAAAGGACTGTATTAATACATGTGCTAATCTCTTTGTTTCATGAAGATTCACAAAAAGCATTTTGCTACTGGTTCCTTTAGACAAACTAAGCATGCATTGTTGAATGTCAAAGAAACTGTGAAGCCTTTTGCAGTTTAGAAATTGTTTGCGCTTTTGCCTTTTTTCTGTGGCAGATGACAGTAGCTCCTGACTGGTTTGCAGTTAAGTACCTACGGCCCTTTTAAATAAAAACGTGCAAATCCCGTGAATCGTTCCAAACCAGTGTGGGTCTTCAGCAGTGAAGTCACTGTTCTGTCTTTTTCCATATTGCGCTGAGACCAGTCATGAAGGCAGAAAAGCTGCTTTTGCTGCTCAACTGTGTGTCTGTGGCCTGGTCTTATTCTGCCCCTGTAACACAGCGCAGCTTTGTCACTTGTAAGCGCAGCTGGCACACGATACTGGAAAAGCTACCACACACTCTGCCATTCACATCTGGCTGTATGTATAGCATGGAGATGGAGGCTGGTTGAGATTAAATTATCCATGAACCTTGCTGGAACTTTTGCCTTTGCTGATTTAGTAACTGAGGGAGCTATTTGTGTGCAGCCGGCATGTGGCACATTCTCAGTGTTTTGGTTGTTCTCTCAAAGTTAATATGTGTCTCAGTCATCACAGTGACAGACAGCCTCTTCGGTTCCATATTCACCTTGTCCTGTTTTCCTTCAGTAATGGGCGTTTCCATCCCACCGTAGCCTGAAAATTCATGTTTAGCACCCACATATGAAGTAAGGGGTTCCTCAGAGCTGACTGAACCTCTCCCGCGACTGACCTGCTTGCTGCACGCTTTGAAGGGTACACCTAGTGTGTGCATGTATGGAGTGATTCCTGGCATTTCTACTCGGTTTATGCATTTTTCTTGGCTCACGATCAGCAGTTGTCTATAGATACACGAGTAGCTTCTGAAACATAATGCGTGCTCTGTGAGGGACTGGCATCAAATCCAGACGGCTCCTCTGCTTTTCACCCTGTGTCTCTTGGGATAGATTTGCAGGCTGCCTGTGACGCTCTGCTAGGTAAGCAAGTAGAAGGTGGGTGGATGGATGGATGGATGGATGGATGTTGGTAAACATCACAATACATTCTCTCCTGGGCTGGTTTGTAAAATGAAAATGCATTTACTTCTTTTGGGTGTGTTTTTGAACAAGGTAGCTCAATTTTTATATAGTGAAGAACAATATGTATTACTTTATTGGTCAGTATGTAGGGCATCTTCTAAAATATGCACGTGTGTGTGTGAATATGTAAATGAACATGGAGAAGCTTTCGCTAACGTTATATCCGGTCGAATAGTCCATATGTTACCATAGTAACCCATGGTATCCATGTCCTGCTTTATTTCTCAGGATGCTTGGTTTTCTCTCTTTTTCTTTAAAAAAACATCTTTTAAATGTGGAACAAAAATTAAATGCTGAATCATAAATGCACAAGTTTTAATACAAAATTACATTGCCATTTTCTTTTTTTTCAGTTTTCTATTACCATAGTATATTTTACATTATCATCAAGTACTCCATGTTGGTGCATTTGCCTGATAGTCTGTCAGGCATTGATAAACTGGGACTGATCACGTAGCGACCATCTAGTGCTGGTTTTAGCAGTCAAAGAACCAAGGTCCCCCCCCCCCCCGAGCTCATTAGAAACCTTTATAATCACTGCAGCGGATTCCTCTTGATGGGAAGTGACAGACGCTCTGAGGTTTTCGAGGGACAAGTGAGAGGTAACGATCACCACAATCAGATTAGCCCAGATTAAACTGAACATTTATCGGCAAATCCTAACGTTACCCTGGCTTCAGCATCAACAATGCTTTGGTGCTCAGACACATGCACCTGTTGCAGGACTTGCAGAGGACAGCCTGTCAGTGAGAGGCGCAGCAGGATATAAGGGTTTATATCATTATATTTTTTTAATGTTTAATATAAATTGTTGGATGGCTGATGGTACAGTCCATATGTGTCATGCCTGCATGCCTTGGTGTCTCATGCATCCTTCCTATTGAGGACGGTTAAGCGGAAATCCCAAGTCAGACCTTCTCTTGTCCTCAACGCTTGACATGTCGCTTCTTTCCAAATGCCTGGATTGTTTTAGAGGAAATGGAATCAGGTATGGTGATATTTTAGTGGTGAAAAGTCAACAGCTGTTTTGTTTTTCTTGTTGCTTTACTTTTAATAAACAGAGATTTTATAGGGATGATTAGTCTTAACTATGGCTGTGACTACTCTGATAATACTGAATGATTGATGGGGGGATCTATTCTTAATACTTTAACAATTAGGTTTTTTAAATAAAAATACAGTGTTATTTCTGGTTCGATTCTCAGTTTGAAACATTAAGGTATGATTCAGGATGCTGGGTAGTAATTTAATGTTCCATTGAGGTTATTTTCTGTGGCTGAAACCTGAGCCTGGAGATATTTGGGTACCTGTGTATGCAGCAAAACTGAAAGTTGAGTAAAATCTGTTTTCTGAATGTGTCTGAATGAATCTCTGTGTGCAGTTCTGGTACCGTCCTGCAGTCCAGACAAAGCTGCCTTCATGGCATTAAAGTTGCTCCTTATTCAGTATTTTAAGGACGGGAAGAAAGGAAAAGCTTTTGCGTAGACTTCAGGAAAAGGTCTTCAAAAGCCGTCAGGATGTTGAGCACTATTTTTTCGGAACTGGACAGCCCTTACTATGATAATTTCTGTTCAGAATGTTCCTGCATTTCTGCATTTGCCTGATTTAAAAATCCAGTTACTGCATTCATTCGGCTATTCACATCGCTATATTTATTATGTATAGTGTGTAAAATCCACCCTTTCAGAGGAAGGGTATTTTGTGACAGCTGGTGGTGTAACATTTAAATATTGTAGCACAGGCAGTGGTGGCCCCCAGTATACCTGTAACCGTCCTGCAGGATGGAGTCCTGTCTGGAGTTGGCCCTGAAGGGAGAGCGGCTGTGCAAGGAGGGCAGCTATGGTGCTGGAGTCGCCTGCTTCGAGGCCGCCATGCAGATCGGGACTGCTGACCTCCAGATGCTCAGTGCCATTTACAGCCAGCTGGGGAATGCCTATTTCCACCTCGACAACTATGCCAAAGCTTTGGAGTTCCACCGCTATGACCTCACCCTCACAAAGTATTCTGTTTTTTTCCACTTATCCTTGTGTAGATTTAATTTTTTTTTTTTACAACTAGTTTAATAGATTCTTATTCATCCTTTTACATTCACAGGACTATAGGAGATCAGCTTGGAGAAGCCAAAGCAAGCGGAAACGTCGGTAACACTTTGAAGGTCTTGGGGAGATTCGAGGAAGCGGTATTTTTCTGTCAGAATCACCTGGACATATCCAGGATCCTCCATGATAAGGTGAAACATTTTTGATAGATGTGGCTTTTTAATGCACGGTTTGGCTTCGCCTAACTGTGGAATCGGAGATAAGCAGTTACTGTAAATAACTAACTGCAGAGCTTAAAGAACTGGGTGTGACCACAATTACCGGTTCACATTGCAGGGCTGCCCACAGCTTGAAGGAGAATTCTAGAATCCTATTTTGCTTCAAGTAAACGCTGTAGAAATCGCCAAACTCCTGACGCTACCAGCATGCTGCCGCAAAAACCGTCTACTAAGCAAGAAGTTGAATTGGAATTCAGTTTGAAAGAAGTTTTAAGTGCTAAAAAAGCTGCTTGTGTGTGTCCCGTTCCTCTGAAATGGCAGGTCGGCGAGGCCCGAGCGCTGTACAGTTTGGGGAACGTGTACCACGCCAAGGGGAGGAGCGTCTGTTGGAGTGGGCCGGACCCCTCTGACCTTCCAAAGGACGCTCTGGTGGCGCTAAGGATGGCTGTTAGCTTCTATGAGTGAGCCTTCTGGCTGTAGCAGTGCGTTGTGTTGGCTTTCTGTGTCTTCATAAGGTGCTTTCACGCCGCAGGAACTTTATTTTTTTTCTTCTGGGACCAGGGACATTTGTTGTGTTCGCACTGCAGGAACTCGGCCCGGTTGTAGATCCTCGGACGCAGTTCCGGAGCCCTTTTTCAGTCCTTACTCCAGATTCGGTTCTTTTCGTTAGAACACAAATTACTGCGGAGGCACTGGCACTAACATGGAAGTCATGCAGAAGTGCCGAAAAAGAGATGTAGCGGAGGAAAAACTGAGCAGATATAATCATTTTTGTATCCTAATTGCATCAGTTAATGCATTTTTCACTTGTCTCCATATTTATGTTTTGGAAAATTCCGTTGCTGCCCAATATGCTTTTCGTCTAATGTCACCAGTGCTGGTGGTGAAACTTGCCAGTGCTTATTATTGGGATAACGTTACGTTGTTTTTTTTTTTACATTGTTTTTTATTCTGCGGAAAACAGAAGATCGATCTGCTGGCCAGATTTAGTGAGAATCATAACCATGTTGCGCGTCATATAAATAAAAGGCACTGTCCCATTTTGAGTCATCGATTCCCCCAGAAACTAACATTCTCCTGTTGTATAGTTTCATATGAAATTGTGTGAAGTTTAACCTATGAGCTTTTTCAGTCTCCCATGCTTATTCAGCATAACCTCCCAGGCCTTGTTGTGTGGTGTGAAAGCAACACACAAAAGTGCCCAGGAGCTACAAAAGTTCCAGCTCCAGACAGCCCAGGGACTTTAAACTGGAACCAGGCTCCGGAACTTTGGTGTGAAAGCGCCTATACTTTCTGTTTGAGTGTTACCTTTTAGAACCACAGTAATACTTTTATATGGACCCTTTTGCGTATGATGTGCTTCTACCCCAGTCATTTGGGGGGGGCACCAAACACTCCCTCCCTTCTGTCTCACAGCCGCTCATCCAGTCAGCTGTCCTAGCTATCTGCTGTTGTAGACCTTCTCCTGTCCTTTCATTTCTGTCTGAAGGGCGAACTTGTTGATCGTGATGGAGCTGGGGGACCGGGCAGCTCAGGGGCGAACCTATGGCAACCTGGGTAACACGCACTACATGCTGGGTGACTACGGCAGTGCCATTGTGGCGCACGAGCAGGTAGGCCTGGCCGTGTCATGAAGGACCCTGTGGGTGACCCTTAGTGTCTTTGTGTCTCTCACCCTTGGCTGTTTTATTATTGCATACCCCTGGATTTAAATGCTTCAAAATCCTTCCTGGTTAAAAAGAATTTTTATCACTAAATCGTACTCTCATCTTATAGTATTAAGCTTGATTTGTATTTATGGTTAAGCATTTTATTTTAATATTTCTTTTCAGTGTTGCTATGTCTTGATATTTAGGTAGGTAAATGCTTTTTTCATTGATTGAATCTGATTGATTTTTTTTTGGCTATCCAACAGCCATAAATTGTGACAGGCCATTAAGCGTTCGGGTACCTACCTACACACCAAACACTCTGCACTCTCTAAATACGGCCAGATTTGTTATTTTTTTTTTAAATATGACGACTGCCTGTTTTAGCCTTGTCTTGCCCCTCATCTTGCATCCGAATTCTCAGTTCTGAGATGAGTTCCGACGTAATGCTTTTAAAATAACTCAGACCTAAAAAGTCTCGTTTGTTTTTGAAGAGGCTGCTCATTGCCAAGGAGTTCGGTGACAAGGCCGCCGAGAGAAGGGCGTGCTGCAACTTGGGGAACGCTTACATTTTCCTTGGAGAATTTGAAGTGGCAGCAGAGCATTACAAGTAATGTTCCCTCTCAAGCCGCCGAAGATGCTGCTTCCGCGTGGATAGCGGTAGATTTTATTTATCTCTGACTGCTGGAGCGAGGCAGGTGAAGCGCGGCCTTTCCGGGTTTTTCTTTCGGAGCTATATTTGGGGACGGGGGATGATGATGATGATGATGATTCCTCCTTCTGAAATGACCCAGTTTTGGGAGTGTGGCTGAGGAAGGTGTTGGGCTGGCTTGCAGGAGGACGCTGCAGCTTGCTCTGCAGCTTCAGGATCGAGCGGTGGAGGCCCAAGCCGCCTTCAGCCTGGGGAACACCTACACCCTGCTCCAGGACTATAAGAGGGCCGTCGACTTCCACCGCAGACACCTTGTCATTGCACAGGACCTCAACGACAGGTTGGTCTGCAAAATTCGCCCGGATTAGGGAGCTTAATGTCGCCATGCTAATTCACAATCGAAGGATGATCGGTTTGAAGGCGTCCTGTGTTGCGGAGGATAGTGTAGCGGTTGGTTTGTGAATGTTCTAACAGTTTTCAGAGGTTTCTTAAATTAGACTCTCTGTTGGGTGTGCTTCTGTGGCTAGGGTGGGAGAGAGATGTGCATGCTGGAGTTTGGGCAACGCCTACACCGCTTTGGGAAATCTTGACCAGGCTATGCACTTTGCTAAGAAACATCTGGAAATTTCCAAAGAGGTACTTCCGCTCGTCCAGCAATTATGTTATTGGAACATATATTATCCAAAAGTATCATGCATACTTAGATTTCCTTTTTTAGGTAAAAGGGAATGATTCCAAACATCTGGTAATTTTAAATGGGGAAAATAAGTAGATGCATATTATTGGCCCAAGGCTATACGATGGGTTACGTGTCTGCTGGCTCCCTCTGGTGGCCGTTTGTTAATGTGCATCTTTATGTCCTGCCTGTCCAGTCAGCCTGTGGTGTCCAGTAAATGATATGCGCTCAGCTGTCCAAGTAGGGAATGATAATCTCCTAAAAATGATCTATTTGTTTGTCAGCTTTTTATCAGTGTTGTGGTTTTGGGAACTTCAATCGCATTTAAATAAATTTACGTTTAACTAAACAAAATCCATTTTGTCCGAGTCTGTATGCGGAAATGATTATATTTTCTGTCTTTGACAGACAGGAGACCAACATGGTGAACTCACTGCTAGCATGAACGTCTCGGACCTTCAGGCAGTTCTCGGCCTCCGCAACAACTCCGACAGCAGCGCGGCACTGATCGAAGACGAGGAGCTGGACGTTCAAGGTGATCCTTAATAATTCTCTACCTGAATGTCCGCGTCTCGTAGCCCCTGCATGAATAACAAAGGTCTCCTTGTTAGCGCCAACCTCTGTTCTTGGTTACTCAGGGGAAACGGCCAGAGCAGAAAAGCGAGAGAGCATGGAGAAGATGGAGCTGGTGACACGGTGTCCAGA
>JAABNX020000038.1:15410247-15428581 GCA_015163995.2 Mormyrus lacerda
AATGGGTCGCGGGGGGTCCGGAGCCTATCCCGGAAGCAACGGGCACGAGGCAGGGAACAACCCTGGACAGGGGGCCAACCCATCGCAGGGCTCACTCACACACCAGTCACGCACACACGCACTCCTATGGGCAATTTACCAACTCCAATTAGCCGCAGCATGTCTTTGGACTGTGGGGGGACACCGGAATACCCGGAGGAAACCCCACGACGACACGGGGAGAACATGCAAACCCCACACACATGCGACGCAGGCGAAGACTCGAACCCGGGCCCCAGAGGTGTGAGGCAACAGTGCTAGCCACTGCACCACCATGCCGCCCCCAGATGGAATCAATGAAGTGCAATATTATACAAAAGCAAAGACTCTGCCTGTGAGTTGCTGCTTTAGTTTACTATCAAATGTGAATTGAATAATGTGTGTGTCAGACGTGTTGCCCTTCCCTCCACAACAGCATAATTGCAGTGGTGTCCCAGACACCTGTATTTTCTGTTTTCAAGGTACCCGAGACACCTGTGTTAGATGCTTAAAACCTAGTGGGCTTTTCAGTGCGGTTTTTATTATTTTTGCAGTTACCTAAACCTTGTCATAAAAAAGGTTTACAGGTTAACATGCAGTTTGTTTACAAAAATGTAAGAAGTTAAATTCTTCAAAATAATACAGAAGGAATTCGGGACGATATGGAAACATTTTATGAATGTGGTCCAGAGGAAACATACTGTACACCAATATTTCTCAAATAAGTTCCCCGAGAGCCTGAGATGTTACTCCGCTTACTAGGACAAAGTGATTATTTTAGAATGTTTGCCAAGTCAAAGTCTAAAGAAAAAAAACTGTCATTGTGTTGGGGACAGTCTGTATGTTTGCTTGCAATCCAGACATTTCCTCTTCAGAAAATGGGAAATGCAGAAGCTGCCACCATCTTACCAAGGGCAGGAGTGTCACAGCAAGGAGCAGATAGTGTGTCTTTCCTTCTGACGAGAAAGTCATGGTCTTCAGAAGTTCTGGCACAAATCTGTCCGACAGCATCTGCACAAAAGAATTGAACTGTCAGTGGTACTTCCTGAATCAAAAACCTACTGTTTTTAACAGTAAAAAAAAACTATAAACTTACCATAGTAGATGTTCTGATTTTTATACAGTAGGTAAGGCACTGATTTGGAATAGTATGAAAATCCTCATTCTGCTATGGCGAAAAACACGAACAATGCATTAATTCAACAGTGTTACAAAACTAAGCTTTTGCATGCATTGGATTGTTCAGAGTGGCACAGACAGTAGATGGCGCTGCTACCTCACACCTCTAGGTCTTGAGGTTTTGAACCCCGTCCTCGTTGTGTGTATACAGGTCACATCCCTCCCGTTTTGAAGGATTGCTCCCGCGTTTAGGATCATTGCCTTCTTTGACTTATGCTCAGTTATTGTATATTTACAGCCTTTGGAACAGCCCTCCCTTTTGTCCTTTGCTGGCCTGGTTGGGCTCCCCATGCCTTTGTACTGGATAGTTGATAGGCAGTTGCATGGTTTGCATTCAGCTTAACCCATACATGCAATGTTAATAGCTGGGAAATAATCATATTGGTGTGGCTCAGTGGGTCAGGATTCATTATCGGAAGGTCGCTATTTCAGATCCTAGGCTCAAGTGATGTCACCATTGGGCCTTTGAAAAAGGCCCTTAACCCCAATTTCTCAAAAGACTGACTGACACTGCTTTCTCTGTGTGCCACCTTGGATAAAACTGTCTGTTAAATAAATAAGTGTAAATATCTGCATATGAATTCACAATGCAGTTTGCAGACTAATCCTTGGGTATTATGCCCTACCTCCAGGCCTGCGACTAAGCTTCAAATGGAACTTTGATAATTAAACAAACAAGTCTACTGTGTGCCAAAATTCTGACATTACTGCAACTTAATGACTGCTATTGATATTGGCAGCAGTGATGTACTGGTTGATTTAGAGTAGAGCAATTTGGTTAATTTCATTTAGTGAAATCAACTAAAGAAAATCACCCCTAGCAAACTACTGTACTGAAATGCAAAGAGATAAGTTTTGTTTACCTCTATCAACTGTTAATAACAGTCCAAACAAGTGCTTTACTCCCAACAATGGTTACAGATTCCAATTAATTGTTCTTTACCTCTATCAACAGTTACACTCCAGTCATCTTAATTACTGTGAAAAATGGGTAACACCTGTTCTTACCTCAGTTAAGTGTTGAATGCTGTTGATCAGCTGGGCTAGTTTGCTTCCTGGATCCAGGTTCAAACCTTCTTGTTCCATAAAATTGTGAGCTTTAAGTTTAACATTTTGAATCTAAAAAACAAAGGTTGAATCAGCACAGTACGGTACACATTGCACTTAATATATACATAAATTAAATAACCGAAGAGACATGGACGAAACGGGCTACACATAAACATTAGATATGTACCATACAGACGTTAAATTATCGTTAACGCACATACCTCTTTCCGTAAGAAGTACAGCGTCTTCAGACACTGACTGAGTTCTACATCACAATGGCTTGCTTCCTTGTTATGGTCTCCATTAGTTGCAACGGGAGGTCTTTTCTTCAAACAAACAAATAAAACACTATTCTTTCATACCTTTTTCAAGAATTCTGTGTAGTAGTATTTTTGTTTGCGCGTTCATTTCTAATTATGTATTTTATTTTTAAATGATTATTGTGAACAGGTGTTCTAACGAGTTGGGCTACCTATCGAGACGTGCAACCGAGCCACTCTGCACATGTGCAGTTCCACCGTTTTGGAATTAGGGTTAGGGGTTTTCGGTTTTTTGCCCAGGGGTTTAGGGCTATCAATTAGCACCACGGTAGCCTAACTCGACAAAGTAGCTCAACTCGTCAGAACACCGGCTTTGCCAGATTACAGATTCACCGCGACCTATACTGCAGATAAACAATCGAAGGATGGATAGATTAAAATACTTAAAAATGACATAAAGAGTAAAACACTGGTTTAGCATGTAACTGGACTTGCCTGATCTCTAAGCTTTTGTTTCATGGTTTTCGAGGTCTCATCATACTGGAACATGTCGGTTGGGTCGATCCATTCATCGTCTTGTCCCAACACGGCCACCAATATATCGCATCCCAGCAAAAGAATGCACGCTTTCCCAAACGTAAATGTCATATTTAAGAAGTAAATACACTCACCTGCTTGCTTTATCTAATTATGAAAATATTAATAATGAGCAGAATTAAATGCTGTTACTTTCACCAGCATGTCACGACATTGGCTGTATCGATACATTAACTGTTTTTGTCAGTGTAATTACATTGTAGTAATAACAGCTGTTTCCATTTCTGATCTGTTTACTTTCACTTTCTGACGTGACGAAAGGAAACGCGCAAAGCATGTCGGTTCCGCGCTGTTGTCCTTATTTAGCATCAATAAACTATACAATATCAGTCAGATGCAATCAGTGAACACCATTTTTAAAGAAGAGTTAAACGTAATTTCGTAATTTGAAAAGACGACGTATACAAATACCATAAACTGTTTGAAAGGCCTTTATTGAAATGACAGCAGCAATACTCTTCTCTAGACATCCATGGAGACAAAGCTTTAGTTAAAAATGTTTTATTTGAAATATTCTCACAACATTTAAAGTGACAATTCCAGAAAAAATAATAAATAATGTTTGAGATTGAATTAGCTTTGCATTAAATTTACCTTGACAAAGTGCAAAAATGATATACAGGAGAAGAACCTTTTTTTTGCATAATAGGTCATTACTCTTCAGGATTTCTTTCTAACATGTCAAATTGAAATGTCATGCTGTAAAGCTAGTTGGGTATAAATTTCAAAATGGACACCAAGATTTCTGATCATATACCAAACACAAGTAAATTATTTTTCACGGGAAATGCAAGTACAGCATCAATACTTGCAATCAGTTCTAGAATAGGATTTAGATCCTTGTCATTCTGCACAAATAAGCCCACAATTTAAAAATCAGATTTTTTTATGGGGGTCCCATAAGGATTCCTATAGGAAAATGAAATGCATCCCATTAATAAAATTCCTTAAAGTTACTGAAAAATCCTTCATCTCCAGAATTTACAGTGTCTTAATGGCTGTATGGCAAATTCTGCAGAAACGGGAATACCATAAAATTAAATTAAAAATGTAGAAAACACAGAAGCACTAGCTTTTTCCATTATCTCACAAAAGAATAGTTACACCACAATTACCACACTCAAACTTGTTACTTGTTGATATTATTACAATGAGATGCGTTTTTATAGGCTAATCCAAACATACTGCTCTCTCAAGGCACAATATACATACTATTGTTTTTTACACTATGATTTGAATGGAAAACGTGACCAGGATTACCATTCGCGGCATTCATTTCCTCACTATCAGATGCATAAACGTACCTTCAAAAACAGAGCAGTGGAAAACGGGGAAATGTGAGTGATCCAGCACATTGAGGCTTTCCGAGAGAACATGCCATCGCATTTTTTTCCTCAGGCCTGCTTGGGGGAGATGATGACGGCGAAGGGGGCGATTTCGCACGTTGACCTTCATGGGGGGGGGGGGGGGGCGAGCCCACCACCGGCACTAAGGTCTGTGGGCCCAGAGCGTCACGGTTCTGTCTGCGGACGATGACAGGAAGCAGAGGTCCTGCACGTGCCACCGGCACTGGATGACCTTGTCTGCGTGCTCCCCTGCCACCATGACGGGCAGCTGCTTGGTCAAGTCCCCTGAGGAGACACAGCATGTGGCCATTTATAATGAGCAGCTGCTGTGGTCACAGCCCCCCCCCCCCCCACCCTCGAGGGGCGGACATTGCAAAATTACTTCACAGCAGCATCCTTCACAATGACTGAGGTGGATGAGTGAGTGACGGCGACAATCCTTCATATAACTGCGATCAAAAACTGGCGCTGATGCACCGCTGTTTGCCCCCCCACCTTGCAAGTCGGTGACCTTGACCTTGCCGTCATAGGACCCGGTTAGCAGGTAGCCCGCCCCTGGGGAAAAGCGCACCGACCGGAGGTCGCTGGCGTGGGGCCGGTAGGTCTGCACAATCCGGCCTCCCCGTATGTCGTACAGCATGCAGCTGGAGTCTTCCTGACCCGTGGCCAAGAGCCGGGCACTGGGGTCCATGGCCACGGAAGCTACCGCACTACCTGGGGGGTCAGAGCGCTTTATTTTGGCGTGGGAGTGGAGACAGGACTAACAAGACATGGAGAAGCAAAAAACAAAAACAGCCGGTTTGGGTTCAAGACAAGGGAAACACGCAGGAAAACTAAACGGCAGTCTGGCTGTGGGAGGGGCTACGATGCAATGGGAGCTTGGGTGAACATAACTCACACCCTGTACAAAGTACAAACATGAAGGAGATATTGGCAGCTCAATGAAAAAACGACAGTGACATCTAGTGGACACTAAACAGGGTGGCATCTTTTGCTAGCGGAGACGCACCTGTGCCGTGTAGTGTCGTCCCCACCACCCTGACACAGCCAGGGATCCGCAAATCCCAGAATCGCACGGTTTTGTCCTGGGATCCCGACGCGACCATCCACCCTCCCCAGGTGTAGAGGGACAGGATGTGGCCTGCAAGTGAAAACGAGAAGCCCGGCATGGAAGTTTCAGGAACGATCTGCTTGACTCCTCAACGGCAGTCCCAGCTGACGGGTGGCATGCGGCCCCGCGGTACCCGTGTGCCCGCTGAGTGCGTGCAGCCCCTGGCCCCGATGGCAGTCGGTGGTGTAGATGTTACAGTCTCCGGCACCGGCGCTGGTCAGGATGGCACCCCCGTTCTCCGGCCCCTCCATGAAGGCCAGGTCTCGGACGGTCCCGTTGTGCATGCTGAACTCCAGGTCTGGACCTACACACATACACAATTCACATATCCCTGTCATTCCCACCTAATCCCTAACTACGATAACCTTACACCTTACCCAGTCCTAACCTTAACCATAAGGAACCAAAGTACTGTACAAGCCTTTTGGCTATTTCAGTTTTTTGATTGCATTCACCGAGCTGCCGTTTTATAAATCAGAGTCACTCGCTACATTCAGCAAGTTTCGGTAAGACTTACTGACAAAATGTTTTAATTTTTTCTTAAAAATGGTTCCCACAAAAACAGGTAAACTCATGACAAACACACACGGTAATCTTGTTTCAACACTAAATGTCCAGCAGGCTTGTTTTCCTTTAACCATTTCAACTCCATTTTTGACTTAGGCCTATTACTTGGTGTATACAGGAGTTACCCACAAATGCTGTGTCTTTATGTTTTCAGGACATCCTGAGCTACTCTGTTCTATCATGATATGATGTGTAAATGCTGACAGTGTCTTCATATCCTTTTTATGAGGAAAAACTACTGGTGCCCATTGAAATTTCTCAATGTTTAGTCTCATCTAATATAAACATACATTTGCAGGCACTACAAAAATAACCAAATATAATTATAAATGTTGAGATTAGAGTCTCTGTGATGTGGGAAGGCAGTGGTTTCTACATATAAACATGCATAACGGACAGTTTTATAGTGATTCTTATATGTGTGTCACACACATCCAAAGTTATGAGCCTGAGATTAATGGCGTGAAAATCAACGCGTTTTGCATTTGTTGGGTTCTCAGGGTTCCACAGCCTAATTAAAGCAATACCCTTGGAGAACCGGCGATCTGCGCTGTGGCTGTAGAGCTGGGGCGCGGCAGGACGTCTCACCTGAGGCATTATGGGTCTCCACGTTGAAGGGCAGCACCTTGACATACTTGTCGTTGGAGCCGGTGGCCAGCAGCTGGCCGCAGTGGCTCCAGGCCACGCAGTAGATGGAGCCCTTGTGGTGCTTGTTCCTCTTGAAGTGGACGACGGGCGGCTTGGGGACGTCTGTGCCGCTAAGGAGGAAGAGGAGGAGGGAGGAAGGTCATCATCTCATCCTTAACATAGTGCCTTATCCACAGGCTCCACGTGATTTATGACTAAAGTGGTACAAATTAAAATCGCAGAGGCTCCTCTACTTACGAATGAGATACGTTCCAAATGGCCGTTCGTAACTTGAAATGTTCGCAAGTCATTATTCAGCATCATTGTAAGGGTATACGCAAGCACAATTAACTAGGATGCTGGGAGTACGCACGCTACTCTGCCGCACGGCGGGAGAAGCGGCCAGAAGTCATACTATGTGGAATTGGCGTGCAGAAAAAAAAAAAAAACTGATGCCAAGGACAGGAAACGAGAGCCCAATGAACACAATTTGGACCTACAGTCTTCTTCGTTTGCATGTCTGAAAGTTTGTAAGTTGAAATTTCGTAAGTAGAGAAGCGTCTGTATATTCAATATCCAACATGTGTAACAAAAGACCAGCAAAAGTATCCTCTAAACCAGGTCTTCTGGGATCCACAGATGGTCCACATTATTGCTTCCACTCAGCCCCCTGCTAGACAATCCCCCCCCCCCTCGTTAAATTGTATGGAGTGGAGGGGCCAAGGGAACCAACAGGCATAAGAACTCATAAAAGAATTGAGGGTAGAAACCGGCAGAGTCCGTAAGCTGGTAGAGTATGGCTAACACAATGAGTGCACCTTCAGGCACCCTGTAAACAGGCGATATGCAGGGATCACCTACCGAGTAGCAGGGCGATTCACATAGCCACAGACTCTGAGAGTTTTGGAGTTGGAGCCTACGGCGTACAGCTCGCCCGAAGGGTGGAAGGCCACTGCACGGACGGCCTGCGTGTCTTCCAGGACGCTGATGGCCACAAACAGAGCCTTGGATTCCTCCTCCTGCAACAAACAGCCAGCACAGCGATCGCCCATCGTCACTCTTCACCCACCTAAACAATGACTTTCTTAAAGAAACATCTGTCACAGAATTTTTAAGGAGTCGGTAAAATGCTTCTAACGTATGACTAATTTGTTCAGTACCCTATTATATTGTAACTAGAGAAACCTAAAGGAATAGTTTTTGTTGAGTTTGAACAGAATCCACCAATCACGTCCCTAGGAAGTCGCAGGTTCTCTGGTGTCTCATTGGGTCCCAGCAGTAAATCGATGCGTTAAACCATCGTTTGAACAGAAAGTATCATCTTGACTGTCAGCTACTAAACTTCAAAGCTGCTTAAGAACTAAATATCTCTATTTTATCTTGCCTTTCCGATTCAAGTGACCGTAACTGATCAATTAGCACCTTATCAAGGCTTGAATGACATCTGCTGTTTTATACGACCTGCTTCCATGACGAAGGAGAAAGACCTACCTCCACGAGCCTGCTGCAGGTCAGGGAGCAGTCAGACTCCTCCGGAGCAGCAGCCTGGACGATCCTGCCCTTCTGCATACTGGGGTTAGACAGCCATGCCGCAGTCATCCACACAAGTCATCACCCTTGGACATCAGTCAGGTGTGAGCTTAGTGGCGCTGCTGTGGGAGCTGCCTGCTTGAGAAGGTCTACTCACCTCTGGGGGTTGAGAATTGGGGATTCCGTCAGCAGGGGCATGACACAGGTTCTGTCCGTCTGGGGCGTGCTGCTGACCACATTAGGGCCACCCCTCAGCATTTGTCCCTCAAGAGCCTGATTGGTGGGTTGGCTGTTGTGGGCGGGGCCTGTGCTCCTCTGCCTTCCGTTGCACTGCTGGCTCAGGGACTGCACATCGCTTCCTAGGTGGTCCATTCCCACATTCAGTTCTTCCAGCTTCTGAATGGACCTGCATGGACAAACGCATGCATGCGGTTAATCTGACCACAGAGCAGATTCTGACAAACTATTGTAATTCAAAAGGAGGAGAAACAGCCTTGCAGTTCATAAGCTTTGAAAATATTCATTAATTCATAACACATGTCTACATTAAACTGAGCTCTCAGTAGACCTTCTCCCCTAGAGATGTGCAGAATACTGGCCTGTATAGGGCACAATGTTTAAATGTCTCTTCTATATATTATTATAACATACAAATCAGGCTCTTTCCTAAGGCAGAAGAAAGCTGATATATTTTACAAAATTCTATCAAACATTTGTGGTTAATGGCACCGTAACAAATTCAGATATCGAAACATTAGGATAATTTGTTTAATAGCTAGCAGAATATGGATCTTATGACAACATACTGCTGTGGTGGCATGGCCCTGATGCCATATTTATATCATCCTAAAGGACCTACAGGTAAGTACAGAGAATGCGTGCATTTAAAAAGCAGACATAAGACTGCTAAATAGGGTTGCAAAGGGGCAGAAAATTTAAAAAAACTTTAAGTCAAGCTCGGGAATTTTGGAAATATTTCAAGTTGGAAACTTCCCATGAGAATTAACAAGAATATGTGGGAATTAACGGAAAAATTCCCAGGATTTTGCAACACTATTGCTTAATGACCAGAAAACTCATTACAATTACATTAAACATCCCAGTGCAACATCTCCTGGTTTGGAATATACCCCTAGAATAATTTGCAAAGCTATGGAAACAGGTCTACTGAAGGCTGGTCAAGAAAAACAGACGTGCTCTGGAAGGCTGACCTGTTGAGGAACTTCTCAGTGAGATTCTGCTGCGCCTTGGGCCCCTCCTCTTGGTGAACCCCCCCCTCCTGCAGCATCTGCCGGTACAGCTGTCTCTGCTGCTCTTTCTGTTGCAAGTGCTGCTGCACGCGCATGCGCTGCCTGCAGTACTCCTGGAACTGGTCGGCGAGGGGGTATAATGCAATGAGGCACGGGACGGGGGATGCAGTGCGAGTGCCACAATGCCAAAATGGCAGTGAGTCATGGCACTGCTCCCACTCTGCAAATCTGCAGCTCCCATCCCACTGGGCCCCTGGGTTCACAGTTGCCTTTACAAATCCCCCCAATGCTGGCTGCTCAGATACATTTAAAATGAACTGCTGAATTAAAAACATCTCCTACCCAGATAAATGACAGGCTGGACATAGGAGGTTATAATGACAGGCTGGACATAGGAGGTTATAATGACAGGCTGGACATAGGAGGTTGTAATGACAGGCTGGACATAGGAGGTTATAATGACAGGCTGGATATAGGAGGTTATGTTATCACGTATTAATCATTAGAATCTGTGATGATGAGACTGGCAGTTCTGTCTTGGAACCAGCATACAACGAATGCAAGATGCCATCTCTGACTCGGTCACTGCAGGAATCCATATGGTGACCCTTCTGAGGGGGGTATAATCGACCAATCGTATGCAGGTATAATTGACCAATCGTATGCAGCAAATGCCGTAAAATCCAACCGGTATGATCGCTCCCTTCCCTCTGCAATGCTGAGCAGACAAGATACTTACTGGGATTTATGACCGGATAAATTTAGAGTGGTGACAAAAGAGGACAATGCCTTATGTGGAATCGAGCACCTACAGACTGCAGC
This sequence comes from Mormyrus lacerda, assembly GCA_015163995.2. Taxonomy (NCBI): domain Eukaryota; kingdom Metazoa; phylum Chordata; class Actinopteri; order Osteoglossiformes; family Mormyridae; genus Mormyrus; species Mormyrus lacerda. The sequence goes on from JAABNX020000038.1 coordinate 15,420,605, forward strand.
AAGAGGAATACAAAAACACATCGACTCGGTCTAGACAGTTTTCTGGGGAGAGGGTGGTTACCTCATTGTTCTCAGAGGACAAAGCCTCGCCCCCGGGAGCTGAAGAGGATCGTGGGAAATGAGGTGACCCAGAACCTGCTCGACTATCCACTGGAACGTCCAGCCTGCAGCATTAAGGATGGAAACCCGAATCACAGACTAGACAGACCCAAAGAAATATCTTACATTCACCTCATACTTAACACTTTTCAGCTTTGATATACAGTATTGAGAATCATGAAATGGGCCAGTGTCTGATTCAGGGACTATACTATGCATGGTAATAGTGGCTCATGTAATGAAACAACCCTTCTGTCCTGTACACCTGGGAACCTGTTCAACCTGAAACACAAAACGGTACCTGGTGCCTGATAACAAAGGGCTTGAGACCAGTGCACCCAATAGAATAATGCAATACATGCAGGCACATCTCATTCTTGATGCTGCTCATATATAAAAAGTGTTCAGCTCTCATAACAGCCCACCATCTGTCAAGCAACAGCGAACCAAATGTCTGAACACGGCAGCTGATCACAAAAATGCATGATGGATGTTTGAGATTCAGAGCCAGATCTAAAAGATGCAAGTAATTCCAATTCTGAAACGGTGCTATGAACAGGAGGCTCCGGAATGTGGGTCTGACCTCTCAGGAGAGTCCCTGGCTTGGAAACCTGAGTTCTCCATCAGGTTCCGGGTCAGGTTCGCTCCACCAGAGTACTGGAAGTTGGCAAAGGAGTGCGACAAGGGCGAGATCTTGTTTTTGACATCGGCCACTCGCTTCTCCTTGCCGGACAGACCGCCGGTGAGGCCATCCAGGGCGGAATTGAGGGAGCGGGACATGTAGGTGTCGGCGGACTGGGGCCGGCGCACGGGGGACACGGGGCAGGGGGACAGCTTGCTGATGAGGGGGGTGAGGAGGTCCGCTTGGGCCGCCTTGGTCGGCCTCATCAGCTTGTCCACCTGGATGCTGAGCATCTTCTGCTGGAAGGCGCAGGAGAAGACGTCCGGAGACAGACTCTGCAGCCAGGAGAGGAGGCTGAGATCCAGGTCCTCGCAGCCGTTGCCGCAGAGTACGTCGAGACCCAGCAGAACCTCGCCCTCCGTGATCTCCTCGCCCGTGGCCCGGCTCTGGCAGAACTCCACGCAGCACTCGTACAGCATGCCCTTGATGAGCAGCTGGAACAGCCGGTCGCCGCTGGCCCGGAAGCCGGCCTCGCTTAGCTTGCGGTTGGCCGGGATGAAGTCGGCCGTCAAGGCGCAGGCCTCCTCGAAGCAGCGCACGCGGGCTGTGCTGGGGCTCCAGTCCCGGTACTCGGCGTGGTGCGTCAGTCGCGGCAGCGTCAGCAGCAGACACAGCTTGCGGTAGTCCTCCTTGGACGGGCAGCACTCTTCTAGAGCGTGGAGGCACTGGACTGCCTCCCTCATGGTCAACTCCAGCTGCAGGAGCACCGACAACAGGGCGTGCATCAGCCAGCCTCTCTCTCACCCACACACACACACACACACACACACGTTTGTATTCATGGCTTCGTGGGGACTCGCCATTCATTTCTATGGGCATAACCCTCATCCCATCGATGATGACTGTAACCCCTCCCCAGCCCTGACCTTAACCATAAGTAGCCAAACAACATATAAGGTTTTTGGTTTTTATTTTTAGTTTTTTGATTGCAGTCACAGATTTTGCACTTGTGGGGACTGGAAACCTAAAAAGAAAAGGATTTTATCACATCGTGGGGACATTTGACACCCCTCGTTTATTATATACATAACTCTCACACACACGGGGAAATTTAGACTTAGACTGTGGATGTCAGCAGAATATGAGCAACACAAGTCCCACAAAAACAGAACAGAAGTTGAGCCCAAGACCCACGAAGGACGAAGGCTACTATCCTCTCATCACCACGGCGACACAAGAACCCCCATCTGGAGACTTTGAGAATAAAAAACAAACATCTTTGTGACACGAAAAGATTCTGGGTTTTGAATGTTTGTGCTTCTCACTCCTGGGCAAAAACAGGAGCCAAACAAAAACTACATGACATCAAGCTTTGAATGGGCTCAACAGCAAATAGCCAGAAGATATTTTAATACTTTAAACACCCAGACACGTGTTCGTTCAAATTTTATATCACACATATAAATCTTCCGGTGATTTTATCTATGCATACAAGAAGAATTTCCCTGTTTCCGGCACTTCAGCCCTCAGGAGGACATTTCAGTTGTTGCTCATTATCTGACAAACGGTTTCTTGGTAAAACCATTAAACATTAAAAGCTTAATATTTTGCAATATTGGGTTTGGCTAATTTTTTTGCCCAAAGAATCAACCTTTAAAAAGCCCGTCAATGATACTGAAAAAAGAAATTCCCGGGACAGGGCAGTATCGGCGGCCGGCTCCTCGGACGCGCCCCCACTTACGTGCTGGGGCTCCTCCTCTGCGGACATGGCGTTGTTCACACAGAGAGCCTCCAAAAACTTCTGCCTCAGGATAATGTAGCGGAATCTGGGGACGTGCAGCAAGGACGTGGGTTTGGTTTCAGCACTGGAGGGGGCCAGATCAGCCCCAGATCCCCAGCCCCCCTAAACACACACGGAGCCCCCACAATCCTGGTAGGGACATGTCCAGCCCATCCACACCCAAATCAACGACATGAACTTTCAGAGAAAGCAGTGAATCAAAGAAAACACAAACAAAACGAAACCAAAAACAGTGCGTGTATATAGAGCACATAGAGAGGAAACTGATGCAATAATTATAGTCTGTCACAGAAACACTGAATTTATCCAGCTAAGCATGGGGCGAAGGGCAGCCACCCGTAGCAGCACCCAGGGAGCTGGGGGTTAAGGGCTTTGCTCAGGGACCTGCAGACAATGCTGAGGCTGGGTTTGAACCAACAACCTTGTGATTACAGGCACACAGGCTTAGCCCACTGAGCCACACGCTGCCCATTTAATTGAAATATTACTGATTCACAGAAAAGTCTAGAATATAGTCAGAGCTTTAGGTCAGGAAAAATTTCCTTTAGGCTTTTCAATGGTACCTTTGTAGCTAACATATATAACAGTGGGTAGCATTGTTACCTCACATCTCTGAGACCCGGGTTCGAGTCTTCGCCTGGGTTACATGTGTGTGGAGTTTGCATGATCTCCCTGTGTCGTCGTGGGGTTTCCTCTGGTTTCCCCCCCACAGTCCAAAGACATGCTGAGTTGATAAATTGCCCATAGGGGATGTGTGAGTGAATGGTAACAGCGTGTGAGTGTGACCTACATTGGGCTGGCCCCCCTGTCCAGGGTTGTTCCCTGCCTTGTGCCCGTTGCTTCCGGGATAGGCTCCGGACCCCCCACAACCCAATAGAAGATAAAGCGAGTTGGAAAATGAATGAATGAATGAATGAATATACTACTACACATACATTCAAAGCATGAAAGACATACAATCAAATACATAGTAAGTTCTGATAAGGTAGATGACCATTTATACATATTTTAGTATTTAGGTATCCGTCAACTTGCGTCTGTATTTCTGACCGAAACCACCAGCTGAAAGTGAATTTGGGCATTTCTTGATAGTTACAGGGAAGAGGGAAACCATCAAGTACAGTACTGTAATACATACAGTACTCTTTCTAAAAATCACATCACTTTATAATAAAGAGATTGCACTTAAATTTAATGAAAAATTAAGCAAGAATTGCACTGTGAAATCAAAAGATGCAGACGGTACCAAACACTGGCAGCTGAGGAATGACCCCGGCGGCTCCTGAAGCAGCAGTTAAATGATATTTTATTGGACAGCGCAGCGATTTTCTTTCCATGTAACAAAACGGCACAGTACAGGTACTGTATCTGCATCATATCGGCTTATTGCAGCTGTCCATCACATAGACATCACTGCATGCAAACTGTATTACAGTTAATTACGGGCAGTCGGTCAATATGCGGTCGGCCGTGAGGCCCATTCAGCTGCACCTGGTACACTAAGCGAAACACCCAGGGTCGGTCAATCCTATAGGCGACATAGACGACCACATAGGGCGCCAACTTCTGAGGGGGCGCCGAACTGCCAGAAAATTTCACTCTGCCTCAAGGGGGGGCCACACCGGCTAGGACCGGTACTGGATACACCCGCTGACATACTACTGTGCTGGATTCTGGCACCTATCAATCAGTGTATAGTTTTTACTACGGACCTCGGACATAAATACGATTGGATGTTACTCGACATGGAGCAGGTCAATGGATACCTGTACGTCGATTTAACGATGCACCTTTCAGCCCAAAAAAAAAAAAGGTATGTGACGGACCGTTTCAGCAAACTATACCTCCGGTACTACAATAATTATCCTGGTTATTCTTACCATATCTGTTGAGAACCTACATTTATTCTATGTACGATGTTACTTTAAAAATTTAAATGAAGAATACACCCCCATAAATGCTGCATTATAGCATTATACCAGATGCTAGGCTACAAAATCTGTTACCTCTTTCGGTCAAACTTTTCCATGCACTCCAAAGGCTGGATGAACTGAAGGACCTCATCCCATTGGCCATCCAGCACCAGCTGCCTAAACCAAGCGATTGACAAATTCACCAAGAATGTGAAGGTTAGCAAAGGATGGAGACCACAGCGGCCATTGAGGGCCCTGATAGCTCTGCCCGGTTAGCCTAGCAGACGGAGTGGAGGTCTCAAGATTAACTTGAGTGAGCTACAGTTTTAAAAAGACCAGTTGTCCTCTGATTATAAACTGTCATTGTCACAACAAATGATATGACTATAGGCTTGAACAGTAATACAAGTCTTTCGTTGAACTTTTGTGGTCCAGGTCTTTGCCCATAACCACCGTCACTAGTTTCTCCATTTTTGAGTAGTTTAATAATCGATTCGATGTGACAAACGCACCAATGTCAAGATCTTCAGAAGGCAAATATGTGAGGAAGCTAATATAGAATGCATTATACTACTGATACGGTACAGCTGGCACAGAAAGTTGACATGCTAGACGTACTCTCAGTGTCCTTGACGAGTCTCACCTGAGGAAGAGCATGTCGTCCGAATAGAGGCCGTTGATCACGCCACTCTCCCTCTCCAGAGCCAGCATGCTGATGTGCAGTTTGCGAGAGTTCAGGAAGTCTAGGATCAATTTTATGATCTCTGTCTCCCTAATGTTAATGACCTCCTCTACAGTCATGTTGTCCTACTTTAAAACGGAGAGGGAAAAAAGTAAATCAGGAAATAGGTTTAAATGAACCTCTAGGTCCTTCGACCACGCTGGAAATGCCAGTATGGCTGAAGATGTTAAAAAGACTGATGGAATCAACTTTACATGCCAATAGTATAATATGGAGTAAACATTGGTAAATGCCTATTTAACTATATTTCAGACTAAAATTCATGCAAATTGGAATGCTACCAATTGGAGAATCTCTGAATAGTATATTTTGCATGTCGCCCTTTCCAAAGCAGTGGCCAGACCCCTTAACAAATGAGAATGAGTGATACGCCTAATAATAATAATAACAACAACGAGAGGAAGGTGGCGCTCCGCTGCAGGTATGTTACAAAATCTTGTTACGCTTCGACGATTTAACGCTTTATGATGTAGTGACAATTTAAGGAGGTCCACACCCCGGAATACCAAGTCCCACATATTTTAAAACAAAAAAGTTATGCCAATTGCGTAATTATGTAGTCTGTCTTTTTAGTATAGACATTATGTTTTAACTATTTTAACTCCCTACCCAGTGTTACTATTGATAAAAAAATATTAGAAACGATTACATAAAAACCAGAGAAGAGGAATGAGATCAGATAGCGCACAAATGCTGTGCAATGAAACTGGACTAAATAGCAGCTCTGCTCAATGGGTCACTTAAACCTTATTTATAAGGCTGAGAACCTGAACAGCTTCACAGACGTCTCACTGCGACACGTCGACGATTTAAACAGTAGAAATAACGATAAATACCAGCAATCGTCGATTTCAGTCATCCAGTCCCTCCGCAAAATACAGCAGTGGCGCAGCGTCGGTGCTCATTACATTCATGAAATGATCGCAGTTAAATGTATGGAATTGAATATACGCCATCAACGACAGAAACGCCACGGATCAAACGAAAAGCAAGCAGACGAACACCGAGAGCGGCGTAACATTGCGGTTCCGTTTACAGAGCAGGGTTACAATCTCACCTGGCCGCCGCTACAGACACATCAAACGGGGGCAGAGATCTCGGTTCTCCGGTACAAATATCGTTAGCGCCCCTATATCGTTTAGCGCCCCCCCCCAGTTTCTCTATCTCCAGCATTTCTCCGCCCATCGTTTTTTAGTAACGAACCTCCTAGTTACCAAGAAGATCGCAGCATCTACCGTCTGCACCCAGGCGATCGCCGGCAAACCCTCCGAAGCGCCTGCGGTCAAAAAGCGCTCAGAAGCGTCGCAGCGGGGACCGTCCCTCCTACCCCAGACCTCGGCGTAGGAAGACACACTGCGCCCATTTACCTGGTTTGCTGGTGGTTATAGGTCCTTCAAATACCTTTAATTAAAAGAAAGTTTGAGTTGTGCACACACAGACCTACAAACCAATTGGAATTGTTTCAGGTGAGGATTTGTAGGCTGCACGCGGTCTGAACCTCGTCACTGAAACAGAATAAATTCTGCGCCGAATTAACAGGTAGGCCTAAATTGATGTTTGTTATCGCATGTTTTTGGTTATTTCACGACTGTATAAACAGACACCTATAGACCAGTAAAGTAATGTTCAGTAGCCGCAAGCGATAAACCCCTGCAGGACGCACAAAGCGGCGTCTATGGGGGGTCGAGGAAATGTAAGATCAAGCCGGAACCAGTGAGTGTCAGAAATAGTCTGTTTTTTGTCATATTACGTAGAAACGCTATAATCATGTTCAAAATAAATAGCCTACTTCAAGTCATTTGCATTCAGATATTTCCCTATTGCAACATTATTACCATTATTTTGTGATGTTTTGATGCAATATGTAATGTAAAAACACAACCTAGATGTTCAAGTCAATCCATGTCGAGTGAGTTTTTAGTTACAGCCTCGTTAGTGACTTTTCCCCCTTTGTTTCTTATGGCAATGAACTTGCCGATATGCAGATTATCTAACCGGAGCAGTTAAATGTATGATGCATCTCTGCCGCCAAACCCCCATCTGTCTCTACTTGTTCTGTCGACCGCAAGCTGGGCCTATTCAATTAGCACTTTCTCCATGTCCTCTATCTCAACTTTGGTGGCGTTTAACCTTTCTAAAAATGCAAAAAAGATAAAGTTTTGCTGTGCCATTAATGCCCCATTTTCAAAGAATTAGTCACATATTCAAACGACAAGTATTATTTAACTGTAGACAATGGTGAATGGAGGTAAAATATTTTTTAATCGGGATTGATTAATACAAATTAATCGGCAACCATCTGTACACTTGTCCTGGTTAAGTATGTAAGTATTGCAATCCAACCAGAAGTGGTGAGATCATAATGTGTTTTTGCTCAGGGACCCCCCCCTCTCCAAAAAGGAGCAAAAAGTAGAAAATACGGGTTAATTTCAAAACATTTCGTCTCACATTGTCTTTTTACATAGAATGCTCAAACGCCAAGCTTACATATCTCCAGTAATAAAATCACATATACTTATCTTGAAATATTAGGTCATATTTTGATAAGAACATCTCTTTATAATAGAATAACCACTAGTTATAAGTGATCTAACAAAGGATGTACACCAAGGGATGCTTAACTGTTACTTAAAGTAAAACATCCCCGATCCATCCTTTTAAAACAAACTGTCTCCAGACAAATTTGTTTTATCCAGAAATCATTTTGAAATATAAAGTGTCCAGAGAACTCGTGGCCATAGGTGGAAATTAGCGGGAGAACATTTCAAGCTAGATTTAAGGAAGCACTTCTTTACGCAGC
>JAABNX020000038.1:15460219-15472437 GCA_015163995.2 Mormyrus lacerda
TTAAATAACATTAGACAATTATTTAATAATATTCTTAGTAGCAGCAGTGGTAGTCTGTGCTTTTACAAAAAAACTGGAGTACTGAATACATTATCTAAAGCACCATGCTGGTTCCACTTCATAAAACAAGATTTTGTGTATTTCATCACATTGATTCAGCTGCTACAAAATTAATATTTTTTTTTATACTCTTAATGTAGCATATATTTGTTTTTTATGTGAGTTGCTGGAAACAACCTTTGTACACAGACAGATTATTAAAAATTGCTGGAATTCCAATTGGTGTTGCCCCCCCCCCCCCATTAATCGAAAAATTAATCATCAGATTAATCGATTATCAAAATAATCATTAGTTGCAGCCCTAATTTTAACCCGATACAAACATGAGATGCCATTCTTAAACGCAAGTAGCCAGCATCCCTACATCCTAAAATCTTTGCCAGCTCACTATGATAGTATCTTTTTACCCAAAACAGCCGTCCAAACAGGGCTTCCACAACGCTGCAATGATGATTTACTCCGTATAAACATAATAATGACCCACAGACCACTAATAAAAGTGTAACCGTGGCAAGAGTTAAATGTGGCATGTCAGTTTTAAGCTGCTGGCAAATAATTTAACATTCAATATTCTCTAGGCATCTTATTCCAGTGTAACCACACACTATACGATTACTTCCTGTGGTACTGAGAACATAACCATCCATTGTTATTGTAAGGCTCAATTCCGAAACGCAAGGCATGTATTAAGCTGCTTAGCAAACTCCAAGAAAACCTCTTCCAGCATTTTTCACTCAGCGTAATTGGTCCAGTAAATCTTAAGAGCAATGAGAACAGCTTCCAAAACCATAAACTTCCCTGATACTGGAATATATCGGTAAAACGCAATCAGCGCTTAGAACTACGGTCAAGCATTTTATCCTCGTGAGCAAAATGTTTGTAGGATGAAATCCAGATCCCCAAAACAGATCCACTATTGTGCTACAAATGCAAAATTCAATGTTCAAATGTTTAAAATATTAATGTTTCACCTTTCACTTTGTATACTTGGGCTGAGGATATGTTGTACACTCTCAAATTAGGAATTAGGAATATTATTAAAAGGTCTCCCATTTGTTGAGTTCTTTTGTTGCCGGAACTAAAAACCACACACAAGTAAAAGCCCGTAGTTATTACTACATGAACATATTTTTAATATGGCAGCTCAGCTTACATGTAAACAAAAAGCCCTTGTAATGATACCTGCCACAGTGAGAAATTTCTGCATTAAAATCTCCCATAATATATTCCAAAAAGTTCCAGCTCTGAGAAACAGCTAGCACTTCAAAAACAGTAAGATTACTCCAAACTGATCAAGTAATGGTTTTGAACCAGCACCATGTTTGTCATTCACACAGGAATGCTTTTGTTTATGAACCTTACTAAGTCTTGCCAACGTCTTGACCAGCGATGTGTCCTAATCTGGATTTATTACTACAGACGCAAGATATTTGCATCCTCAAAAGACAGAGAAACAAGTTCACAGGGAATGCAGCTGCATTAAAAAAAGCAAAGATCTGACAAAGAGCAAATAGCATTTTAGCAGGCAGCACTAAGTGTCACACCGGGAGGTTGTGGGTTCGCTCCCCGCCCTGGTGCTGCCCTCTGCTCCACTCACCAGCTGGATGGGCTTCTTGCGCAGGTCGCGTTCGGTGATGAGCCGCTCCTGGTCGGTGACATAGAGGCCCCTCTGGGCGAGCGCGCGGATGACGGCGTCGTGACCCAAGAGTGGCTTGGCGGTGTCGCTCCTCAGGATGAGGCTGCCGGCCCGACAGTACAGCTCCGCCGACAGCAGCAGCTCCACTACTGCCGGCTTCAGGTGCTCCTGCTCGTACTGGTCCGTGTAGAAGGGCTCCTTCATGTCGGCCGGGATGCTGTCTGAAAACGGGGTGTAGAAGGCGGTCAGTGAGACGCGGCCGGCGGCTCTGACATGCACGGCTAGCTGCTGTCACCTCGGCCAGTCACCAAAAGCTGCCGTTACCTCGGCCAGTGTAATCCCAGCTGCGGCACTGTAGTACCTTTGATTAAGGGAAAATGAACTCGAACACCACTAACTTATTATCTATGTATTCAATCCATTATATTTATTCCACCCCTTTATGCTGCTGTATTTATTGTACACATATATATACATACATATGTATGCATGCGTGTGTGTGTGTGTGTGTGTGTGTGTAGGGGTCAAGGTCGTCATGTTGGGATTACAGTTTTCCCCATAGAAATGAATGCAGAGTCCCCACAAAGATATAACAATAAACCTGTGTGTGTGTGTGTGTGTGTGTATGTCTCTCTCTCTCTCTATATATATATATATACATATACACACACACACACACACACAACCCCTTGTGTCCAGCCCCCCTGTGTGAAAAACCTCCCCATGGAAGCTGCCATGTCTTGCACTGGAGACCTAGGATGATGTCATTCTGTGCCCTTGGAAACCTGCGCATGGTTTGTATGACAAAGCCCACATTGCTTGATTTGACCGGAATATCTACCAGCATAAATGGTTACAGAACATGGGTACAGCTGACTCGAAAATTATTTCAGCAAAATTGCCCTAATTAAAGCAATGATGCTTGCACAAAATAACCCATGAACTGCACTCTGAGTAATAGCATTGATAACCCATTTATAAACATGAAACCTCTCACCATAATGCCTGACAATATAGCATTTACCCTGCCGAATGCTAACAGGATGCAAAGGTAATAGAATATTAGTCTTTTCATGGGAAACGGGACTTGTCAGATCATCAAGTGTTCTCTACATCCCCTTTGGTGAAATTTAGTTTGAATTGATACTAAGAGAGAATCTCAAATCAACACGGATAAACAATCAAATGCAATGCATTCTATGCTGTTGCAGTGACTTACACCTAAGATCTTAAGCAATACAATTCCAAGTGTAACTGTAAAACACCTGCAATGACTCGCCTTACTGCTTGGTATTAAAACCTTGAGATACACATCAGGGGTAGGCAAGCCTGATCCTAGACTGCTGCTGTCCAGGATGCTTTCTATGGTACCAGATCAGGTCTGGTTCATCAGAGACAAGGCAGGATAGAAAACCTGCTGGATACTGGCACTCTGGGATCAACTTGCCTACCCGTGCCCTATGGTTTTAAGGCTCCTGTGTTCACACTGAAAAGTTAAACTGTCGTAAAACCGAATGGTTCTCTTGCTGAGCAGAATATGCCACGACAGAGTGCACAGATGCCATGCTGCCGGCTTGGGATATTTCAATCTGCTTGTGCAGATTTTTATGTTGCTCTAAATCAGTTATTCTAGATGTGACAGGGCAAGTTTGTGACAAGCATCTTAAACCGTCCAAACAAGCCAGAGAACATCATCTAGAGTCAATGACTGTTCTTCCTCATTTTAAAGGTTTAAAATGTATTATTTCAGATTACTGCAAAGTTCATTTAACAGAAAAGTCTGATTAAACCCAACATGTCTTAATTAGCGTATACAAAACCGCCATCATAGCCACGTGTTGAAAGTGAAAACTGCATTGCGGCATTGGATAATAGAGGGAAGATAGAAATACCGTTTGAGACAATAATTTACACCAAACATACTACCATGATAACAGCTGACCTGCCCACATGACCATCCATGGGTGGAAAGGTGTTGCCAGGGGAACCATGAAATCAAGCCCAATCAATTTATCACCAGCAACTGCGGTTCCAGAATTATCTCTGCCTTCCCTTGCAGTGGGGAAGATGAAGCCTGATCACAGGAGTGGGGGGAAAAGCAACTAGCATCGGTCAATAATTCACAGTTCACAAAGTGAAAATTGATCTTTGGGGAGAAGATGGTGAGCTACTGCATTCTTAATGGCTGTTTACTGTGGTTCTGCCTTTCAAAGCGGACACCTCCATCACCCGGAGATCATAAAATCTGGCACTGAATTCCTAATAGCCCCTTAAGCAGTGAAAGTTTGACTGGGGCTTAAGGTGTCATTTAAGACGAAGACCATTAAACGACACAGAAAGAATTTTTTTCTGCTGACAAGACTCTGCCGCTGTCGTCCGTTGTACTGGCATGGTGGGCCATCTTCTCATCTTCTGGTGAGTGACTTTGAGGGAAACCAACTACCTCAATTTATGCACAATGCTCTTTATTTTTATACATTTGCAAAACCCATCTGCCTTTTTCGACTTCTGACAACTAACAAATGATTCTGTACATACTCCTATTTTATTACTTCCTTTTTAACCATGATTTCAACATTATAGATATGATGTTCAATTAAATTTTAGTTAGTATCACACATTTTTTACAAACACGGTTCATGGGGATTAGCAGTTACTTTTCCAGAAGGAATAAAAAGACAGAAAAATACAAATTGATTAGAAAACCTGATAAACTTCCCAGAGCCTTTTCAAGAGACTGATCAAGCTGCATTTCTGTATATAGAATGCAAAATTACCTCACCCAGACCAGCTGTAATGTAACGTAATGATCTCCATCATCGATTTACAGTTTACTTTCAGGACTAAATGAATACTTTCTGGCGGTCGCAGCATTCCTGATTCTGGACTGCGATTCATCACCATCTTCCTTTGTTATCGCCGCTTATCTTGGTAACATTAGAAGCTTATGTGCCGGACAGACATAGATTATGATTTGCATCTTTGCAGCCTCCATTGTATTTCTTAAGTAACAGCATAGGCAAAAAAAGAATTATTGATATCCTTGTTACACCTTATTCTCTACTGACACGGAGAGTGACAGCTGATTTAAACCCAACTCCCAGTGTAGGTCTCCTGTATTCCTGGACGTTCTGCAATATTGATCTAGCACACACAGAACAGGCGCTGATGAATACAAAAGGCAAGTATCTCTGTTCACACTCAACACATATAAACATCCCAAAAATCTACCCCCCCCCCTCCCCTAAAGTCATTAGAACGTGTCAGAAAGCATCTTAAAATACCAGGGGATTTGAACAGATGACCTTCCAGATCCAGGCACAGATGCCTAAGCTGTTGATTTTAGGGGTGTAATGATTCTCCGCATCCATGGTTCAGTTCAGACCTTTATTTTTGAACCATGGTTCAGTTCATACAATTCAGGGGGGAGGGGTGATTTAAAAAAAAAAAAAGAGAAAAAAAATGTTGGAATTATGTCTTAGTCAAGACCGCCTAAACCGAGACCAAGACACTGCTGAAACCGGAGGGTGTCAAGACCAAGACACTGCAGAGACTTGAGGGGAGCAAGATCAAGACCAAGACCAAGACCAAGGCTGGTCAAGACCAAGACCAAGACCAAAAACAGACTAGGGCTAGAATCGACATCAACTGTAGAGAAAAAAGGCATTGCTGTAAAGTGTCATAACTCGTTAAATCAAATTCATGTTCTTTTTCAATTACATTGTCCATGTCTCTCTCATTTAAATCTGTCTCTCAGATTTGTCATAGTTACAATAGAAAAATGATGGAAAATTATATTCTCAGCAATCCTCTCCTATAACAATTTTTATCAGACCTCGTCAAGGGAAAGAGATGGGATGTACCAGAAAGATGTTCATATTAAGTCTCTTATACCAGGGACAGAGGCCTCGGGTAAGCTATGAATATGGCTATGTAATGATCCCTTGCTTTGAGTTGAAGAGAATAAGCCTCCAGATTGACATGCACCTCCAAGACCGTGCTTTCTAATGAATGTAAAATACCTGATTTATTTGAATTATAAATATGCTATAAACTATGTTGTATCTATTAATAGATAAACTGGAACTGTCCCACTGTAATCTTTACACTTCGATATCAACATCACTAAAATTACTTACCATATAGCATAGAACGAATGCTTGCGCAACCCAATGCCCATGGACAGATAGATGCTATATAAAATCAATCATGATTTATTATGTCAAATAATACCACTGTAATAATTAAACAATATACCCACACAAACAAATACCAGATAGGTACACAAATACATCATATAACCATATATATTCTTTAGTGTTGTAGTCAAGACCACTTAAACCGAGACCAAGACATTGTCGAGACCAGAGTCGAGACCAAGACAAGACTGAGACCACAAAAAAATTGGTCTCGAGAACTACAGCACTGTCTTCTGATATGCGCTTTCATATTTCAGTGTTCACTGCCACTTGAGGAAGTTTTTTGAATTATGTGTATGACATGACTGCCAACCGTCTACTCCACTGGATAACCAAAATGAACTGACTCCAATGTGCCCGGGGGGTTCTGCAATCTCAAGATCATCATTCATTTTGAGCTAATGAAACTAGCCTAGCTTGTACCGCAGGTGTGATCACTCCATCATGATTACACCGAAATGGTCACATGACTCATGTAGTCATGGAAGACAATAGAATAGGTGTAGTGTGTAATATTTACAAAATAATACAGCTTAACTAAAATAATAGAATAATAATTTTGTGATGTGCTACAGTGTTAATTGTGAAATGAAAAATGAGTTTTGTAACAGTAACATAATGAGAGCTCAACAGGGTGCATCTGGCGCAAAACAGCGGATGTTTATATCAAAGGTTTTGGTCTTGGTTTCAGAACCAATACACCATTGATCGATACTCCCCACTTAATAGTATCTATTCCTGTATATAATACTCAATGCATGACACAAGCAGAAGCTCGGTGAGTATTTACCAGGGCAGATAAGGCACGCTGCCTCAGCTAGGGGAGGTTGAGGAAAAAGCTATTGGGCCTACCTGGGGCTTACCCCTGGATTACCAGTCCCGATCAAAACTGTGAGCACAGACCAGGCACTGTCTGATGGGGAATTTCTCTCAACATAAAAACTCTAGACCCCCTGCAACCCCGAGGAGGATAAGCAGTCACAGAAAATGGACGGATGACTTTTGATTGTTGATTTTGACTTGATGATTAACAGTATGAAGCACATCTTAGATGCCAGGCATATAATTTACATATTAATAAATAATCTGTCCTTGAATAACTAACAGAAGGAATCATTTGTTCAGCATTGACCTGATGGACTTTAAATCTGTTACATGAGATGTAACATTAATAGAAGAGACACAATGAAGAGGCTTCGACCTCTAAAGGGTCACAGACAGAGCGACAATTATCCAATGAAGCCACAAGACACTGTAACAGAATCAAAGATGAAACAAATACACAGGGGGGATGTTTCTAAGCCTTTTTACTCTGGGTGAGCTTCCCCCACCTCTGAAAATCAACATACATCAAGGCAAAAAATTATACTCTGAAGACAGAGAAGCCACAAAGTTAATCAAAAGCTCCTTTGTCGAAGATCTCTCCTATTGTCCATCGTCATTGGGGAAGCAGCTTCCACAGGAAAGCACAACTGAATGGAAAGATTGCTACAAAAATATCCCATTGATGCCTCATAAATTACACAGGGAGCTTGATTCATTTCACATGCTCGGCTCAGCAAACTCCAAACGTTTCTCCATGAAAGCAAAAGCTTTTGTCGCTTGTTCTAGATAAGCCCTTTACAGACTGTATTAAAAGGTTCACTGCAGGCGCATAAAAGAGGCTTTGGAGTTCTGAAATGTAATGGTCTATACTTAAATGCATAAGACAAAGAGACAGGCTTCCTAAATGTCTTGATGTAGCATGTAGCACGTAGCATGGCAATATGCATCACAGAAGTAAACAGCGCATAATATCCAGCCACTCTCCAAAGCACGTGTCTCTTCACACGACTCTGGAAAGACGTCCTTCCTCAATCCAAGACCCATCTAACAGGGCAGACATCTGGATCTCTTTACTCCAGATGAAAAGACAGAAAGAGAACTGGGGAAAAAAGTTACTTTAATGATATTTTTTTTTACCACAACTGTCATTATGCAGTTTTGCCCTCTTCTTCAAAGAAATTATAGAGAAAAAATAAACTCTAAGGAGAACAATTAAGGAGGAGAGACATTGCTTTTGACCTTTTATCCTAACGGTGGGGAACCATTTTTTATTTCACCACTAGGGCAAAACGGATGAAGGATTGTTGCATTTGTTGTCAATCTCGTGTAAGCGAGAGAGAGAGAGAGAGAGAGAGAGAGCAGTGGCACTGTGGAAAGACAGAGTGGATGGAGGTAACAAGCTTTCAATACAATAGTTTTATTTTTACCTGCAGGCTGTAACAGTGTAACAATAAAATCAATGTTCAACTGTAGCCCAACTGCATTTCAGTCAAAAACAGCCATTTTAATGCTGTTCTGGTAGCAACCCATTTTCAAATGGATAAATAATTCAGTCTCCCTGAATAATAATAAAAAAAGATGATAGATTCGGCATACATTAAGATTGTATGTGTTCATAGTGATTACCAGTAAAACAAAAGGTGTTCTTTAGCCACACACAAAATATATTTATCTAGCCTATCAGCTGATGCGTATCATTCAGTAATTCAAACCATCATAAATTAAGTGGTCAATATGCTTTCATCACATCCAAGTAATGGTTACTTTACTATCCTGCTACATAGCTATTTATTCAGTATAATTTAGTTTTGCAGCCTGAATAGCTATTTAGAAACAATAAAAGCGAGCATTATTAGAGACGATTATTTTTGCTTAGACAGAATCCGACGATCACACCCTCCCAGGTAAAAAAAAAACCGTGTCGCTATCCGTTACGGGTGGGAGGACCGGACCTGACTGACTGTCCCCATTAAAAACCTAAGCGCACCTCAGATTAAATTATCGTATAATTACAATTATTACAGAAATGTATAAAAAAACTACAGGAAAGAAAGAAAGAACGAATGAACGAAAAGAAAAGATAAGCAAACCGGTAAGCATTTCCGAGCGTCGTACTCGAATCGGTGCAAGGTTTCACTATACACCGACAGATTTTTGGCAGAATGTGTGTGCTCAAAATGGTAAATTCCTAAAAGGCCAACATAAAAAAACAAATACTTCACAATCATAAAAACTTAACTGTGGCTTTGACCTTTGACAACTTTAAATACGATTATTTTTCAGTGTCGTTTCACGCCAAGCTCAAACCAACATAAGTTTTGGTAAAAATGATCGCGATGTTACAGTGAGTTATTCAAAAACATAATCCCTTATATAGATGATGTCAAAATAAAACAAGAAAAGACGCCACCTACCTGCCCCATATGCTTTTGCCACCAGCCATGTCAGACTACAGCAGATCTTAGCCCTGCCAAAGTCATAATGATCAAATGGCTTTATCGCCGGAACAATAAATGTCTTTTTGGTATCCTTGGATTCTGCTGCATCACCCATAGTAGGATATATTTCTATAAAATAAATATTTGCTCAAGTCTTCCGAAATCGGCGGCTTGACAGTCAGGGAATGAAAACCGATGACATCCCACCAAAGGAATTTAGTGCAATAAATTTGCTTGTTTGTGCTTCTTGGAAATTAAGGATTTGCTCGTCCTTGCCGACTGGTACCTAATATAGATTATTATGCAACGTTTCTGAGAACTATGGCAATCGGCCGGATTTGGTTTTGATGGAAATCCGGATAGGAAAACAAAGTCAACTGCGCTATGCCCGCTTGAAATTTTCATCCATTCTCTGGCATTGCCGTCAAATGCCGAAAAGATCAGGGCGATTGCAGGTCTACCAAAAAAACGCGCATCTCAGCTTCCCACAAAACAGCAAACGCGTCTCCATGATCTGTACCCTTTAATCCGAAATCGATTCACTGATGGTTTTTAATCCCATATTTAATAATTTCCTTTTACGGTTCCACAGCACACATTCAATCTTTGCTGGCTGCGGGTTTTCCTGCCGCACTAATAGAAAGCCAGCCTTTTGCACATGCGCAATCCCCCCAAAAGCCAAGTAATATTCAAAGCGCTTATTTGGTCAGTAGCGTAACCAGATAATGAATTTAAAATATGGGAATTTTATTTGCATTGCTTATATTTGACTTTATATCCTCTGAGCCATTTCTGTTTCATGTATAGAATTTGCTCAAATGTTTTTCCAATCATTAAAATAATGATTTATTACAGAATAAGACTAAGAATTATACCTCATGTGAATCACAGACGTCCCCATTAAAACTCTCCACCTAAAATATTTGTGTTTCTTAATGAAAACATGATTTTTTAATATAGTATTAATTAATATATATTTTCCGGTAGCATTTTTCCCCTGAAACCGCTTAAATAACTAAAAATATAAAAAGTACATTTGCGTTTGTTTCAACTAAATAAAAAGAATGCTAAAATATGATTCAAGCAAGCTTTTAGACATCTATATCCGTTCTGAATGTTCCTAAACTCCAATACCCACAATGCCAGTTATCATTACGTCATCATTAGACGACAGCTAAACACACTGCAATTCGATGATAGAGATGTGTGCTGAAATTTAGCTGAATTTTAAGTGTTTTCTGTCCACTTATAACATTGAAACATTTGAAAGTGTGCGTTTCATTTTTCCATGCAAATCGGGTAGTCGCTGAACATATCGAAATTATCGGATTGCCAGCAACACGTGAGTAACAACTGAGTAGTAATATTGTTAACACATCACAATTGAATATACTTCACAGTATATATTTATATTACAGAAAGACGTTCCGTAAAATATAATTGCACACTGATGCGTGTTTGTAAGAAGTTTCCTGAATGCAAAAGGATCATTCTGCATTTCATGAAATATTCTTTCGTTTCCGTTGATTTTAGAGCCAGCATGTTTATGCCAAGATCGCTTAAAGTGAAAAGACCATCTGACAGCCCAGGTCAAGTCACAAAGAAATGTAAGGTGATCCCAGAGCGAATAAATGATGAAGTCTTGGAAAATGAATCCTCCCCGAAACCTCCTGAAGAGTTTTGCACCTCACAGTCCCCGGAGCATCAGTCCGAGGATCTTAACGATAAAAAGCAAAATCTCTCGCAAGAAGAGCACAGCACAAAGAGGGGCTACGACGACCAGGAAGAGGATGAACCAGTGAAGTCTTATAAAAAGAGCCAGCGATGGCCCGAACCGGGGGAGCCCGTGTGCGTCATGTGCGGTCGATATGGAGAGTATATCTGCGACAAGACCGACAATGATGTGTGTAGTCTTGAATGCAAGGCCAGTCACTTGGCCCGCATGGGTTTGGGACCGAAGGGAACTTCGGATGTAATTGAAAGGGAAAAGACTTTTTCTTTAATGCCGATTGATGTAGACTCTCCCACTTTTGGGAATGCTGTGGACCAGATGCAGGGCTATGTCTACAGAGAGGACCCTTTCATTTCCAGTCTGACAGAGGAGCAGGTGCTTAGAGTGAAGCGGGATCTGGGGATTGTAACAGAGGGCCAGCTCGTCTGCCGGCCCATTATTGAGTTTGAGCACTGTGGCTTCCCGTCGACCCTCTGCGGCAATCTGAAAAGGGCAGGCTATGAAGCACCCACTCCCGTTCAGATGCAAATGCTGCCGGTGGCACTCCTGGGCCACGACGCCATCGCCAGCGCCGACACGGGCTCTGGGAAAACTGCCGCCTTCCTGCTGCCCATGGTGGCTTGCACCTTGCAGGTAAAGCGGGCTCCGTTGACGAAAGTGGGAGGGCCAAGGCACCTGCTAACCCGCAGATTTTATGGGGCTGCCTTTGCTATCAGGTCTCTGTTAGCATTTGTACCTCCATAATGTTACATGCTCTACTAGCAATATCAAGTGTAAGCTCTTCATCAGTAACTATCTCATCATGTAAACATTTTAAATGCAGTAATGATATATGTAAATGAATAATGTAAAGTCAAAGTTTAGTGTCACTTTTGTCACCTGTTTGAAACATCCTTATTAAATCCAGGTACATAATCGAGACAGACGTACTGGTTTTTCCATGGATATTCAGATGTGCTATGGGTAGGGATTTACACCTGTATGCCCTCGTTTTGTGATTGTTACTGAGGAACATCACTGTTTCACGCCCGGTACCTTGTGTTTTTCCACAGAACCCAGTGGGTACCACGTATGGTCCGATGGGGCTCGTTCTGACTCCGACCCGAGAGCTGGCGATCCAGATCGAGCGGCAGGCGAAGGAGCTGGTAATGGGGCTGCCACAAATGAGGACGGCCCTGTTGGTGGGGGGCATGCCCCTGCCCCCCCAACTCCACCGGCTGAAGCAGAACATTAAGGTACGGGGGAGCTTGGAGCCCAGGTGGGACAGGGCTTGGATGGGATGCAGGCACATTGTCATATAATTACAATTACATGACAAATACAATTGC
>JAABNX020000038.1:15486175-15499112 GCA_015163995.2 Mormyrus lacerda
ATAATATGCGGCCCGTGAGACTTGAACTTGGACATAGTGCGGCCCACTGCAAAAAAAGGTTGAGAACCACTGCTGTAAGTTTACACGTCCTGATATCCCAAAACACTGTTTCAGCTATGATTAGATATTTCAAGTCTGTGTTTTCGGGCCCTAATATTTATACACTTGTATTAGATTAGGGAACGCCAGGCCTGTAACTGTAATGAGTGTTTAGCTGATTTCGTTGACCTCCTGTCTCTCCAGGTCTCATGGGGGTGAACAGGCCCTCATCGCTACATCACAGTGCACCCACTTCTGCCCTGGCTGGGATCTGTAAGGATCTGATTGGCTCTTCAGTAGCACAGCTGCTTGAATGCCATGGCGCTGAGAAGAGCATGGCCGACAGGCTGACCTCTGACCTCCTGGCCGTCCACGCAGCGCTGGAGTCCATAAGCGACTTGTATGAAAGCCTGGGAGAGGACAGCCATGAAAACTGTGAGCAGGACATCAGGACATCAATGCAGTCCAGTCTTATTATAAAAGCCCCTCATATTTTCAGGAGCGTCAAGGATGGTTTGGGTGAAGCTTTCGTTGTGGGGATGGCATGTGATTCAGCTGCTTAGGACACTGATTGGAAGGTGGCCGGTTCAGATCCTTTAGTCGGTGCTGTTTCTCTGTTGGGCCCTTGAGGTCCATAACCCCTAGTGCTTTGGGGAGTTCTGACCCAGCTTTCCGGGTCCTGTGTTGCTTTAGATGAAAGCTTTTACTAAATTTAATAAATGTGACTGAAGTATTGACTCCTGCATTGACTGATATCTAAGGGTTTATAGAATGGTATCCCTTCCCCAACCTGTGTCTTACTAAGAATACTGAACCTGATGTCTTCTCTAGTGTTGGCCAGCAGCAGGGAGGCTCAGGGCCATCTGGTGAGGGCCACGTCGGCTATGGAGAGAGCCGCGTCCGTCACGCTGCTCTGGGTGTCCAGCATCAAACTGAACTCCTGCTCCGTCCTGCAGACTGCAGACAAACTCAAGGCTGAGGTCAAAAAGATGGGTGGCTACTTCCAGCTTCTGATCCAGGTGGGTGGGATTCGTGATTATGGCAACGCCTGAAAATACAATATTCAGCTGCTGTGCAAAAAAAATATATCATTCTTTGGGGACACAAATACAGGCTGCTGAACAAATTGTAGATGATGCAAAAATTCTCTGGCATTGTTGGCTGCAGTATTGGCAGTTGGTAGGGAAATGTCTCTCGAACTCTTACATATAGCATGTATGTTTTGTATGTTGTCCTCCAAAGAAGGATGTGTTTCTGTCATTAAGATTTGATTATTACACATAAATGTTTACAATTTGTTCTCCCAGGGTTGCGATTCTGAAATTTCATCGATGGTGACGGAGGCTCGCAGTAAAACTGGCCGGTGCCTCAACGCGGCTCTGAGGGTCATCGGTCACCTTTCAGCCGTAACCGGAATGGAATTCCGCCCCGCAGAAGCGAGCTCTGAGACCGCTGGCAAGGTGCTTGTCACCCATCACATCTGCCTTTCCCTTTTCAGTAACACTAAGCATTGTGACTCCTCATACTGCAGTTAACCCAGAGTTAACCAGAGTCACCCAAACCGGGGGGTGAATTTACCACACAGGGGAGGCATCCAAACGGTTGAAGCAGTGTTAATTCCATTGGCAAACTATGACAAAAAATCAACTAATTTGATCCTGTCAGAAGTAGTATCTTTTTAGTTGGTTTTGATTGTAGTTGCGTATGTTTGGGAATCAGCGAGTCAACTCAACTCAAGTTACTGAGGCTTCAGCTATTTACTGGCAGTGTCCCCAACGCTCTTCCAGCAGCACATGCTTGACCCCTTGTTTTTCCAGGGCTCGGTGCTGACGCCCGTCTATGAGGGAACCTGCAGAGGTATAGAGCACCTCCTGCAGGACGGCATCACCCAAGCCAAGGAGATGCAGCGTGAATCTCGGCTGATGGCCCCGAGAACGCAGGTGCTGCACCTCTCATAAAACATGGCCTTCAAGCTCCAAGTGGGTTCGTTGTGACAGCAACTGACCCAAAGCATTGAAAGGCAGTTCTGTGGCATAGGAACGGGGTTTAAAAATTGAACATGCACAAGTGAGATGTTACATTAAATTTAAAAGTAGCTGTATCTGAATTGAAGGAAAATTTCCAACCGTATCAACTATCCATCTGCCATGCATGGTTCTGTGCGTGAAACACTGTAAGAAGCCAAACATTCTCTGTGGAACCTGGGGAGGTAATTTTTAATTTAATTTTGTTTCAGGTTTTGCAGAATGTAAAGTCAGGGATATTAGAAGTTGGTTCTTCCCTTCAGCGGTACTTTGCTTTTAGTGCAACAGTAAGTATGGGACTCTGAGAGTCTACTGGGTTCTCTGCTGGAGCCAAAGGTTCCTGGTGTTATGTTTGGTGCCAATCCTGGTCTCTTTGGCCATCATCTTGGTCCAGCACCACAACAGCGGCGTGATGAATTGAACGTAGTGGTTTTCTAGTCTTGGTTTTCATGATTTCCTAATTGGAAACCTTTTTTTAATGGCAATTTTTTTTTATTTATTTATATAAAATTTATTTATATATTATAATATATATATAATTTATTTATTTCATTGAGATGGTGGATTTTAAATCAAAATTTAAATGTAACCCCAAAACACTCTTCTTGTGCCAGCAAAATACAGATATAGATGTTGACAGACCTCTTGAACAACCAGATCTTCTCTTGGCAAGAAGTAAAGCAGTTAATCTGTTTCATCTGAACCTGGCAGTCAAGCAAATGTGTCCGAGTCTCACACAGATACTGAGAGGTAACGCCGTCCTGCCCAAGCAGGATATAATGATTTACCTGATATTTAAATTCCTCCATTTCTTTTTAAGTGTGTCTATTTTTACTAAAGCAATTTAATTAAGCACTGCAGTCGCTTCTCTTCCTTGATTAAGAATGTTAATTTATACAATGTTAATATTTTATAGCATCTGAAATCCATTTTCCATAACCAGTCAACCAGTACAAGATCACAGGGACCCCTGTAGCTTATTCAGTAACAGCCTGAGGGGAGCAGCACCCTAGACGAGATGCCACTCTGTCACAGGGTGCACATCACATAGTCATTCCTTGGGCAATTTAGAAACGTCACTTTATTAAACCCTACAGGTGCAATGCTGCAGGGCTACCCAGAGTCTCTCTGCCATCCTATGGCATCTAAAGCATTGACTGAAATACCTTTTTGCCTTGCAGTAAAAGAAAATGACAGTAATATTATCAGTTGGAGGGAAGTAATCTGCTCATCACTGAGAACAATCGCTGACGCTATGAATGACCTGCACAAGGACCAGGGACCCGTATCAGCGACCGGAAGCACGCAGCGCTCTACGGGAGACGTGATGCAGGCCAGGGACACTGTGCATGCTGCCATGTGCTCTCTGTTGGCCGCGTTCGAACCCGCGTACGATAAGAGCGTGCCGTCGGCCCGCGGGTCTGGCGTCTTAGAGACGGCTGACGGAGCAGCGGATCGGACCGAGGATGACTCCATGCCAGGCGGCACCAGGAAAAACCGGACTGTCCGCAAAATGGTGTACACCCTGTCGTCAGAAGCCCCGCTGTCTACTAGTGATATCCGGTGGGTGTAATCACCCCCCCCCCCCCAGATCCCTTTGACGTCTGTTTTCCCCGAATGCACTGGGCACCTTTTGATCATGGCTGTCATCATTTATGCTTTCTGAGATTGATAATATAATAGCTTTAATAAAAAGCACATTATTTTAAAATCAACTGTACTTTCCAGTTTCACTGTAGCTGTTTTGTCATTGTGTGAAAGTAATCTGTATTCATTTTACACTATTACATAGCTGTAGCAATGGCCCGCTAGGCAACCAGGAGTAAAACGGGTGCATGCTGTTTAATTTTTTAGGACCCAATACATTACCAGTTTTTTTATACGTGTCTTATAAAACCAGCTTCCTCAGGTATTGAGAAAAATACTGTAATCCCCACTCTAAGTTAAATGATTTTTCCATAGTACTGAAGACGGATGTTTTTAGATGCTATAGATGTATGAATGGGCTCCAGGGCTCAGTGATGCTTTTGGTTGACTGTCTGTCCTCTGTTTGTTGGTCTTGTGGCATTAAGTCTGTTTATACACCTATACTGCCAAAGCTTCTAAAAGTCTTTTCTGATGGGGGTGCGATCAAATTGGATCATTGGCGTTAAATGATAGATTATTCGGAATCATGTTTCATTTAACAGCTTGGGATGACAACACAAAAATAAATGCACATATTTCACAAGTATGATCCCTGAGTGTTTGATTTTACTCCAGCACAGAAAATCTCAATGCCTTGTCTCATTACTTTAAATTAGCGGTTAATTCCTCTCAGTTCTCATACTGGCAATATCCCAGCGACTGGAGAGAAACCGCTAGGAGGGCGACTGTCTAACCTTTGCTCTAGTCTAACCCAAAAAACCCAAAATTTAAACTCTCGCCAGCTGTGCCTGTACTTCATTACATTTCCCCATTACACCCCTCCCAGTATCGGTCAATGAATTCTCACATGTTGATGTCAACTAGGAGGTTCCTCGGGGTTTGGGACAGGAACACTGCGCTGAAATCTGGGTTTCCCCTCCTGACGAGAAGCCGTAAGGGATCCAGCTTATAGCGAGAGCCGTGTGCCGATGCTGCTCGGCGGAGACACTCCGTCACTCGGATATGCTTTTCAACAAGTCGCTTAAAATTCACCGATTTTCCGATCGCACTCTTTTCCTGATATATGTGTAGGGGGTGTTTTGTGAGATCCGCTTACGCCAATAAAACGGTACCCCTATAAACCGGATTCTTCAGCCTGAAAGATGCGGTGGTCCGGCGTCTGTTTGGGTTTTACCGTAAGTAGCTTCGTCGACTTGAAGCTTTTATTAACTTTTGTGAGTTGATGGAACTGTGCGCCTCATTCGTGTTTTTTTTTTTCCCTTTTGTTTTACAGTTTTGGTTTCTGCAATGTACCGCTAGAGGTAAGACTGAAATGTATTGCACAGAAATAAGAGCCTGGCAGAAATTAAAAACAT
The DNA here is from genome assembly GCA_015163995.2 of Mormyrus lacerda. Classification (NCBI taxonomy): domain Eukaryota; kingdom Metazoa; phylum Chordata; class Actinopteri; order Osteoglossiformes; family Mormyridae; genus Mormyrus; species Mormyrus lacerda. The sequence continues at coordinate 15,491,241 of JAABNX020000038.1, forward strand.
GATTGAGTTAATTAGTACGAGTGACTTGTTCTGTTTTCCCCAGTATGTCATTTTTCATAACAGTTGTCAGTGCGGTTTTGCATTTTAATTATTTATGTGTTTATTTCGCGTTTTTCCCAAACCAAAAAATAAGTTAATCTGTCTCCGAACAATTTCTAAGTCAGGCGAAGCCTCCGCAATATCCTTGTATGTGAATGTAAAGTCATTAAACGTGTTTCCCCCACGATAGACTGGCGATGAATGGCAGGTGAATGGAAGTTTCTTATGACTTAATAACTGACGACATCGTCAAATGATATTGAGGATGTTTTAATTTATAAATGTCCCACCTGTTGTTTTTTATCGCTTGATCAGAATCTGGGCCGATGCTTCAGAGCAGGTTTGTGCTCAAACTGGGAGGATTATATTATGAGCACGTGCGGGACCAGCTTCCGTGGCATGACTCCCGCCGCGTGTGTCAGCACAGGTCCGGATCCCTGGCAATCGTAACCCAGGCGTTTGGGAAAGACATGGATGTTTTATGGCAGTTATTGAATGTAACGCAGCCAGTATGGATAGAAAATAAACTTTCTCGAGGTAAGTTATGTAGTGTGTATAAACTTTTTTGCATTTCTTTTTTTTTTCCATTTTAAAATCTATTTGTATTTCGTTTACATTTAGCGACATATTTGTATGTATAAACGAGCGTAGGCTAATGTTTTTTTTTTTTTTTTTTTTTAAATTATTAAGGTGACTTTGAGTCCTTAATTTTGGAGTTCCCAGCCAGTAGTAAGCGCACACATGCCAGCATCCATCACCCCTTCCCAAGCCTGAGCGTCATGACGGTGTGTGCTCGACTGCAGCTCGATCAAAGCGTTTACAGGAACTTCAGCCTGTTCTCCTACTTCACACCATTATCCCCTGACGAGTTTCGGGTTGAGGCCTCTGTGACCCGCCGGGGTCTCATCAGTCTGGCGGTGATGGTGCACGGAAGACTCAAACCCTATTCACCGGCTTTTGAGAACGACGGTCGCTGGCACACGGTATGCGTGAGCTGGAACGGGGAGGGAAGCACGTGGTCCATCACGGCCGATGGCATCGTCAAGGGGCAGGGCGGTGAAAACTGCAGCGGCGGCAGCATCGACGGCGACGGCCTGTTCGTTATAGGTCAACCCCGGGACGCCCTTAGCGACTTATCGAAGGAGGGCTTTTCTTGGAACATTACACAGCTTAACATTTGGGAGAGGGCGTTAAGCATCGGAGAGATCCACTCCTTGGAAAAAGGCTGTTCGACGATTTCCTCTGGATTGGTTTATAAGTGGAATTTCTCCACCCTTGAAATGGATGTGTCCCTGAAGACGCACTGGGGAAACTCATGCGAAGGTAAAGTTTTGGCCACTTTCCATTTGGCTGCATGTGTCCGGATGAGATCACTGGCCTACATCTACTGGGCTTCGTAACTCCAGCTTTCAGCCAGCGGGTCCTGGGTGTGTCTCCACACAGGCCTAATTAGAAAAGCTGGAACTGATAGCAGCGGATTTTTTGTCTGTGCTGTAATTTTAAAATCCGCCCTTTGTGATGAGACACAGATCAGAAACTGCTATTCCCTTTGCAGTGTGTATGTAATATATTTTTATTGCATTTTTTAATGTCTCATAAACAGCGTGATATTAAGTAACACCAGTTTATGGCAAAACTCTTAAAGTAAAAGTCAGATATAACATAGTGCTGGCTTAAGGCAAATGTACATATATAGATAACGCTGGACATATTGGATCCCAGTTCTGGTTGATCCAGTCACTGGAAATGTTGTACATCGGCCCAATTCTGCAGGCTTATTAGGTCTACCGTGCTGCTGCGTGCTTTTCGAAATCGTACAGAAATATAGTCTGGAAATAATTTATTCTTCAGACAACTTACATATAACTAATTCATTATACTGGCAGAGTGATTCTTGCAGTGCTTTAAGTGGGGAAAAATCAGTACCAGTGCCCCCCTCCTCGTTCAGCACCAGCAGATATTGAGCAGCACAGGTGTCCCAGACAGAAAAACAGAGACACTGGTACTACATATGGGTTTCCCCTTTTGCACTGCACTGCACTGCACTGTACTGCACTGGACGGTGCTGAAGTTGGAAACCAGCAAAAACTGGCCGGCATTTCCATTGATTTGGGAGCCCAGTGGGAGCTGGGTGACAACACTGCAGCCATGTCACAAACCACACCTGCCGCTTAAAGCAGCAACGGCAGGACACATCTTATCTTTTTATCCCCGTGGTCCTTTTTCAGGTTAAGCTTGTTGATTATTTGCTCTGTTAATCGTTGAAATCCAGCAACTGTCAGTTCTTCCATTAAATCTTCAAACGGTTTTTTTCTTTTTTTCTCTCGTGAAGACCAGAATGCCAAAAGAGCTGTAATTTCTTCAGCGGCCCACACAACTCCAGATTTGCTTTCTGCCATTTTATTTATTTAAAGTTGCCTTGGTTACTCCACCCACCTTTAATGATGTCATGGTTGCTTGGCTCCAGGCCAGCAAAGTTTTATAAGGATATACAGATGATCTACTTTTCTATGGTGGGGGCTCAAATCATCCCATTTATCAGTTTGTGCAAGATTTCTTGCCAACTAAGCTGCTTGTTTATCAAACCAGAACGTTCCAGAACCGGACACCTACCTTCCTTCTCCAGTTGAATTATGACTAAAGTTTCCATTTCGCAAAGGCTCTATTAAAACCAATATATTGTATTTATTTGCTTGCTAAAACTTTGCACCTAAGGGTCCATTCATTACTTGTTAGATTCCCTGAATCGCAATCAACATCTCTCTCACTCCCCTGAATCCATCCATCCATCCATCCATCCATCCCTCCATTTTCTGAAACCACTTGTCCTACTCAGGGTCTTGGCGGGGGTGGGGGGGGGGGCTGGGACCTATGCTGGAAGCTCCCTTGGGCACAACCCAGGATGGGGCACCAACCCAGCACAGGGCACATTCACTCACACTGCACATCTATGGGCAATTAAGAGAGCCCTCGACGACATGGAGGACACGCAAACCTCACACACAGGGAGCCACAGCGCAGACTCGGACCTTCGTCCTAGAGGTGTAAGGCAGTAGTGCGAACCGCTGCTCCGCCATGTTGCCCCAACCCTGCATCTCCTCCCTTTTTGTTTTTTTTTTTTAATTCCAGGTAACAGAGATGCCATGCCTGGGTTTATTAATGTGACCAACTACGCCAAATGCATAACCTTTAACCCTTTAACTGGGACCCTGAGCAGTGATCACTGTGAGAAGCAAAAAGGGGCAATTTGTCAGTATGAAAAAGGTAATTTTTAGCGTTCATTTGTGCTTGATTGTCTAGTGTTTAAATGTGTAACATTTGTAACAATGTTAATACTTACACCTGTGCTTGTTATACTATTTCATGTCAGTTTGCTGCCATTAAAAAAGCCCGTTAGTGATATGAAACCATGTGACGCTACATTTGTCATGATATCTCCGCAACACCTTAAAAACCACAGACCAAATTTTCTGGCGATGTTCATGACATTATGATCTAGCTTTAGTAAACAAATCAATTTTGAGAGAGAGATTTTTTTTTATTGAATATTTAGTAAATCATTACTAAAAAGTAATTATTCTACTAAAGAGTAATTATTCATATTGGGATGGCATATTATTTGTTTAATCTGTACAGCTGGACAATAGCTTTAAAACAATGTAAGGACAACTTCTGTGCAGCTTACATTTACAGGTAAATATAGCCAGTCAAAGTCATAGCACCCCCCCACCCCCCCAAAAAAAAACGTTAAAACTTTGTTCACTTAAATCTCCCTCAGTATTGATCCCAGATACATACAATTTCAATTTCATGAGTTACTCTTGTGACCAAATCAGCATGTCAAGCTTCGTTAAAATCTATGACGACGAGGTCTGAAAGTGTAACCCGTACGTGTAGTTCAATGCTCACTGCACCAATACTTCCAGCTGAGGAAATGTCGTGCCAAATAAACCTGACTTGTCTTATTTGAATGTCAGCCTCACCTCTCGTCCTCTGTGTTTTTATCGTAGATGTATTTGAGCGTCTTTACAAACTGATTGTCTTTCCCACGACTTCATTTTCCTCCAGTGTGAGTAAAGACCCCCCCCCCCCATGTCAGCCTGTAAGTCTGTATATTTAGTGAATCCACTGGTATATGATGTTGTTGACCAGGAGTCTGAGGATACATCCCCCCCCCCCAGCAGACCTCGAACCTCGTGGATTTGTGGTCGTCTGCTCCTTGTATAGACCGAATTTTATGTTTTATATTTGTATTTTTCAGTCTTAAGCTTTCCTGTAGGTTTCAGCGCTTGTATTCCAAAACCACTGTACTAGCCTGTGATAGTCATTGTTATCTGTGCTTATCTTATGGATTGTTCGTTAATATTTTGTGTGTGTTCTTGTAAGAAGAGAGAGACGGTAATTTGCGCAAAATTTCTTAATCCGTGTTTGTTGACTTTTGGGAAAGGTGACGGAGCCATACCAGTTGAACTTAACCGAGTCAGAGATCGTCCGGCTGAACACCTTCCTCAAAGGGCTGCTGAAGGTTCTAGCAACAGACCCAGGCATCCTTACACCCATCAACATGTTCTACCTGATGCAGATTGTCGATTTTGTGTCGATGCACGTCTCGGAGAGACTCATGCCCTCTGAACTGATCACCCCTTTGGCCACCAGAATGTTAGAGCTGGCCAGTGAGGTCATCAGTGCTGAGCTGGCTGACCGGTGGATGGATCTCGGTGAAGAGCTGGTCAGTATTTCCCGGCAGACACGTGCCCACATTTCCTCAGAGAACAGCACATCTGATGCCGCCTTTTTCCCATGCAGGGGTCTATCGGGGTCTTTAATGTCATAGAAACCATTGACAAATTGATGGCATCTTTGGCAGATGTGCTGTCATCTGAACGGAAGAGCTTCACATTTTCATCAAAAAATATAGGTATAGGTGATGCACACTCTCCATTTTCCTTCTGACCCAGGCCTGCTGCACGGAATCGGCTCTATTGCCAGTTTAACGCATGTTTGTAGTACTAATTTAGATTTTTAGATCATGTTGACTATAGCCAGAGTGATCACACTGTTTATGTGTTTGACTTTGTGTTATTAATCAAAGACACAATGTCGAAGCGAAGGCATTCTTGAAGGTTATCTTGAACTGTGATAGAGTTTTCATACGCATTCCTAATCACACGATGGAAAAGCCTTTTACTATGGCAGCTGGGTGACTTGGCTAGACTTGATAAGTCGGACTTTCATTGCCCCAAGGTCTTTCCCTATGTGTGATGTCCCATGTGCTGGTATTTCCAGATGTGAATCTGGAACTGCAGAACCTAAGAGAGCTGAACCACAGCTGCGTGTTCAAGCCGTCCACACCAGACGGCAGGGACGAGATCATCATCCCCGGCACGGAAATCCTGCGGCTGCGTTCTCTTGGTGAGCTCTGGGGCTCTCCCCCTGTGCAATGTCAGTCTTCTCAGCATGGAGCCTCTTCCAGGAAGGCAGATGGCATCATGGTAAAAAAATTAGCTTAAACCATTGGATTTCAGGCCAAAGCCTGTGGTAAGACTCTTGAGAATCATTATTTGTTTTATCAAGGATGTACAAGGAATTTCTTCTGGTGTGTCTGGTCATACCCACTGGATACTTTAATACGCTTATTGTATTGTAAGTTATAATTATAACACAAAGCACAGATGGAACAACATACAGTACAGTAGAAGTCCAGACAAGACTCAGTGCAGACGGTTAAGCATTATGAGGACAGGTTCAATAAAGTCACAGCTTTAGGAAAGAAACTGTTTTACCTGCAGAGTAGTTTTGGTTCTGAGAAGCTGGTGGTGTTTCCCAGAGGAGTGTTTCTGAAGATGTGAAAGGTGAAGAAATAGACACCAGAGGTATAAAGATGTAGAGTATCAAACATGACGTATTGGTGAGTGTCCCATTTAACCGATACTCACCCTAAGTCATTAATAGTGGTTTATAATACAGTTTTAGCTGTTTACACAGATAGATTTTTACCCAAACCGTTGTGGTTTTAACAAGGACGAGGACATTTTCTTGTCCAGCACAGAAGCACTAATCCTCTGCCGTAGCTGAGTAAGAATCACGCAAAAATCGATAGGATTTAATCTGTTCTCCAATCGGACGTAATGTAATGGCTGTATAATCAATTAATTCTCCCAGACTGCTGTCTTGCTCTTGCAGTGAATTTAATAAGCCTTTCTGTGTCTTTTGTTGGTAGGTCTAGAAGATGTAACCTTCATCCGTGTGTATTATAGGAACCTCACGGAAATCCAGCTGAAGAAGTACCAGAATCGTTTATCAGTGAGTGAGAAAGAGAAGAAGTAGGTGTAAATACCGTTTCTTCTGCTTAAATTTTGATGTAAGCTAAAGTGTTTGGTAGAGAATCACCTTCTGCTGATTATGCCAAGTGCAGTTGTCTTTCCCCAGTATTCTGAGAAGAATCTGCTTTTACTTAAGAAATATTTGCTCATGTAGCGACATGTTAAATCAAGCAGGTCATGGTTGTGTCTTCTCTTTGTCCTGTCGACCCTCCCAGCCCTCACACAGGTAGACTTGCCACTGCCGTCATATCTGCCACGGTGCGAGATTCCTCAAGGAGAAGAAACGTCCCAGTTTCTGTCAATTACACCCTGTCTACGGTCAGTGTGGTGAGTGTAAAGAATTGAAGCAGTATCCCCTTTCATTGCAGGATGCTTAATAAAAACTCCATTAAAATTCAAGATTTTGTCATATGCATAGAAAACTGTCAGTTACATTATATGCTTACTAAAAATTAGGAGAAATATGGAAACAGTGAGTGCAAAGCAATGAAGGATCTTTATTAAGTTTTATTTATGAACTATTAGATTTCACTGTAAAAGGTTTTAAAGTGTTGACATTTCACGTGTACGTCCAGAAGGAACTTTCATTGGCTAGCAAAGTCAGGTGACTCCATCTCTGTCTTAAATGGGGACTTGTGTTTTTCTGTAGGTGGACGCTCCGCTGTCCGTCAAGCCTGTTTGTGTGTTTTGGAACTTCAGCCTGATGTGAGTATGATGTTACGGAGATGTGGCACGTACAGCTGCAGGCCCCGTGAATTACACGGCCCTGACTCATGTCTCCAGGAGCCAACATCTGGATGCTTGGTCAAGCGAGGGCTGCCAGGTCATTCACACCGACTCAGCCGCAACTTCCTGCTTCTGCCGTCACACCACCAACTTTGCAGTGCTTGTGAATTACATGGAGTCCAAGGTACTGCAGAGTCCCACAGATGGTGCACAGAATTAGCAGTAAGAAGAAAGGAATTTGCTGCATGAAATGGATTGTCCAGCTGTGAAAATGTCTTGGGTGTGACAGACTGAAATCAGACACAGAGGGTCTCAGAGTCAAGAATGCAATCTGTACACTGTAACAGAGTGCGGTGACAAAATATTGTTGATCACTAGCCAGTAAATGAGTACATCCATTCATTTCATAAATATTTGAAAATTATTTAAATGGTATAATATTGAAAATATGTGTGATGGTGTTGGGTCACATTGTTTACATGGACTTGCTTGTGGTTCCCGACCAGAAGTGTAGGAGCCATGAATTCCTGAAGAATCATGTGCTGCATTGACTTTATATTACCAGCAGGTGTCAGTCTTAGTCTGGCTAAACCAATGTTTCAATATCCAGATCTCTGTGACCCCCCCCCAGACGGTCCACGTTTTTGCTCCCTCCAGGGAGGGAGCTATAACATGCACTGTCTGCGTGCCCCCCGGACTGAACATAAGAACATAGGAAATTTACAAACGAGAGGAGGCCATTCGGCCCATCAAGCTCGTTTGGGGAGAACTTAACTAATAGCTC
>JAABNX020000038.1:15499212-15529505 GCA_015163995.2 Mormyrus lacerda
CTAATAGCTCAGAGTTGTTAAAATCTTATCTAGCTCTGATTTAAAGGAACCCAGGGTTTTAGCTTCCACTACACTAGTAGGAAGATTATTCCATACTCTGTGTAAGGAAGTGTTTTCTCAAATTCAGTTTAAAATATCCTTTCGCTAATTTCCACCTATGGCCATGAGTCCTAGTTTGAGAAAGACTGACAGGAAACTAACGGAAGCATCTTTTTATATGTAGTTGCCAACAAAATCGACGCTGGAAATTTTTGGGTTGTTTTGTGTTATATTGCATTTATGAGAGATTTCCAGAAACTGTCTATAATTGCATAGCCACTGAAGGTGGTTTTTTTAGCTGGGTACCTCAGTCCACCTCCACTCCATGACAGCCTGGTAGAGGCCTGAGATAAGGTGCGCTTGAGTGACCCTAGCAGTTTTGTAGCCAAGGACAGGATCCTGCTAGCATTAGCAGTTGCATCCCTAGGTAAAAATTTGTAGTACCCATGAATTTTGAGAATATCACATAACATCTGTGTGTTAACTGATGTCCTTTTTCTTGTTTTCCTCACAGTGGAGCGTTGAGGTAGAGGACATCCTGACCAAGCTGACTTTCATTGGGTGTGGAGCGTCTCTCTGCGCTCTGATAGTCACCTTGATGCTCTTTACGGTCCTCGAGTGAGTGAACTCCATAGAAAAGCCCCCACTGATTGGCGGCCCAGGGGTCACGCGTCCAACTGATTATTCCCCAGACCGTCGCCGTGGAGATTTCCTCTATGGGTCCGCCTCCCGTTTGTAGAGGCCGCTGATGTCAGTAGAGCTTTGTTGTGACATGCACCCGGTCATCGAGCGATGCTTATGTTGTAATTAGTTTACGCTCACAGCTGTCTTTGCATGTCCATGTTGAGGTTTTATGGCAACATTACCAGCGAAGTTAATTAACCCCCGAGATTCCCGAGAGAGATCCTATGAGGCGTTTGCCGTCAGGGCTTGCTAATTAAGAAATTTATGGTCTACTCTAAAGAGTTCAGCCAGTTCATGCCAAGATGCTGGAAATTTTTTATGAACATAGATATAGAGAGAGGATACTGAGGAGGGCCAGTGGACCAGTGGGTGGCACTGTGGCCTCACGCCCCTGTTGTTTGGGCTTTGATTCCTGCTCTGGTCCTGTCTGTGGAGTTTGCATGTCCTTCCCATGATTTTCTAGGTTTCATTTCAGCAATCTTATGATTAAAAAAAACATGTGGTTTAGGTGAACTGGTGATTCTGCAAAGGTTTTACTCTTCATTGAAAGAACAAAGTGTTCATGTGAGAGCCATGAGGAATTCTGAAAGGACACTCATGCTGACTTGTGGTCATATTCTCTCGATTCCCCGCAGTATTCCCAAATCGGATCGGAACACTGTCCACAGGAATCTGTTCGTCGCTCTGGCAGCCGCTCAGATAGTCCTGCTATGCAGCGGGTCAGTTGCCACTAACAAGGTGCGTTTCCATAGACCAATCCTGCCTCTCTCATTGGCTGAGCAGCCATGCCTGTTTGTGTTAAGCCTGGGCCAACTCCTCACCCCACACAAGACTGCAAGATTTATCACACAGTTGGCTTTCATCGGGAGCCGTGTCTGTCTGCCGTGGGTGCTGTGGTGGCAGTCCTTGGCTTGGGGGGGGGGTTTCAGGGCCACTGTTTCTTTGATGGCCATCGAACACCTGCCTGTCTTCGGTCAGGGGTGTAGGCTCTAAAGTTAACGTTCTGCCGCCCCTTCCCCAGGTGGCCTGCACTCTGGTGGCGGCTCTCCTCCACCTCTTCTTCATGGCGGCTTTCAGCTGGATGCTGGTGGAGGGCCTGTTGCTATGGAGCAAGGTGGTGGCGGTCAACCTGAGCGAGGCGGGACACATGAAGTACTACTACCTTATTGGCTGGGGTAATGTCATGCTATTGGTGACTGTCTTCCATGTGTCATTCATTGGGCCGAATTACCAAAGACATACCGAGTCATGTGACTTACTCATGTGACTTTCAGGAGATTCTGGAAAAGCTTTTTATTGTCATGATTGTTTTGGATGTGAGTGTATTTACGTTCTGCCCCTTTCATGGATCGTTTATGGGTTAAAATTTGGAAAATCTCATTTTCGCTTTATCAGTTTGGTAGTTTATATATAGTCATTTCTTATTGTAAGATGTATTTCAAAATGAATGGACGTGTGAGGTATGGATAAGGATGGAGCACTTTTCCGGACGGTCCCTCTGTGTCGGGTCAGGGCTCCCGGTTCTGGTCGTGGCCATCACTTTGGCCTCGGCTTCTGGGAGGTACGCGGCAGACGGTCATTGCTGGCTGAGCGTGCAGAATGGCGTCATCTGGGGCTTCGTGGGACCTGTCATCTTCATCATCATGGTAAGGAACTTGTGGCAGTCCAGCCACCTCCCCGCTCCGCCGTCCCTCATGCCTCATTGGCCGTGTCCTTGCGTCCCAGGTGAACGTCATGGTCCTTGCGCGGGTGGTGGCTATTGCCATTTCCGCGGCCAAGAGGAGGTCCATCATGCTAGCACTGAAAAGCAGTCCTGCAGAGCAAACGCTTGAGCAGACCCGGTGAGCTACTCATCAGCGGACACTAGAGGGCAGCATTCCTTCTTTTGTCACTAGCCGTCCACTCTGAATTCAGTCAGTTTTCTTTCAGTTCAAATTGTGATCTTGTGTATGTAACTTTACTTATTCTTTAGTTTATATTACTTCACATTACTTCAGCTTCAGTTCACTTATATAGTTATATCATCTCCTGGTATCTAATACTTTATAGGGCTTCAATGGCAAATGGGCTTGTTGGTTTTGAACAAAAATGGGTCTGTTAGTCACTCATGTTCTTGTTAGAAGCGTTTGTTGGTGAAATATGTTGGCCCTGTGTGACATGGTCAGCATTTTCTGCTTGATTCTAAGAAAAGGCAGTACGTTCAGGGTGTAACTCACCTAAATGCCTTCCTTGTCAAAGCTGTTTCCTTCCTCTATTGATATTCTTTGAACAGTGTCCAAATTATTTGATATATTGCACTGTTTGCTTATGTTTAAGACAGTTACATTAAAGGGCACTTTTACTGATAGTCATTAATCATACGCAAGCTTCCTCTGTGACGTTACTAGTTTGTGACAGAAGGCTGAGTTCCTGCTGCTCGCCGTTCCTCAGTTTAAAATAGATCCTCACAGGTTAGTGGTGTATATGTCAGAGTACAAAACTCTCAAAGCTAGAGTGTACATGTCAGTCAAACCACTTTAACCAGTTTTCCCGCTAAACCAAATTAAGTAGGACTAGAGGAATGGAAGCGGTCACGATGTGACTCAAACTGGCAGTACTGGCTAGTTTGGGCTAGGAACATCTCACTGGCCACTGTTAGATCTAGTGTAACGCGCAACATCCCAGCTTGACCAGAGTTGTACGTGCGTTGAGTCATGACTCCGTGTAAAGACTGTGGGGTCCTTCCACACTTCACTAAGGGGGGGCGGGTTTGTTCCAGTGCGGCAGTGAAGGCGGTGATGGTGCTGCTACCGATCCTGGGTCTTACCTGGTTCTGTGGGGTCCTGGTACCGTTCTCCATTGTGATGGCCTTCCTCTTCGTCATCCTCAACTCCTTGCAGGTAGGGCCTCTCTCCGCTTCTGTCTGGCTCCCTGCGGGAGATTTCCCCTCTTCCACTCAAGGCTTTTCATTTATTCCTCATACTCATGGAGGGAAAAACCTACGCAGTATTCTCAAGGAGCAACATAGACATGCGTGGCGTTTTTCATCATTTGTCCTTAAGAAAACAATCAAATCAACGTTCAAGGTGACGTGTTTGTGTTAAGGTTGAAGCAGAAGTCAAAACACTCTCATCCCTCACTGGCTTGATGCTTAAAATGTTTATGACCAACTTATTTTACTTATTTTTAAACATTTAAACCAAAATTTCTGCCCTTAGCTTGATAGGCTTGTTACCTCTGGATTCCAATTTGTTGTGCTGTAGAGGCCAGAGCCTAGATTTGAAAACCCTTGGTGTCTGTATTTATTCTGTCACACCCCAGCCTTGTATGGTGGAGTAAAGTCAATATGGCTATATTTTACCCATTCAATAGTTGTCCACGTTTGGTAATTTATAATTTACTCAACCTCTATATTAGAGAACATAAAACAAACAGCAAAACATCCATTGGAAGAACAATTGCCATTTTTGTCCTGGTCTGAAGTAAATTCAGTACCTGGTAAAAAGTGTTTTTTGAACTGAAAACTATATTGCTATTGATGTTTTTATTATATACTTTTTATAGTCAACTTATGTAGTTTTGTATAGAATTATACATTAACAGTTTATCAATTTTACCACCAACCATCACTTTCTGATAAAACTATTAAAATATAGTTTCCGTGACGTTTTCATATGCCGTTTTAGTATATGCCGGAGCTGTAAATAGTCTAATATGTCTGTTTTTGGAATTTTTCATCGACGGAGCACCACAACAATTCTGAAATCATGCCTGAAGCACAGCTTACAAGTTAATGGTGTCCAGATCCTTTTATAGTCAATATTTTTTAATTATTTATTTTCATTATTGTCTATAATTTATATCGGTCAAAATTTCTCTACCAATCATAGTTTCTACTCTAAAAACCTGCAATATACTGCTTCTAAATGAATAAAGTTATATAGAAAAAATCCTCCCCAGCAAACTGTGCTGAAAAGAATTCATCACATCGGAACAAATGTGCTCCATTTGTGGATCTCTGGCTTGTAGCGATGTTAAATCAGATGAGTGTGTGTGAAATAACCTTTAAAGTGGGATGCAGGCGCTCTTTGCGGTGTCTCCTACTCTTACAGCATGGCTGGCCTGCAGTAATGATTTGTAATCATCTTTCAACAGGCGTATCTTTAATTGAGCAATAAATTTAAGAGATCAATAGAGATTTAGAAGAACCGGATCATTAAGCGTTTTATCACAACAATAATTAATATGGGCATCTGTGAAAAAGCTTCTGCCTGACTGCTGTGTTATACTTTAAGCAACAAATGAAGCTGCCAGGGAATTAGCCACAATGTTTTCTTGCTGCTGACTGACATGTAGTAATGCTTACTTACTCCCTGTAGTTGGCCTTTTTAATGTTTGCTTGGGGGAGCACAAGTAATGTAATAGTACAGACGCTCCGCTACTTATAAACTTTCAATTTACAAACTTTCAGACATCCGGACAAAGAGAACTGAGAGTCCAAATTGTGTTCATTAGGATCCTGTTTCCTGTCCGCAGCATCAATTTTTCTTTCTGCACGCCAATTCCGCCTAGTACGACTTCTGGCCTCTACTCCCGCCGCGCGGCAGCGTAGCTTGCGTACTCCCAGGATCCTAGTTCTTTGTAGTTACGTATACCCTTAAAATGATCTTGAATAACGACTCGCGAACATTTCAAGTTATGAATGGCCATTCGGAATGTAACTCGTTCATGAGTAGAGGAGCGTCTGTACCCTCTCTGACTTAATGCATTAATTAACCAAAAACTGAGGCCTTGTCTTTTTATTTTTAAAAAGGATGTTTTTCCTCTTCCGTTATATAAAAAAAAATTCTCTGTCCAGATGATAACCCTGAAACGCCAAACCAACAGGGGGCGATATGACTGTAACCGGAAAGCCATTTATTACCAGTTCCGCTAGGCTAAAGACGCTTAATGTGAACGGCGAACAGCTCCTGCTCACGTCAGACAAAGCGGACAACGGCGCATTTCTGAAAATCTTCACCTACGACGGGGTTTTACAAAAGCTCCATTTTCAGTGACACAGAACACCGTTTGCGTGTGGACGACAGGCCAAAACGCATAGGAAAGCCTACATTTAAAAAAAATGGCGATGTCCTGATCCCATATTCCTTCATCATTATCTGTCATAATGGTTTGTGTATTTCATGCAGTTACTATACTTTTTATTATTTGTACTTGAGTAGTAACTGAATTAAGAAGTTACTTGTGCCCCCTCAAGTAAAGTGTTACTATAAATTAATGCTATCGACATAATCAAATGACCATTTGTGTTGAATATTGATTTGATTTGATTACACCATTTGTATTTCCCGTACTGGTTATCCAGTACAGTGTCTTGGTGAGTCCAGAAACTCTCCCAGCGAGTGTAGAACACAGGACCAGAGACTCGCCAGGCGGGATGCCAGTCCATACCGCAGGAATCGCCACACACATGGTCGTCATGCTGCGGACGATTCACAGATGACAGTTCACCAAAGCTCATGTCATTGGAGGCTTTGGAGTACAAAGCAGAATGCTGCATAGACATAGGATAACATTAATTATGCCAACCAAGGCGTTTACCAGGTACCATGTGCTACGTTTATAAAATCTGTGTGCGGTTCACGTAGAGTACAGTGTTTTAATCCCCGCATTAAAGTCCGTTCAGGCACAATAAAAATGACATTGGATTTCATTCTAATTGCAGTTTTTTTCTAGTGCCCTTCATAAAATGTATAATATTGCTCACCTACCATGCACTCATATTTAGAGACTTTGAGACGGTTGACATGTTTATTGCATCCGTGTTATTCTTCTGTACCGATGGATAGTTTTTGATCAATTCAGGTCAAGTACCTTGCCCAGGGGTACTGGGGCCGGACCACTCCTATGATTTGGGTCCCTTACCTGCCACGTTAAGTCCAGGCTAAAGACTAGATAGTATTTCCTACAAAAAAAAACACAGACCTTCAATTTGGAAACACAAAAAGTCTAATTCCATTGGAGCTATGGTTCTATACTAGAAACTTTAGATGTTTTTTGGAAGGAAATTAATATTTCTGCATATGTGGTGTAGTCTGCTGTGGGTATCCAGTGGGGGAATTTCCTTTTTTTTTCTAAAGAAACTTGAACAAAAGAAAAGATGTATGTATCACTTTTTAAATTTATTTCAGATGCATCCAAAATCCATAATAGACCTAATATAGTGAGACACATTGTTACAGGAAAGGAGAGTTAATAAAAACAAAATAGTCTTCATATGCTTTTAAATGTAAAACAATAGAAGTGGTATAGTTTAATTCTTTCCTTGGATTTAACTAACATTGGACTAAACTGTAATTTGTAATTAGTTACTGTATACGTAACGGACAAAGGAAAACATTTAACATTAATGAAAACATAATTGCTACTCATACATATCACATTTATTCCGTACTGTGCAGTGTATGGAACCTGAAGCGAGTGAAGGGTTTGTAAAACTACGGCTTTTTCTTTCAGTGCAATCGGTTGTTGTGAATCACCGTCTATTGAACGCAAAGCCCGAAGCTCCGCGCGTAACCGGTTCAGCAAATACCGTTTTCTCCTGCTTGTTGCGTGACTGGATCGGGTTCTGTTTTCTGTCTACTTTTTCACAAATAGGAAAAGTACAAATTAAAGCCACATATTTAAAAACACCACAATTCATGTTGCTAATATATTAATTGTACAGCCGTCATTTTAAATCAGATTTTATTTTATTAAAATCTTTATTACTTATTTGGCGCGTGTGCGCGCATTTGCGCGTCCGTGCGTTCTTTGCTCTCGCTTTTCGTTCGTTCACATAGGCCGTTTGCCACTGATTTTTTTTTGAAAACCTTTCGAAGCAAACTCAAAGAATTGAATCCAAACTCCAAAATCCAATTATAAAGCAACGCTCCATTTATACACAGGAATATTAGCGCTAGTTCAGCTAATAGTAATCTGCCATTAAAATCTGGCCTTGGTGTCGTTGTGAAAATGTCAATAGCGACTTATTTCCAATCAAAGTAATGAATAAAGCCGCAAACATCTCCCCTCCATCGAAGACTCTCTCTTTAAGCACCATTTACGGGCTTAAGATACTACGAACACAGCCGTGCCTCGCAAGCTGCTTTATCATGCCAGAAATAAATAGCGTGAGGTTTTCAAATGACCATAAATTGCTTGACCCTCTGTCATCCAATTTCACTGCAGCGTCATTCATTCCTCCACCGCTATCCATTACCTGGGTATAATGGGCTCCAGGTCATTCATTGTTCACTAGATTATTAGTTCATAACATATAAGAACACAGCCGGTTTTGTTTGTTTGTTTAGGCGTATTTGATAGTTTGTATGGATTTGTAACTGCGTTAACTGTTCTTTTTAGTAACCGTCAGAAAGAAACTTTTTATAGATAGTTGTTCTTAATCTATGAAATCAATTTAAACCCAGTTTATTACCTTGGGACACTGTGATTTTTAAATCACAATCAATTTGTTCTTGCTTCGAAAAGTGCCGGGAGCTGTCAAGTTTCCGTGTTTCTGATGTAATTTGCATTTTTTTTTCCAGAAATGTTATCCACAAGGGGGCAGCGGCAATTCATCCTCTCTTTTTCTTTCACTAGTAAATGAAAATATTCCATCAATACATTAGAAATTCAGTAGTTTTAACTTAGTAATTACAATAGTAGTCGGTGTTGGAAAGTTGTCAAAAGTTTGTAACTCTTTAATATCTGTAGTGTGTGTATGTGTGTGTGTGTGTGTGTGTGTGTGTGTATGTGTGTGTATATATATATATAATATATATATATATATATATATAAACTATATATATATATATGTATGTGTATTAGGCAATCAAATAATTATTGATTTGCATAATAATCCAAACAGTATCAACTGATACTTTACTTTTATTCACAAAATATGAATGTTGTAATTGATTAAAGTTATGCCAGGCCTTAATATTTTGCATGAACAGTAATTTCCCCAGTGCGACTTCACCTAATATGAAATTTTTATACATGTGCTAACAGTTTAGTACAGCATTTCTTTTTATGCTTTTTAAGAAATAAATGAATGGTGAAGTATTATTTGTTGAAATCTGAAGGAGGTCCAATTGCTTTTAGTTTTTCTGGAATTTCAAGTTACTCTGCATACTTATTGAATGAAAGGTCTGCTTTAAGGAAAGCTAATTTCGTTTCCCAGAGTAATAAAAGTTGCATTTCTCCGTTTTTGATGTTTAGTGTCCTGGCAGGATGGTAGGGCTGGAATATGGCCGTTTCATACTATTCCCAGTGGACGATGCGCATTCATCTATGCTGCTTTTTGCAGCTGAAAATGCACATAGCAAGTAGAGGATTGGAAATCGTGACGGTTTGAGGTTTGGGGTGTGTGTGTGTGTGTGTGTGTGGGGTGGGGGTGGGGGGGGGGGGTTGCTCAGACTTTGTCCTCAGTAGACTTTTGGTGCAGTATGTCTTACTGCTGTCAGAGGGGTGACATTTTTCAGAAGTCAAACATTGTTAAAATGCTTTGAGTGTATGTGCCATATAGGATTTTGGATGTTGATAGTATTAATAATATTTGCACCTACTAACCTGTTTAAGTAGATACAATACAGGGTTTTGGATGGTAAACCCAGTCGTCTCTAGTACAGTAGTTTGTTGAGAGTTGATTTTAGTTGATAGTATTAGTTAATAATGTGTTAGCATTCTATACAAAATGCATGTAATATAGTGCATTTCAGCAGATTTGGTTGAGCAGTTAGTTGTCTATTTGCATTTTTTTGTAGCTTTTCAGTGCTTGGTAATATATCTAATATCAGTGGATAGTTTGACAAATAGTTCAAGGTGCATATAAAATAGTGCATTTAGAGTAGGCAGATTATTGACTGGCGGTGAAAAAAATTAATTTTGACGGAGTTGTGATGTGTGGTTCTGTCCATGCATATGTGCTCACAGGACCAGGGTTCTAGATGCAAGCAACTAGGGCAAACAATTTAATTGAATGTAAAGCAAGAGGAGGAAAAGCAGCATGAAGACAGAACACATGCAGGCCTAATTATATGGTTCTGGGTCCTGGGGAAATTTAATAAACTAGCATTAAACGTGCATCTTGTGTTGAATGAAGGTCGCGCTGACGGTCATATTCAGGTGTGTTTCCTTATCTGTCACTGAATTTAAATCAGGTGTATGAGTGTTTTGTAATGGGCTAAGCAACGTGAGGTTTAACTCCTGCCATAGGTCTTTCTTAATGGGAAAATATGAATTGGATGAAAATCTCCCATACCATCACGGTTTAATGGCCTCGGAGCACTATAGAATTGATAGTTTTGATATTTTTTTATTGCTCTGGTTTTCTCTTGCAGTTAATTAGTCACTCTACATTTATCCATAGCATGCTTGTCCTGTGATTCAGTGGCGTCCCATCCATGATGCCCCTTGCGTTATGCCAGGTGCTTCATGGGATCGGCGCCAGGCTGACCACGACCCTGTACTGGAGCAGCAGTTGTGGAAGATGGATGGATCTGTTTGGATGTCACACTGCAATATTTTAACTGTGTCACGAGAAGAGCTCACTTGAAAAGATATTGCCATTCGGTTCTCTGTCCATCACAGCATGGTGACTGCTGCAGATCTTTATCCTCCTCTAACTCCACCGTGGAGTAGCTGTTACCCTACAAACACAGTGGTCGTCCCTTAGATATTGAAGAAGTTAAACACGTTACTGACCCGGGGCATCACACCCCTAAATAGCCTGGATTGGTGACCATTTTGGGTATTAGATCCAGCTTTACATGGTGCCTTGTTAGATTTATGGCCCCGTGGATAAGTGGGCGTCGCGCCTATTAGCCATGCGGTGCGGCCTCTCCATGAGCTGTCTCTGATTGGCTGTGATGGATGTTTGTTTTGATAAGGGTGGGAGGGGTATCCGTAGCAGCTTAGTACCGCCCTCAGCTGTCAGTCACAGCTGTGAGCCCTCTAGCCCTCTCTAGCAGATGACCCCCTTCTTGCTGGAATTTGGAAAGCCTACTCCAGAGGATACCAAGATGCCTTCACCGGGGACAGTAGAGAGAGATCCACAGTCCTCCATAGTACATGCCTCGCCAATCCCACTCCCCAGACAAAGGGGAGTTCGGTTATTTTAAAGCCCCACTGCTCAAAAACAACATGACTTTAGTTTCTCAGGCAGGTGCTGCAGCTCTCATAAATTCAGTATCTCTCTGACCTTCAAGGCTACACCACAGAGACCATGCCATTCATTTTTGGTTGTTTGAGATTGCAGGAGCAGTACCTTCTCAGAACTAACCAGGCTTCTGCAGTATAGTTAAAAGAGAATGCCGTCATAGATGTTTCTTCTATATGTAAAAACAAGTGACCACCGTCTGACTTCAGCTGAGACCCAGGGCAGCCATCTTTGCCAGCCACTCAGGGCAGGGATACCATCTTAAAATTATGAGAATAGACTCTTATAAGTTTCACCTGCCCACAGTCTATTTTGTGTTGCAGGGTGATGTTAAAGTTTGTGTGAGACTGATTCTACAAATGCATTGATCCACTGTTAATAAAAATGACTCATTATGTCACTATCTATGCCACAGTAAAGGTCTATATATTTGTAATTGCAAATACTATTAATTAGAAATACAGTTAAAACTACTTGCATTTCGTTTTGAATGAAATTAAGAATGAAAACCTGTTACACCAATAATTTAACTCCAGGCTTGTAAACATTTCTAAGTAACTTCCACTAAATTGTAACCTCAATATGCATTTAAAATGTGTTTATTAAATGTTTTTACGTAGCTTTGTTATTATAAATTTATTATAAAATTATATACTTAATAATAATAATAATAATAATATTATTATTACAAAATAACTAGTTTCATTGTTTTTCATTGGAAAATATTTACTCAGTAAGGTGAGTCATTTGGAAACTAAACTGAACTGAAATTTCTTACCTAGGTTATCCGTATGGTCCAATCAGATATTCGTATGATTTTGACAAAAGATTTAAAACTTAATGACAGCTTTATAATTTAAGGTATTTAGGAACAAAGGAATAATCTGTTATAGAGACCCAACCATAATTAACCTGGGTTTGTATATTAGGTTGAAGAAACAAGCTTGCTAAATAATAGGTTTCCTGTCAAATTTAAATTCTGTCTTCATGCCACCAGAGAGTTTCTACACATAGAAACATTTATTTGTTTAAGAATTACTTGCCAGTTAATTTGGGTGGTGTTTCTGCCATACAAAAGCAAACCATGTCATGCAATACCCAGAGATTGCTGAGGGTCACATGACCAGCGACAGCAACCCCGTGACCCCTCTTATAATAATATGACCCCATTGGACAGAAACCACCCCAACGCCAAAATTACATGCTGAACATTGGCTGTTCTATTTTTAATCGTAGCTCTTTTTCCTTCTATAGCTGTCAGGGCTTCTCCACTCTTCTGGCCGGAGGTGGGAGTCTTTCCATCTCTTAATTTGAACGCTGTGGTCTGTTAGCTTGCGATGGTTTGCCAGTAATTAATGGGAACTCGGACATTCGGGGTCAGAAAAATCCTCCTCTTTGGTTAAACGTGCAAAGTAAAGCTGAGCTGCTGCCCGTCTTGTATTGCCTATAAACCTGAGCTTTTTGTTGCATGGAAATTAATGTATAAACTAATACAAATATTTTATTCATTTGTTTTGACAAAGACACAACTACAAATGTTACACAGGAATAATCGAATAGCGTTTTCATCCGATATATTTTCAGAGTTTTGCATAATGATGTTTATGAGAATGCATTTAACATCTTTACACAAAACTATATGATCATCTGGCTTTAAACTATGTTACTGATATATCTGGTATATATTTTTAAGGACATGCAGATTTAATTAGATTTAATTAGCTTTAGTTGTCAGGCATAAGAACCGCTGCTTGTTCTCGTACCAGCCCCTTGATAGCTACCGGCATTGTTTTTCCTTAATGAGCTTTAACAGAGGCTACTTCTCTAAAACATGCTAATTCTCGCTGCCTTGCTTTCCGTGCGCTGTGCTCTAGAAGGTAGAAAGGCTGCCGTCTCAGAATGACGGACATTCTGCATCCAGCACACTGGCTCGCGTCGAGCAGATGCACTTCAGATCCATTATTCCTGCTAATTATTGTCATTTAGTGAATGTATGTTCTAATCTGTTGTCTTTGAAAGGATCTTGATTCAGTCGTATGTTGTTGCCTAACTGCCTTGAAGAATGAATTTCAGGTTGGACCCACTCGGTTCATATGTTCATATTATTATTTAACTTAGTTTTTATTACTGGCTATTTTGTGATTTTGGTACAGCTAGTAAAACAACAGGAAAGTCGAGGTGAGAGTCAATAATATATTTATAACAGATACTTTTTGGCCTGGAAGTAAAGGCGTTTTAAGGCAAAGACGCAACAAAAGCCACTCTTTGATACCTGCCCAAGGGCTCGAGCATGTGTATGTGACACTGGAGCCCTGAAATCAAGACACATGAAGTCTTCATGTTGATAAAGCACCATTCATTTTTGCTTAGAAGTCCAGCGTCCCACAGCGGAATGTGACCGGATGTGACACCAGGCTAGACTCCTGCTTTATGATGATTAATGCCAGCATGGAGTGCATTAACAAGGTGTGGCAGTCTGTGGTACATGCCATTACCCCCTGCCCCGCCCCGCTCATGTCTCACCTAAGGGGGGCGCCCAAGTTCATATCTGATTATACGTTCTTCGCTTGGGTTCTTTTATTTTGCACATTTACTTTTTGAGATTAATAGTTGTTAAGTTGCTTTCCTACACTTATGTCATTGTTTTCCGAATCTGTATATTGCGGAATGAAACAATGGTAATAATAAATCTGATAGTCAAACTTCCCACCATTACATTAAATGGGAAGCTGTAAATGTCGGAGTGCAAACTATCATCGACTACGAAGGTAGAACCTTACTACAGAACGCATAATTTTATTGTAGCAATGAGTCATTCTTTTGTTATGGCTGGAGAACATGAGAGGCCTAGCAATGACGCCGCGTCGTACTTACGAAAAAAAACGGTGTACCTTGCATTCTTTTGGCCGTCCATGTGATTTGTAGCAAACGGCACGAGAGCAAGCTGAAGAATTTCATGATTAGAATTTTTAATTATGTTTACTATAATTACCTATTTGTGTCTAATTGGGTATATATCTTAATGCTGATTATTTATAATTAAGCTACTACTTATGATGTGTTTTGGAAACGTTGGGATCTTTTTTTAAACTTTAGTTGTTTGGTTCTTGAACCATATATTGTAGAGCATTATCATTCATGTTGTTTTATTCGCTTTCATCTTCAAATTAATTTTAAGATCGATTTGCATGTGCAAAGTTTTTTTTTGTTTTTTTTGCCTTGCCGTTATGAAATGTATTTGATAAAGCTGTAATGCTCACAGCCAATGAAATCCCTGGATTGGGCTCCCTGTGACATGCTAATGGAGCCCAGGACCTTCGCATGCTGTCCGGGGGGGCGGCTCCCAGACCAGCATTTAGATTATGCTGAGGGGCTCATTAACGGTAAATCAAAATGGATATTGAGAATTCAGAATAAAACTATTGTTTTAGATAATAATGCAAATATGCAAAAAAAGTTTCTGCAAAATAAATTACTTAATTAAAATATCTCTTGTTTTTCAATCCAACACGATCACCGATTTCTCTTCGAATAACAGTTTATGTCCACATAGTCTCAGCAAAACCTGTCAAGGACAAAAGCTGTAGTAACTAGTTCTGCGTATTTCCACCCGTCGAACATCCAACCACGTAATACTGATGTGCTTTGGAAAAAAATACGCCCAATATTGTATGCAGCACTAATACAGCATGCATCGTATTCATTATTGAGGTTTGTGTTTTTAAAAAGGCCGAATACTTGTGCATTTTCATTCTTGTTTAAAATGACTGCATATAATATATGATGCAGATGGGCAGTATTATTTGTGTGTGATATATTTATTTATTCTAGTGGTACAGAAGTACAAATGACCTTTGAAGTATTACAGAAGAAAATGACACGGCGAGTTATAACAGGTCATAAAGTTTAAATTTGTAATATCCAAAGAATGCCGCCTTTCCTGTCAGTTTCGCCCCGGCTTCTCTTGTATCTACCAGCGATGCCGGTGCTGGGGGAACATCTGTTTCAGGCTTGTTGTTCCCCTTGGCTGCTTTTCAATTGGATTTCCTCAAGCAGGTCCAAAAGCTGTCACCTCAGCCAGGCTCTGTTAGCCATCACCACTGCCCCTATATTAAGTAGGTGTTTCAGGGCTAAGTTAATAACTCTCCCGCCACCCTGACTGATCACAGTCAGTACTGTCCCCTCCATCTGTGGGAGGTTGCCCCTCGCCCAGCCGTGGGTGGGAGGGCTGGGGGGTTGGTGTCCTGGCGGTTCTCTTCGGATATGCTTCAGCCAGGCCGCCTCTATTGTCCCGCTCCTCTGTCCTGATGCTCCGTTTCAGGGTGATAGAACGTGTAAGACCAGCCTGTTACTACTGGCTGTTCACACAAGGTTTGAATGGCAGAAATATGTGTAATTTCAGTTTCAACACTTTTGCATCTTGTATATTTGTGCATGTATTTGATCCATCCATCCATCCTGAAAATCCAGTGCAGTGTCATGGTGAACCTGAGGCCTGTCCCAGGACGCACGGGGCGCCAGGCAGGAGACTCCCTGGAAAGGATGTCAGTTTATCAATGTGTAAACAAATTCAAAACATCAGTTCAGGTGATTGCGTATTTTTGGCCTGCGGGAAGAAACTGCTGTATAGTACTTGGAGGCAACATGCAGGAACATGGTGAGAACAGAAAAGTGGCAGAGAGAGCTGGAGGCAGGAACCAAACTCCAAACCCTGAGCCCACTGAAGAGTTCTACCAAATTTTATGAAAAATCCTTTTTCTAAGATAATCGTCTATGCTAACTGCACTGCAATGAAATAAACTTTTTAGGGACCTCCAGGTCCTGTACTGGATAAGTGGCTGGACAGTATTGGATCAGACATTCCAGTGCTTAGCGAAACAAGAAATGACCCGCTTAACCCTGTCTATTTACTGTATGCATTCAGTCATAGTTACACGATTCACTGTTTGCAGGAGCAGAGTGTTAGCATTAGCAAGCAGATGTGTGATTCAGTGGTTTTGGCCTGTGATCAGATGGTTGCCGGTTTGAGTCTCGTTACTAGTAGACTGATTCCACCAATGGGACCTTAGGTAAGATCCTTATCTCTAAGTGATTTAGGACTTCCAGACCAGAGGTGGAAATTTCGGGTCCAGAGAATAAAAATCCAGACCAGGATTTTGTTTCAACTAACCAGTTGAGTACTCTGTGACTGTGATTCTTTATGCTCAACTGGTTGGTTGAAACAAAACCCTGGTCTGGATTTGTACTCTCTGGGCCTGAAATCTCCACCTCTGTTCCAGACATTGGCCAACCCAGTACTGTGATCCCCTAAGCTTGCTCTCGCCTGTCTGTGGTCAAGTTTGCCCAAGGAGCTTTAAAACCAAGTGTAATTGGATCAGAGGTGGACAGCGCTAAATACAAGTGTGAAAAACTACCACCGTGCATTGTGATCTGATCACTCAAACCACTTGCAGTGGTAGGTTTGGGATGCATTTGCGCACACATCTATTGTAGTATAAACGCTAATATGTCACAGTAACTGTGCAAGGGGCCATTCGACCTTCCAGCAGAAGTAACATAAACAGTAATGACATCTGAACACAAGTGGTCAGCTGGACACCTTGGAGATGCATGATAGACCCAGGTGTCAAGGGTGATGTGTCTCGCTGTCTCTTGTCATTCGATTGCCCAAGACGCATTTGAAAACAGGGTCTCGGGCTGAGAACAGGGTCTCGGGGTCTCATGGAGAGCAAGATTGGATAGACAAAAGTACAACTGTCCCAATGGGATGAAAAAGAGATCCTCATTTGAATAAACTACCCACTGCATTTATCTCTCCAGTTTCTTTACTGTTTGTTTACTAGGAAATATGGTTGTATTTTGATAAGTGTATACATCCGTACAAGATGAGTATGTTTGTAGTTTATAACTAGTAGATCCGTTTCTTAATTGAACTTCTTTACTCAGGAAACCGTAATGGGTGTTATAACACTGTTGATTGGCTGCCAGATGTAACGCAAAGGCCGTGTCTGCTGGCCATGTTATGCTAAAGCCGTCAGACACATTAGCAGATCATTTGTGAAAGTGTGATCTCACGTTTCTGTAACTGCTTCATTGTCTCTGACGCTGGTGAGGCTGCAAAAGAGTTACCCCTTAAATGCAAAACATATTATTTTGTATATTTATATTTATAACATTACATATATAACATAAATATAACATTTACTTAAACGTTTTCACCAAATCCTGGCTGGTGAGAGTGATTTTTATCATCACCTGGCACATTCTCCCTGATAACTGCATGTGTGTCATCAATAGAATTTCTGAGCTATTTTAAAACTTCATTTTAATATGATTGGGCAATTAGGAAGACGGCTTTTTTACGGTTTTTTTTTTTTTATCATCAACAGATTTCTATTCTAGTGTAGTATTGTATCATTTGAAATAAATGTTTCAATTTGAAATTTTTCTGTGAAAATTTGTAGTGTTCTTTCAATATGAATTTTATAAAAGACTTGTATTTTTGTTACCAGTTTTTTGAACACCTGTGTGTTGTCACTACTTGCGAAGACCTTGTATGTAGCACTGCTCTGCTAGCCGATTGGTAACTACATTTATGTTTTATTTATTAGGCTGACGCTTTTATTCAAAGCAACATTTACCTGAGAAGGCAAGGTAGGATGGTCTGTGCAGCATTGGGGGGGTTTGGGGCTTCACGCGGGGGCCCAACCATGAAAGAACGCTGCCGATCCTGAGATTTGAACCGGCAACCTTTCAGTCACATCCACAGCAATCTAAATTAAAGTGTGCCTTAATTTTTAAATGATGCCAAAGTCAGCTGTGGTAACTCAAAGCCCTGCCCATTACCATTTGGCCCCAGTGTTATTTGGCAGTGCGTCGCGTCTTGTGTGTGCATTAATTCACTTTCCTTAGTGGGAGCGGTAGCTCTGAGGCTTGTGCCAACAACTGGGAGGTTGCTGGTTCAAATCCCTTGAATGCCCAGAATGATTCTACTCCACTGGGCCCTTGATCAAGGCCCTTAACCTGCAATTGCTTCATCCTGGTTATGGCGTTAATCTTCATCCAACCATAAGGAGGTCCTCCAACTTACAGGGAAAAACTTGGGGGTTGGTTGCAGGATTGGCACTGAAACTAGTGTGCTGCTGAGGTATCACCAGCCACATGGCTGTACTCAGGTTCTTGTCCCTGAGGTGGTTTTTCATTGGGTGACAATGTGCTGTATCAGTACATGCTCCTTGCTACGTCTTAGCGGAGGAATGCAGAAAACCGTACAGGCTGAGGATAACCCCAAGGTTCCCGGAGTCCATGCATGCAACCGTGCAGGCTGAGGATAAGACGGCCCATGACCGTCGACTGCTGACACACTTTTAGTCCAGTTGCCGGTCGAAAAGCATGAAATGTTGGACTCTGATGTAACTGTAACGTTCTTCTAATGCTGCATAGGGGAACCCGAGTAAGATTCACTGCTATTGTCTCTGTCCTCTGACCTACCAGGGACTGTATCAGTCCTATAGGTGACATGCAGCTGCCTATAGCACCAACGCCTGAAGGGGCGCTGACTTACCAGCCAGTCAGTATTTAGCCTCAGCGGTGTCAGCGGTAACGCACATCTAGGGCGCCGTGTTGGGCAGGGCTTGTTCTGAAGCTACCTTAATAAAATCTGCAGCATTTATAGTGGAGAAGGTCAGGACAGTCCAGTAAGTCTTATGGTATTTAGCCATGGATTTGCAGTGTGGAAGTCAATTTTTAGTATTCCAGTGTGGATGAGGGCAAAAGCAGGTTCATCGCTAATGGATTGTTCCAGTGATGTTTAAGTTGGAAAACAGTGATCGGTTTTTAACTGAATGGAAATCCTCTGCCTGTTATTTTGATATAATTTGATAAACATTTCTCTGGAAAATCAGACACTGTGATGATTTGCCCGTTTTGCTCGTTTTGGGTGAACACTGCGTGATACAGGTATATACTTGCATCACACACTGGAACACACCTGATGGAAAGGTTCTATACCGTCTTGCTGCTTCCCTCCATCATCCTCCCTGTGAGGTCCATTTGGTGCAGAAGTGGTGTCAGAAAGCATCATATATATCCTGGGGAAAATACAAAGTCGGTCGCCTCCGTTGCCGACACACCATCCCCTTAATCATAGTTTTCATTTCGGTGCATTGAAATTTCCGTTACCAAGGACAACATCATAAATAAAAAATAAAAAATGGCTTTGTGAAAATTTTTACCTGAGACTCCCTAACTTTCCGCATTAGGGCGTTCAAAAAATAAAAAATAAAGGAGAGGTGGTCGTCTGAAAAAATTTATAATAATTTATTACATGGGGCTGGAGGATAGAGGTGAGTGAAAGCATGAAAAGGGAGCATCCATAAACAGAGCAAAGGGGCTTAAATGAAAGTGAAAGTGAATTTCTGTATCTTGTCATGAAATAATGAGAAGCTAGCACTCTTACCCATTGTAGTGTCCAGAGTGTTCTCACTCAGTCCTAGCTTGGTGCTAAATGATTTGCTGATGTATAGCCTCAAATTTGAAAAGAAATCTGTGCTCAATGTGACTAAAGGGGACATGCTGAAGTTGGTGGCCCCCAAAATGTTTTTACCGTTAAGAGCAGCATTTACCTGAGTAAATAAATAAAGCTAAGCAATACTTACCTTTCTGTTTACAGGTTATTGCAGAAATTTAAGGAGACGTATTCCAACAGCAGGAAAATTGCCGTCTCTCTGTTGATGCAGGGTGAATGGAAACCAGGAGATTGTTTTGGCTTCGTTTTAGTTTTCCCTGATTCTTTTTCGTTTTCAAGGGTAATTTGTTGATCAAAAGCAACGTCTGCTGGGTTTACCTTGTTAAGCATTTGGTTGTCTCCTAATTAGTTTTTTTAAATTTATGCATTTGATTTGATGCAACAGAAGACTTTGCTGGTTCTTTGCATAGTTTTACATTGTTCTGAGGAATAGTTCAAAAGATACTATGTGCATAGAATAATAATGCCATTCTATTCATTGAAAGTTTTTATTATTATTATTATTATTACTTAAGTTTTCTGGCTATTAACCAGATCGTTACAATTATATTAACATTATTTTATACTGGGATTTGTTGTAAAATTATGGTTTATGATCACATAACACAACGGATGCATTATATGTGGATGTGTGTAGTAGTAACAGGAAGTGAAGAACATGTAACGGCTCTGAAAAACCATGCAAAACACTTGAAAGGGACAAAGGAAAGGGGGGAAGTAAATATGTGAAAGAGGTAGACAATGCAGGCCCAGTATGCTTCTGAATGTTTCCTCGAAGTATTCCATGACCAATTTTCTTGGCTATTCTTTCAAGCAACTTATCACACGTACAAATAAATTAAATGTTTTTAAAAGTTGGATGGAGAATAGAATTGAGAATCCCGGAGTTATACAAGCTACGCAAACCCAGTTTTATTTTTTCTGGAGCTGTTTATCTGCAAGATTTAAAAGAAAAGAAACCGCTTGTCATTTGTCTATACTGTACCTAGCAGCCTTACACGAAATGCGGTATTATTAAGTCTGTGAATGGACAGCTTGTTCGTTTAACAATAACTATGAGAAACATGATGGCAAATCACTACATTTTTGCCACTGAAGGTACACGAGTCTCAAGGGCATCTGATTCTTGCTCTTTTAACATTAGCTGTAGTTTGCACCAAACTGAAATCTCTTTATGTGCCTTTCCTTTCAGTTTGTTTCCTATTTTATCGTAAGTATCCTTGTTTAGGCCGACACTTAGCCTGCTCCTTCATTTGCTCTGCGTCCCGTGTTTCCGTGGGAACAAAGGCTGAGCACTCGAGAGTGAAATGCATGGGCTCTGGGAACCTTGGGGTTATCTTGTCGTTTTGTAGTCCTGTCCTCCCGTGTGGAATTCGCCCTGCCTATGATGGCACTCGTGTGCGTGAAAAGCCGTTCATGTTATTACTTTGTGGCAAATAAATAATAATAATAAAAAAAAAATAGCATGCAAATACAGACTGAATTGCTGTAACGTTTAGCTGCTTTGGGCTTCTCGCATCTTTTAATGCGAGAATGCATTTTGTTTATATTGTCAAGTAAACAATTCGTAGTATAAGTGTCGAAAGCACAAAAAAAATAAATATATGTCTGCATTACATATTTTTGTGTGCGTGTCTATATACATATGCATTTATGTATTTTATATTTGTATATTTATGTTCAGTTTTTATTTCTATACCCAAATAATGTGCATTATAATATGATGAGACATCACATTAACCGCTCTTCCTTTTGTTGTCGTGCAGGGCCTTTTCATCTTCCTTATCTACGGGGTCTACAACACAGAGGTGAGTCTGCACGTTGTCTCAAGGCCAATGGAGTGAGTGAGGGGAAAAAAATAAAATAAAAAAATGACAGCTCCACGATGGCGCGAGTCAAAGGGATGAGGAGGCTTCTGTGCGCAAAGCTCCTCACTGCCCTTCATGCTTGGTCTGTCCAATATGCATCCAGGCCCACCATTAAACACTGACACCCCCTGCGTGTGGATAGTCATTCCTCACCCACATTGACTAATATTTCACTGCCTCTTTAAGTTTTTAAACTCATGGCCCTCCATTTAACACTCTGACACCTGGCTTCTCGGGCCTGGACGACAGCTGAGATGAGGCTAGCTAGCCTTGCAGAGCTCGGTGTATGTCATAGGAAAATCATTATTTTGCTGGCAAAATTACCCTTTTTCGAGAAAATACTGTTTAGTTTTTTGAGTATTGACTTGAGGAGTGAATTAATCTTGCATGTATTTTTGGTGCTACATTAACTTAATGAATTTTGTTTAATGTGTAGGACAATATGCAGTAGCTAGCATGGTCTTATGAGTCATTGCCGTCCATGTAGCATGCATAAATTCTAGAGGAAAAAAATATATTTATTGTAACGCCTTTATACATTTAGACTCTATCGTTTTTTTTACATGGTGAAATAGCCAAAACTCCACTGGTGCCATCAGTGTATGTTCAACGTAGAAGAAAGTTTTTATTATTTATAATGGATTTCTGTTTTTCATTTTGATTTGCTTGATGCTTTAAGTCCAAAAAATATGCTTGTTTACTTTAATTTGATTGAAAAGTAGAATTACATTTTTATGTTTAAGGTCAATGTAAATAAAACAGTTACTTCTGATGACTCCCACCTCAACTGAAATCCAGTGAAGACCTTATACCTTTCTGTGCAGTTTAGGTCACTATCGTTGTACATTCAGCTAAATCAATTGAAATAATTTATGCGTTACGTTTTGTCATGAACATAGTTCTGTTTATATGTGAATTTTACATCAATGTACAATAATTAGTGCATTGAGAATTATTTTATTCATGAATTCCTTCCTTTTTTAATCCACCTTATAGATGGTATAAAACACAATTCATAGTTAAGTCATATTTTGTGCTCTTGTCTTACTATTAAATGCCAGCCGGCTTTATGAATGCGCCTCCCAGTGTTTTCCATTTTATTCGATGTTTTACAAGATATTTAGAGATGATGCCCTTCCAGGCAGTACTGCTGTCTTTTAAAAGAGCCCGTGATGTTGGATTCTCAGCAGTTCCTGCTGTAGTTGCATGGAAGAGTGCACTTCACTTCTCCTGTGCACCTCTTCAGGGCTGGGGTGAGGCTTGGAAACATCTCAGGTGGAGATTCTTTTCTCTCTCCACCCAAAGTATGTGAGTCTTCATGGTACCATAAGATAGTGGTGGACTCAGGCTTAACCCTCTGTGCTGTAAAAGTAAATCACCCCCCTACTTAAATGCCTTTTTGGTGCGAAGGAATCCATTTTGTTGCTCCTCTATCTCCTTGACCCAAGGGTCTTTGCAATTTGGGAGCAAAACATGCACGTTTGTACGTTCAGGAGTGGTTTTGTAGGTATGAAAAGGAGCATTCTTTGTGCTTCTGTTCTCTCTGTGTGGCATCTCCCCTGAACTGCTTATGTAGTTTATGATGGAATTTAGAAAGAGATGTGGGCAAAAAAGGTTCTAAATGGAACCTACTGCTAAACAAAAACAATACAAGTGGTTCATGTTTCCTGAAAGAGGTAATATAATAAAGCATGAGATGCTAAAATGCAGAAGGACAGTTAATGCCAAATGCCAGACTTTATTTCTCAGCTACTTATTTGCTGTAAATATGGAACATTTTTATGAAAACACAATTTATTACCTTCTGAGATAAACCAAAATAATATTCACTAAAACATTCTGCAAAGTGGGGGAAAAATATAAATATTGTCATTCTAGACAATTGGAATCTGACGCTTCTGTTGCAGCTTGAGCCCTTTGTCTTCCGTGTCTGACTTATTTAACTGAATTATTATTATTTTTTTGCTTTTTTATTTTGTTCAGCCATATGGAGTACAAACAGGCTTTATTGCAACGCACCAAGTAATTAACACAGATTAAAACATTCATTTAATTGGCCTTTCTCATCTTTATTTAGTCTTGCCTTTGATTTGAGTTGTTCCGGAACTCAAGGATGCGAGCAGGTGCTTAAATAATCTGAACTTTCATATGGAAATGATGTTTATAACAGCTTTTTGTTGACCTCTGTGGTTCCATAAAATTAAACTTTCAAAGGAGACAAATGGCGAACAACAACGAAAAGAAACTTTAAACAATGTTTCTTACACTGTTAGGTCTGTCAACTTTTTAGCCATCTATAAAAGGGCATGCTTTCTGAATTATGCACGTTTAGCATAAACCAGGCATTCAGACACCTCTTTTATGATCAGAGGTGCTGATGTTGTTCAATGATGTCAGCACGTTTTGTCCGCTTTACTGCAAACACACACGGCGGGACCCGTGCCCTCATTTCCCTGCATTTCTCCTGGGGCAGAATTTATGACAGAGTTTACTCTACAGTAATGAAGCTGTAAAGGGGGGGGGCACAGTTATTGATGTGGTGGGTGGAGTCTGTCTCCCTGGGCTGAGTCACCGATCATCATGTAATCAGATAACGTTCCATAAAACAGACCCTCGCCATAGAGGTAGTCTTGGCAGCGTTTTATACTCGTGGATGAGTGTGTAAACATAGTGGTTACTGTGAGATCACCCTATAATGAGAGACAATGAGAGGCAGGATTCACTTAATAAATTCATTATCTGTATGAATAAAAGTCAACATACTATAAAAAAAAGTTAACATATTGTAAAGTCATGTGATTTTTCTCGTATGCGACTATTGCTAAAGGAGCATTACAGTATACAGCACAGCTGCTCTGTATCTTGACAAAGCTACCAATTTTCTTGGTACTTGTAGTACTTATAGTACTAATAATTTAGTACTTATGATACTTTTTAATCTATTAGATGGACTAAACTACTATAAAATTTTACTATGTGATCTCACTCTGACGTGATTGAGGGCCAGGTCTTCAGAGTTTATTGTGGTGATTTTATCTACTATATTTTACCATTATATAAAAATATATACAATTTGAGGTATAGCTAACTATATATTTATGGATAATAAAACATTTGTTGGTGGTCAAAATTATTATTATAATTAGACAAAACTGATGAAAAAATTTCTACTTTAAACATTTCATTATGCAAATAAAGCAATATGAAGAGGTATACCTCCCTCTGGTCTTATAATAATTAGTAGATAATTAGCGATGTAGTAATAACAATCTTACTAGGTCGGTCTTGATTTTTCCAGAGCCAGCAGCCGTAGGGCCACAGTGAGAATCCAGTTGTTTGCTAAATTTCAGTGTGAACAGATTTTAAATAGACGGCTAACAAAACAGGCAGATTGTTACGTCGCTGAACATCTGCTACCTTCCTGGGAACAGCTGTAATCTGTTCTGCTAGACCAGTCTGTTATTGAACGGCTTCATTTCCAGAGCTCGCGGCTACAGTGTGTGACAGATGAAGGCTTTAACATGGAACATGGTCTCCTTAGCTTGCTGCGCCTGTGTCTCACTATCAGCTCTCATTATGTCTGACAGACCACGGCCTTCTGCTTCTCCGGTTCTGCGGTTCTCGTGCATATTTTCGTCTGCCGTTTCCTAAACATTATCCTGGACCTCACAGTTTAGGTAAAGTTAGATGGAGGAAGGTGAGCTGAAAGATCCTTGTCACGAGCGGCGTGTAATTTGTTCTCTCTCTCTCTCTGTCTGCCAATTTCTTCTCAACCGCTGCAGGTTCGGAGTACCATCAACAAATTCAAAGAGAGAAGGAGAGCCCTGAATTTTTCGGTACGTGCCTCTGTTCACACATGTTCCTGTAACACCTAATATCTACAGTCTGATCAAGCTCAGTAAGTGTATGATCTTTACCTCAACCGCATTGATTCTGTGAAGCTCTAAGGTAATTATGCTCTACAAATAAGTTCGCCGTGCAAACAGTATAATTCGCTTGTGGAGGCAAATTCTGCAGATTTCCCAGCAATCATAGGGCAATTTCTGCCAGACCAAAACTGGTTCTGAATGCGCCCTCGGGTGATGAGTTTACGTGCTTTGCTGGAATACCTAAATATCGCTGGTGACAGCAATGGGATACCACAGGTCTGTCCTTAATCCCGGACAGCCCGACCCCTGACGTTAATCTGTCACTCTGATATTTACACCAGCTGCCATTGCCTGAGATCCGAGATCTCTCGGGTCTGCCGGCCGGTTTAAAAGTAGTTAACACTGGCCTCCTGTAACTTGTGGCTCCTGTATCTTGATGGTTGTGCTGACCCCCCCTCCCTGCTTGTCATACTTTATGTTACATAGCTGTCAGCCCCGGTCTAGCACCTTAACCGCCGCTGCTGGGTAATTTAAAATGAAATGAGACGGGTTCCAAAGGCAGGGCTGAATGGAGGATAGGGTCTGTTCTTCCCTTTGACCCCCTGACAAGTTGATGCTATAAATTTTTTTTTTGAATGTGAAGCTGAGGCTTGATATATTGAAGGTTCACGTCATTATCTAGCCCTTTAATGCTACTGGGCATTTTCCGATTTCCGAGTCGTTGTGGAATTTGCCCATGTGGTGGATGTTTTGTGCCAGCGTCCTCCTGTGCTGTAAATCTACTTATATCCTTTAGCCCTGCATATAAATCTGAGGGGGGGGGCGTCTCACGGTTGTGTACTTTTGCTCACTGTGTGATGATAGAATCGCCTATTGTTTTCTAGGAGATGTGGAGGATGTTACACATGTGGTAGAGTCATTAAATGTTTTTATTTAATAATAATTTAATTGTAATTAAATTTAATTTGATTTAATTTTGGTTCTGAAATAATTTCATTCCTGCCTTGTAAAATATACTGCAAGAACAAAACAGAATAGTACAAAAAAAATGAATTAGTTTTAGTTCAAATTTCAAACAGATGTGATTAATTATTTGTGGATTTATTTGTAGCAAAGCTGAATTTTTTTAAACCACTTTGTGCCTGCTGTGTGGGATTTCATACATGCTGGACTGAAGGCATCTCATTTGTATTAAATCTTTATTTTAACTGAGAATAAGTGCATATTGTGATCATTGTAAAGCATTCATGGATGAACATTTCACAGAGAATATCATGGTCAGGCTAGTGAGTTGATGATATTTTATTTCCTGTTTGTGGTTCCAAGGCACATTGTTCGTATAGCAGGGTGGGAAATTCCATTGCTCAGTAGTCCCTGAAAAGCTTGAGATTCATCCTCTCTAGTGATTTTTCCATGTGATAAATTAGCCCCGGGCCCCTTATTTTGGGGGTCAGTGAGCTGCTTATTAAAGGGCTACTTGACATCAGGGTGGGGGTTTCCCTCGCTTACAGTAAGTGCTCCCTTCTTCCCTTAATGGCCCCCACTTCTCACAGAACTGGGGCAGCTCCAGACCCTCCAGCTCCATGAGCAGCTCCCGCGTGGCCAGTACTCCGCTCCCCGGCTTTGCCAGTCACAGCCTGGAGCACGGGGGGGTCGACTGCCCCACCAGCTCCCAGCTCAGCTCGCAGCCCACAGTCCTGGACCTCAGCGAAGACTCGTATGAGGACTCTGTCCATGCTGATGGTGGTGAGTCCCTCCACAGACCCTCGTCCTTCCCTTTGACTCCACCAAGCACATCCTGATCTTTCTGTTTTCGGGAGAAGGACATGTTAGGCAAGTTTATTTATATGTCGTAAATGTAACTCATATAGCACGATTCAGACACAAGGCAATTCAAAGGGCTTTACAAATGCAGAAGAACAAATTTAAATAAGACATTGAACATTTAAAATACAAAATGCAATAATAATAATAATAATAATAATAATAATAATAATATATAATAAAGAATTTAGGAAGATCTGCTAGGTAGAAACACACAGATGGACCTAAATTGGTTGTACCTTATTTTCACATTAACAGACAGCAAATGAGTTCAAATCCGAGCCCTAACATTTTACAATTAACCGATCCTATTGCAAGGATATACGTGCCGCCTAAAGCATTGTGAAATAACAAAGAAAGCGTGTTGAAGCTGGCTGCACGATTAAATATGTCTATGTAGATAAAAATGTCTGACTGTGGCAATTGAAACAACAGTGCTGTTAAAATCTCCGGCTTCAAGTAATAAAGAAATCTAAATCCATAGCGGTATGAGTTGTGTGAATTAGCCAGAAGTAATTGGATATAACCAGGGGCACCGTACAGGGTGGCCTGGGGTAGGATGCTTTCCAGGGCCCCTGCGTGACAAGGACCTTAAAAAATTTGGAACATAATTAGATTGGTCTGGGTTAAGGGCCCGATATAATGTGCTTTATCAGGCCTAGAATCTCTAGCAGCGCCCCTGGATGCTAAACATTTTAGCTCTATATAGTATTGTATAGTGAGCCTAGACAAAGCCTTAGGATTGCGACGTATTTGACACATTTTTTTTCCATTATATATATTTTTGTAATGTTACGAAAGCATGTCAGAGCCGTTTTTAAGACCAGTGCATCTCTATTAACAAAACTGCATCAGGAAAAACCATAAACACAAATATTGATTACTGGCCGTCATTATCCACATCATTACATGGGTGGATAAGTATCGCCGGCTTTATAACAGGCCGCGCACGTAAATCACGTCCCTCGCATGATTTAGCGCACGGCGATGAAAGGCCGGCGGCCGGCGTGCGCAGGCTACCTGCACCAGCACCCTAACTAATCATTCTGAGGAAGACATGCTGCGATTATCAAACGCGGCGGGACACTGATCGGAGATTTGCATTTAATACTGTGCAATTTGTAACAGCAGCAGCCGCTGTAACGTGGGAAACCACATGTGCTATAAATAACATGAGAAGGGGGGGCCGCAATCAGCGGCTCCCAGTGTTTGCATACTGATCCCCCCCCCCGGTCAGTAACATGCCCGCTTATGACTTTACTCTTTCACACTGTAATGCTCCTTAACTGTCTTGGCTTCTGATGCAGTGATGTAATTTGTTAAATACTGTGTTTGTGTATATGCTTTTATTCTTTTCCCTTTTTATTTTGTACTTTGTCCTTCTGCTGCTGTATCTTATCTTATCTCTTATCTTATCTCTTATCTTATCTCTTATCTTATCTCTTATCTTGTCATATCCTTCTCTTGTCCTATCCTTGTCTTATCTTGCCTTGTCCTCGCTTAGCTTGGCCTGGCTTGTCTATAGTATAGACACCTAGCCATTTTCTGCACAGGTGACAATCAATACCTTTATTTATATATATATATATAAAATAAAATGCAGATTTTTGTTTAAACTCAAGCATTCATTTGTGCGAATGAATCATTACAGGAAAATTAAGGATTTTCCGTCTTTATAATATTGAGGTAAGTTGGAGAGAAACTGCTGGCTAAATAAAAGTTTTTAACGAGGCCATGCTGTGGTTTGAACATGTTAAATCAGTACTTTTGAAAAATCAGAACGACCAAAGACATCGCGGCTCTTCGATTCGCAAGCGAAGTGAAAACAGAGTGGTGTCCCTGTGATGAGAAATGATGTTGACCTAATTGGGGAAATGGGAACCCGATGGGATGGATTTAGCTAGTATAAAACACACTTTCCGGCAATTTATGCACCACGGCTTATTTATATTCCCCCAACCCTGACTGACAAATCGGCAGGCTCGACCTTCAGAGTTGTGTAAGGCTTTGCACTACAAGAAGCGCTGGACGCGTGGGATGTGGAGGAGAAGGGGGGCTGACGGTAGCGCGCAGCGCAAATAAAAAAAAAAGAAATAAAGCAGGTGAGTGTGTTAGCGCTGAGACTTTTATTTACCTTCATGTCAGTCCACACGTTCCTCCCATCCTTCTCTTGGTGAGGGACATAAACTTCTACCACAGCGACCGGAAAATGGGCAAAAATTGCAGCTAAAATGCTCCCAAAAGAAATCGCAGTAATTAAATTACCGTAACCCCAGTAACTGAATTCGTGTTTATTGAATTATTGCATGTCGTCACGTTAACGCATGTGGCACAGTGGGTTAGGGATCAGTGCCTGCATTCAGGAGGTTGTGGGTTCAAACCTCGTGGTTGTCAACATATCACTGTTGGGCCCTTGACTAAGGCCTTTAACCCCAAATGCTCCTGGGTCTAGCTGACCCACACTTGTACGTCACTTTGACAAAAATGGTATGCTAATTAAATGTTAATTGTTCACAATTAAATTTTATTCTTTTTTAATATTTATTTTATGCCCCGATTTGCTTATTTATATACTGGATATATATTTTTTAGAATAACTATCTTTGTTTCTGAAGTGCCTTGATTATCAATATACAGACTTTACACTTTGACAAGTAAAAATTTTTTAATTCTTCTCACATTGTATTTCTTGATTCTGTGCTTCCCGTCTCGCTAACCCAGCTAACCTGCCACTTGCTGAGCTCCGGTGTGCGCTCTTCCTGATCCCAGAGTTTCCCAGTATCTGTACATGCTGTAGGCACGTGGGCAAAGTTTAAATAAATCTGTTTATAATTCAAAAACAGAGTGCAGCCACGTGTCAGATGTAACAGATCGAAGCGCAGAGCTGAATTTTTATCGTCTCAGGCTGACCGTGCGGTACCAAGGGCCTGTGCTTTTCTGGTAATGGCTGCATGATGAATGACCAGCTCATGTCCTCCTAGCCTCTTTTGTGTATTTTTGAATTTTTTACACCTCCAGCGGTGAGCAGCGTTAAGGATCTGTGTACCGTTATGGTTCTGATCAATGCTGCTGTCAGCATCCTGGTTTAAAATCAGCCCCAACTGTAATGGCCTCAGATCACATGGCCTTGTTGGGGAGGGGGGGGTCGCATGTTTCTGTTTCCTCCAGTTTGACAAACGTCAGATAAACAGGCATGTGTGCCCCCCCCCCCTTTGCCTGTGTAATATGAATGCCTTTCAGTAGCCCCCCCCCCTTTGCCTGTGTAATATGAATGCCTTTCAGTAGCCCCCCCCCTTTGCCTG
>JAABNX020000038.1:15581460-15598627 GCA_015163995.2 Mormyrus lacerda
ACTTGAGGAACAAAGCTGAGTAAGACATTGGAGGGTGTCCACTAGAGATACGAACAAAACCACACTGGAGGAATAAAAGCTGAGTAAGACATTGGAGGGTGTCCACTAGAGATACGAACAAAACCACACTGGAGGAATAAAGCTGAGTAAGACATTGGAGAGTGTCCACTAGAGATACGGACAAAACCGCACTTGAGGAATAAAGCTGAGTAAGACATTGGAGGGTGTCCACTGATACAAAGACACCAAGAACACCTTGCCCAAACTCAGCTGGAAATTTTCCAAGTGCACATAAAGTCCTTTGGACTGTTTCCAGCTGCAGTAGACATTGTCTTGAGGATATTCTAAATGGATTCTACCAGCCATGAAGCTCTGATTGCCACGCCAGTCAAAAACATTTGTAAGATATAACAATTGAAGAAAACAATTACAATGAAGCCAGTCTAAATCTGTAGGTTTTTTTTTTACATATGCAACGTGCAGTGCGGCAATGAAGGACTGAAAACCTGCTGCGAGAGATGTGAACAGTGATTTTTATGTTGGAAAATCTGTGCCATGAGTGTCATTGTTGGGGGCCGAAGGCAATGACAGGGCTAGCTATCAAAGCATGCATCAGAAGACTGCGATTCAGGGACGGAGTCTGCTATCAAAGGCCCTTCACAAAAAAGGACAAGGAAGGTGGCAGGGATGAGATTGAGAGGGCGACAGAAGAGTGCAGCTGACTTTTTTTTGGACAAACCACTGTCATAGCCTTTGTATGTACTGTCAGTATGCTGGGATGACAGGGCTTTAATGACAAGCATGTCCACTCCACCCCGCCAGCCCTCTCAGCTCCTCCCAAGACAACGGAGGCACTGGAAACAGCCCATATAAGTAGTTAGTGCAACTTAATTTCACAATTTATCACATGTAATTAAAAATTCAAAAACACAAAATCATTCAACGCAATGCAGCAACACTAACAGGGCCAGCTTGATAGAATTTGAACTTGCTGGAAATTAATTTGTACTGCTTCAGATACACCATGGCACAAATTGTAACAGTAATATAACCATCCATTATTCACAGTTATACTATGCTGTAAAATGTAACAATAATTATTCCCTAACTGCATATCAAAGCCATATGGAAATACATATTTCTTATTAGTATACAAAACACTACACATGCTATGTTCCTGCTAAATACAAACTCCTGGTAAATTAAGCTGCATTTCACTATCAGCAGTAAAAGACTAATTTAAAAAAAAAAAGTTCTTTGCTATTATTGCTTGGCAGCCACAGGCACTTTTAAGTGAGCCGGATAAAAGAATTAAGGGCAGGGCTATGCACGGGCAAGCAGGGATGATGCTTACAGAACAAGATTACGCATCATATCCTGAGTGATGTAATAAGGATGGATTGACAGACTCTATGCCAAAGAAAAACATTGTGACTTTACCTACAAATTGCAAGTGTAAACAATTGCCCTGGTTATTATTCAAATGGTGGCCCAAAGTCGTCATTTTATTTTATAGAATTAATGGAAACTGTACCGCTTCAATGTCATTTTGTTAATTTATCATGAAATAAATGACCCTGCTTTGCTGACTCTGTGGGAGCTTAGCTATACAGATAAGTACACCACAACAGTGTCATTCTTTGCCTGAACTGCTCCCCCTAGAGGTCTGCAGAGCAAGCACAATATAGATCACAGCCCATTTTTTCTTCTATCGCCATCCAGTCATATTCCGTCCTGGGTCATAGTGAGCCTATTCCAAGATACAGGACAAGGGAATACCATGAACGCAATGTGTGATGACACTGTCATTGTCTCCACCTCCAATGAAGCATAAGCACGCTGAGATATCTAGCAGGTAGACTCCAGACATTCTTATTTTTCTTAAGGGCTTCCCCTGGCATGTTGCTGAGAAGCCTCACATACAGTTTTCTGAATAGAAATATTTCCTGCTATATGTAACATAATAGCTAAAAAACAAATTAATCACTGATAGTAATCAGTCAGCAGTAGATGGCGCTGTAATTAGAGCCCCTGTGGTTTGAGATCATGAACTGTGTCAATATACATCCAGTTGCAATGAAAGGAGTTCATGTTTGTCATTAACCGTGTCTTTATGGTAAACTTAGATGCAGCACGAGGCGCACATACTTCAGGACAGGAGCCCGCTCAGCCACACACTAGGACAAATGTACATCGATGTAGAAAATAATTTACCACAAATGTAATTCTGTTAGAGAGCAGTGGAGTAAGCTGGTTAGAAAACCCAGGACTTTAGATGGACCACAGCCAGGTCTTCTCCTATCTGTGAAATGAAACCAAATGGTATTCCGCCGTCCAACTGGGAGGATTTATAAGGCCTCGTAATTCTTGGCACAGGTGCGCGTGGTGCTAGATTAGTAAATGCAGGCCCTGGGATGGCCGGTTGCCGTGGCGAATGTGAATCAGCAAGCTGGCCTCAGTGGGAGGCCCTTATTGGCTTCACAGGGTCAGCGAGCATCAATCTGATGGGGTGGGCGTGTGTGTGCGTGTGTGTGTGGAGGGAAAGGGGGTCGGCTGGTCCAGAGGTGGACTTTGGTAGGGCCAGTATGATGTACGGCCTGATCGATATCACCAAGGCATGGAGATTGATCAGTTCCCACAGTGACCGCATTAGTAGACCCAGAAGGGTAACCCCTGACCTGTACCACGGATTCTGTTCATTAGGAACCTCGTCTTTGCATTAGTATAGGCAAAACTGTAATAATAATATCTGCTGCAATGCCAGTCATATTCATTGCCAAAACAACCCCCTCCCCCAGCA
Organism: Mormyrus lacerda; assembly: GCA_015163995.2. Taxonomy (NCBI): domain Eukaryota; kingdom Metazoa; phylum Chordata; class Actinopteri; order Osteoglossiformes; family Mormyridae; genus Mormyrus; species Mormyrus lacerda. Next base: position 15,584,261 of record JAABNX020000038.1, read on the forward strand.
CAGCGCTATGCCACATCAACATCCTGCCATATTAAATGACCACGCTTGTGCTAATCGTCTCAGTCACTCCCCCACAGTTACTCCTTCCTAGCCATTACGTTGCACGGTAAATGGAAACCGCCGAAAGTTTTCTTGTCTGCCGAAGGCCGGAGTAAAAATATTCGTTTTCAAGGTCATCTCAGCAGGAAACATACGACGTACTCGGGCGGGTAACAGATGTGAAAACGCTCGGTTTGTATACGTCCGGCGACGGGACAGAAAATGAAGAAACGGCAAAGAAAATAAAAGTCTTGCTGTACTAGCGATTTCCGGAAGGACATAAACACGGCTCCCCCTCATAGGTCTTGATGATAGATAAGTAGGACAAAAGCAATAATAAAGAAACAATATTTACTTGGTACACTGGAAAACAGGGCAAAAAATTATTAAAAGCTTTTACTAGTGAAACAATAAAATAAGGAAACTGAAGGTGCTGGACTTGATATATTTCTACCATTCACTTGGAAAGACACAAGGCAAACAACATTTAGCCAATCTTTGGTGTTAAGCAACACCATTTGTCAGGTATATTTTCTTTATTATTTAAAAATGGTCTCTGAATCTCCAACATAGGATCTTGGGAATAAGAAAGCTAAGAAGCTATCGACTAATTATCAGAAACTATGTGGGCTAATTAATTATTCAGATGAACATTAGTCTTATAGCACACAGGACATCAGACCATGGGGCAGGATGTCCCAGAAGTACCCCAACCCAAAATACAGAGAGGAAACTATGCCTTGGAGAGATAAAGTGTATACCTATGGTAGACTGGAAGTATTGATCTTTCCACAGCATGTGATCTGCTATACATTAGCACAGATGTGAATGTGAATCCACAAGCAACTTTACTCAATTCCTGAATTTATGAACCACCTTGCTCTTGTGTTTGTCCAGCATAATGACCTACACAGGGAAAGGCTCTGTCACTCTTCCGCATATGCACATACAGTATGATGAGACAGAGGTAAAATCTTCTTTCCTTCCTGTATTATTTATATTCAGAAATACAATATTAAGAACCACTAATGTGAACCTTATTTTTTTTTATATATATATATATATATATATATATATATAGCTATGCATGTATTTAATTGAAGCACTGGAAGATTCTGTGCATTACATGTGTTGCAGTGTCAAAGTTATAATCTACGAAAAAAAATCCATCTATCCATCCATCAAGTGAAGGATTGTGGGGAATCTATACAACAATAACTATCTCAATGCCAACTGACACTGAATTACAGAAGCGTTTAACTAGTTTCAGTTACCATTATTTTTCCAGAGGGCTTTCTGATTGACCATTAAAGTCCAAAATTATTAATTCGGTCATTCTTTCGAGGTTCATGAAAGGAGTCATTTAGCTCTTTCAGGAGGGTCTAGTATGAAGGAATGCAGCTTTAACAATTGTAATGTCTAACACTAAAAGATCAGTATATGGAAACGGTATGCTATGCCAACTTGTACTCTGAGCAGACCACTAGAATGCAAAAAAAAAGAAAATAAAAAATATAAAATGAAGTAATGAACAGGTGGTTTGTCTGACTTCAGCAACTGTGTTAAAGACATTTTCTGACGGAGGGCCTTGTGAATTCTGTCCATCGTAACTCGCATATAACGTTACCCGGCCGGAGCAGATGTCAGTTGACAGAGTGCAAATCCGACGGCGCACGCAAGCGTGCATCCCCTGGAACCCTATTCCTCCACTCTGCCCCGGTGTCGTCGCTCGTCTATTGTCTTTCGGCCCATCCAGTTCAAAATAGACGGCCGTAAATAAGTTCCAGAAATAGAGCTGAGAAGACAGCTGCTGACAGCCCGCCATGAAACCGGCTGACAATACAGCAACCGCCGCCCTGCCTTCGATTAAACGCAAATGAGTGAGGCTAGCTAAAATAATGTGGAATTACGGCGGATAAAAGTCAGCTTGGAAAAATCAATAAACGAACATTTAAACAAATGGCAATTCATTCAATTATGATGCTCTCTGCTCAATTATTCCCTTTTCCTATTTCTGAGGTGTACTGAGAATAAAAGCAGGTGTTTAGCTCCAACTTTCCTGTTTAGGACCACAATAGATAAAGACAGGAAATGTGAAGATGCGCGACTGTAAATGTAACGATCGCAAGACCATGTAACTGAGTAGAATTCATCACTCTATTTCCCGAAAATATTCCCAAAAACGAGTGGGACCTTTCAAAGGGGTGACGATATATCCAGACCAAAACACTGACCATTTCATTCTGGTGCAAATGAACCATTCAAATAACTCTTGGGAGCAATAAAGTCATGCATGTTGTCATTCTACATCAACAACAGACACAATGACAACATCAGCAAACATCAGTCTCCTCTGACATGTGACCAATGGGATTTTGAGTTGCATTTCTGACATGAAAAATAATCTCATGGTTTTTTTTATCTTATTTGTCATCGTAACTAACCAGCCCGTGCAATTGCTGTATACGTATCACCTTCTTAAATGCTTCAAAATTAATTGAGTGCACAAGGCCTGCCTCGAAGCACGAATCATGGCTTTTGTGTGATGGTGCTGTTACTGGGAAACCTACTCTGCGTATTCCATTTAGGTGTCCGTTAAAAAGGAGCCCCGGCTCTTGCTGATTTGGCAGCAACCTGTCTTCTAAATCGAGCTCAAAGATGTACTTTGTTAATCTCCCCCCGCCCCTCCACCACTGCTGATTGTTTTTTTGTGCTTCACCACAGCACAAGAAAAAAAATGCGGATGGCACAAGAAAGCATTAGCGGACCTGCCCGGCGTTCCTGCTTTTAAACAGCACTGATGACACAACAATCAGAAAAGGCTTTTACCCTCATCTCCACTAAACAGCGGCTCGTGGCAAATGTTTTGTTTTTATGTTGGGGGGGGGGGGGCAATAAATGCGAATTCCACAACTTTGATATTTGTGGAGAAGAACGAATCTTGCTTCTCCGAAGTGGTCGGAATGGAGGCCCCATTACCACAGTTCAGGTACGGCGGCGCCGACGGCTCTGGCAGGATGAGTCTATCAGCGCGCAGCCGGGAACTCGCAGTTCATGACAGCCTTTTATCCCTCATCAAGCGCAACAAGCGGATGAGCAGAGGCTCTGGCTCACCAGCGCTCCCCCTTCATGTCTTCATGTCTCTCTGTAGAATTTCGGTCCTTAAATCTTTCCTTTTAACAAGTGTGTGCGCTTCCTTCCTCCGGCCGGGGGAAATTCCCAAGAGCACGGGATGGGGCTCCTGAAGATGCCTGAAGATGCTCTCCCATGCCGAACCGGCGGCAGGAAGGGCAATGGGGTGCCACGGGATTCCACAGCAAGACTGAAGCAATTACCCAGTACAAAAAAAAAAACAACTCATCCGGTTTTGACATTACGGTGAACGGCAACCACGGATGACACCTTTTTCGGAGATGCGACACAAATACCTACCAGAGAACTTCAGATCCTGCGATTTCATCTCACCCTTCAGCCCATCACATGTGAATAAGGGCATTTTTCCAGCTCCCCCTGGCATGCTGCTCCCTGATTGAACAAGAACTATCACTGCTAGATACCAACTGCAAATAAACAGCTTCAAGTCTGGCCTAGAGGAGCATGTTATGAGGAGGCTAAAAGGAGCTAAGCAAAATGGTGTATATAATAAAATATATATGTGTACAGGAGCAGGCCTTAGGAAAACTCACACGCCATCTCCAATTGTGGCTGCCAGGGCAGTGGGATATCATCTATCAGTGGACAAATGCAAGGATGAGAAAGCTGCTCCTGAAATGAAATAATATATCTTTGAAAGCCTATGCCTGCAGTGGGCTCAGCTCCCATATATCAAGCCTGAGCTGCTGGTGGATCCAGTCCAGGGCCATTAACCTTCCACCTGTTTCCCCCTGTCCTTCACGACGCCGCCCCTGCCCTTGGTGCCTCCCCGCTCCCTTGTTCATCTTCCCCCCGCGGGCGTTAATGCAAGGCGGCGAGGGGCCTGCGGAATAATTCAAATGCAATGGAGCGGGGACGCGGTTACAAATCTCTGCCAAGGCGCTCGGAGACACCCCAGGCGCCGTTTGTCAGAAGTGTGTCGAGTGACCTCAGCGACAGCCCCCGGGGAATATATATACCGCTGGCGAGTCCGTACATCGCAGCCATAACGGCTTATTAATTTTCTTTCGGGAGCATTGTGTTAAATCCACAATAAGCAACCTGCAACCCTGGAAATCAGGTGGGAGAGCAAAGCACATTTCCTGAAGAGGAAACTCTTTGCGACCTGTATCGAAATCGAAAGAATGCTGGAAAGACGACATTTGGCCATTTAACTACACAAACTAGCTATAAACTAAACTATAAAGCGAGTTGAACTGTAAACTCTGGTATAGTTTTGGGGGGCATCTATGATATCGAAATATCCTATAATGGAGCAAGAGGGGGCGCTGGCAGAGCAGATGTCGGGGGCGGGGGCAGGGCTGGGGGCGGCTGGGGGTGTCTCTGAATTCTGCACCAGCTGGTTTTCATATAAGGCCCCGGCTCTCTGCTGGGTGCAGACTCGGGAATCAGGCCTAATACAGTCTGCCCTCACTTAATGGCTGCTCTGGTTTTGTCGTTCCCGCTCCGTTTTTAAAATAATCCAAGATCGTCCCCCAACAGTCATGAAAGGACCAGAATAAATACCGGAGACGTATGTTGGTTTTTTGGGATCTGCACAGTTGAGTTTTATCGGCTGTACATGCTAAGCGGTTTATTCTCGCCAAGCACACAGAGCGGGTGAATTCACCTGGGATCGTTACGGTATGCAAAACAAAAATAAAACAAAATGCAGGAGTACAATGTATGTGTACTTAGCGCTGGTCCTCCTCATGTCCTATTGTGATGTGGAAGCAGTGGAAAAAGTGCGTCTCACACGCACCATCTGTAAACAATGGCTGGCAGATGCCTGGTGGGGACGGGCTTGCCCTGGGAACGAATCACCGCCCCTAGCGTGCTCTTCCTGCTCACACAGCCGCCTCACCGTGGGCCGAGCTACGCACGGCAATCACCGCCACGATGACGACACCCTGCATTGTAGCTCCCTGCATCCGTTTCCCCCACGCTTACTGCTCTGCTGGCACCACAGGTGAGGAGATACTCCAAGCCAGGCACAAGTCCCTTTGTGTCACAAAAAAAGAAACTTGCCACAAACAATCCAAATTTAATTTGGCTTTAACAAGAAAATCAACACACTGGGTTTGCAGACCAAAGTTTCATATCCTTAAGTGACATATTTAACCAAAACAACTAAAAATCTTGTTTTAAATTAAATGTTTCTGCTTTTCAACTAAATTATGAGAACTCCACTTCAGACAGGATTTGAAAATCCCAGTTAAAGTATGTGCAGTAACAATTTAAGTTATTTTGCAGTGCTCCGAGTTTAAATATCCTCCTTTAATTCAACACTGTTCCATTAAATGCTTTCCAAACGTGAAACCGAATGCATAAAATGTACTTTAATGGACATTTACACCTACAGTTGGAGCAAGCCAGAGCTGAAAAGCATTAAAATTTACAGTTAAGAGCTCAGCTCCAAAATGTGAGACGAGATGTTTGGAATGTTCGAAATCTTTGAAAGCAGCATGGGACTATACTAGACGCTATGATCTAAATTTTAAAAAAAGTAATGTTTTTTCTCTATGTAAAAACTGCTCTGGCCACATGTCAGTGAATTGTGTATGTTGTCATCAGGCCTGCTGTCAGGAAAAGTCTTTTATTCTGGCTATGCTAATAATGACAATAAATGTTTGTGTAAAGCTGTTGAAGAATCTAGCTGGTGATCATATGCATTTCCCATTTTTTTCATACAAAATCTTCCGCATGACGTGTATTTCATCCTATCATTAATAAAAAGTGATGTGACAGTGTTTTTTTCAGCCTTAGTGATGAAAAGACCAGGAAAATTACATAATGAAAATAGCTGTATCTTTGCAGTAAGTGTCCTTAAAAATGACCATAAAGTTTCGACCAGGTTTAAACCAGCGGAATGCTGTTACTTGTGTATGGCTACACCTGATTGGTCATGTTATAAAAAAGCAATGAAAATAAAATCTGTACAAAGCAATAGTGCATAATACTGTTGCCTGAACATATGAGTTATATTAACATTTATAATGGGCCACACTACTGCCAATAAAATGTTATCTTTCTGGGATAAGAACATTATTACGTTTTTAGTTAATTAGTAGACAATATAATACTTAGTCACTTTTTGGATTTTCTGTTTACAGTTTATACAGCTTGTTAAAAGATTTACGCTTAGTTACACTGCTAACTGTGGCCATTTAAGGGGCATGAACTTCAGTGTTGGGGTCAGTCTGAATGTTTCAGTCAGTGAATCAAGGTATCAACCTAAACACTTTACAAAGATGATAGAAAATGATGCAGGAAGAAATCTATCTGCTGTGGCATTACTTTAATTAAGAGTGCTGGCTGGATCCCTTTAATATGTTGAGTAATGTCCAAAGAAAAATAAAAAAAGGTTTTTAATCAAGCACCATTTCTGTTCAAGGACACTGCTGAATGGCAAATTCATGAATACAGCCCATCTCCACATCTTGTTGTGTTGAAACAGTGGAAGATACAGTACACAGTGCTTAAGGGAACATCTTCATTCACACAGTAATGAAACAGAATCATGTGTGCATAGATGTTAAAAGATATGCAGGAAAGATATGAAATTGCCAAGATATTGCAATGAATCAATACCTTTGTGATTAATCATGCTTTTATATCCATTTAAAAATTATCGTTAATTTATAAAAATCCAGGTAAAAAAAAGTAGAGTCAACTATATAAGTCAACATACTTGCAATGAATGAAAGTGTAAAAGTGATCCAAAACAACATCTTATGTATCTGGGAATAGACGGCAAGCTCACGAGTCAGAAACAAATCAAGCACATTTATTCAATTTCCTATTTATCATATTATATTTTTGTGTAATTTATAACTAACTGCACCTTCAGTGACAGACCCAAACAGCGTGTAAACTGCAAGACAATCCACATTAGACAGACAGCCAGTTCCTGTGACCCATCCTCCTTTAATAACTCGCTCATTCTGCTGGGGAGACTTCACTCACGGCCAGTTCAGTTAGCTAGGGCTAACCTGTCCTCACCTGCCCCGCTGGCCTTCCCATCACTAATTGTTGAGCTTCCAGCTGGACAATGGATGTAGGAGAGCTAATTAAGCTTGGGGTGCTCTGAAAAGCTGTTGGGGGGGGGGGGGCATGTTGTTTTCCCGCAAAACTGTTTTTTGGGCCTCTTAGTGAGCTTTTGTGCTCTTACTGAGCACAAAAGCGCCCAAAATCTGCCATAATTTCATCAAACAGTACTCTCATGCCTCATGGGCAGGCCATTGTCCTGCAAAACAATCCAGAGACTAGAAATGACACAAAGGGTAATATTTCGTAAACTCACAAATGAGCTTCAATTACATCAAGTGAACACGCTTAATATATCCAGTCATTAGCAAGCCGTAATGACATTTCAGGCTGAAGTGAGCCTGGGCAAATCATATTAGAGATTAGGTAATAGAATTATATGTTGTTTGATGATTATGTTCCATTACAGATATCATACAGCCACACCCACTTCATTAAAAAGGCGATAAAGTACTACTCAAGGCCTAATGCTAATTCAATGAGAAGTGTCAAATAAAGAATCATTACATTGTAAATGTCAACATGTAATTGATACCCACTTTGTTTAAAAATATTAGCTATTGAAAAACTGGAGTGTAGTACACAAATAAGTAGATTTTGTAATACAGTTGGTCCACTGAATTTAGGACATAAATGCTACAGCAGCAAATTAAATACTGGGGTTGAACTAAAGGTGACAGAAAATGCCAACTCTTTAGTGTTATGAGAGCTAAAAAACATTGTGCCGTTCTATCCCATTCTGAACTTTTCATTAAGTTCCTGGTATTTCTCTAAATTAATAAACACACAAGTCAACAACAATCTATCCCTGAGCCCTAAATAAAAACTGATTGTAGTGATAAAGGCACAAACTATTTCATTTTGCAGTGGGAAGTCTGGACTGATTTTTAGTTGTTTGATTGCATTCACGGATCTTTGTGGGGACCTGAAAAATGGTCCTCTCAGTGTCAAAGTAACAGGTTTATATTACATTGTGGGGAACATTTGGTCCCCACAATGTAATATACACATAATACACAGGCACACATACACATAGTTTTAAGACAAACCAGTTGAAGCAGAGTTATATATCCTATTCACTTGATTTGACAAAGTGAGTAAAAATTTGCATATCCCTTAACACTACAGTATTGAAGGTAATGATCAATACATTGTGTAATATTTCTAGTAATATTGCTTTATTATCAATACTAGCCAAATCCTAATGATGTTTCCTTTAAAATTCCTTGTGCAAATCGCCGCTTGTAAGTCGTCAAATTCCCTTAGTCGTCACCAAAATTCCGGTCCCGAACAACACAAATGAATGGATTTTCCTACCTGTAAGTCGACACCCCAATCGCTGCATTCCCGCACCCTGACTACTAGCACGTCTAGTGTTACAGTATATTTACTAGTCGGCAAAACGGCGAGATAGACATAAGTCGCCGAAGTGTCGACTTAGGTGTATCTCGTCAATTCTCTAAGTCGTCACTTTTAAGATGGTCCCGCGAGGGTCGACTTAGACCGGTTTTACAGTATATCTGATCATTTACTATATTAGAAAAGCCAGCCACATACTAAGCCCAAGCTATAACTGAAGTAAGCAGGTACATAAAATAAAGCAGCTTTTATTTCAGCATAGAAAATTATTTTAAAGGTAGCTCTCCAGGGACACTTATGACCACTTCTACGGCCTACTACTGCTTCTTGTAAAGTGGCAATATTTCCTGTTTCTCCATGCACAGCTGCTTGTAAAGTGTCCATGAAAAAGGGTTTTGGTCCAACAGTTTGGCAGTCCATTTTTATCAAAAGTAGCTACACAAACATTGTTTGAAATAAAATGTTTGTGATACCTTGAGATACTCTAATAGGTGAACAGTTAATTACGGATTATATTGTAATTGGGTCTTGCATCAAGGTATAAAACTCATAACACTACATTTTACATATTCTAATAAGTATATTGATTACTTCAGAAAAATCAATGGGTATAACAATATCTATTTGCACTGAAAACTAATGCTAATAATATACACTTAGTGGCCTGATTATTAGGTACATCTACTTGTAAATGCAAACAGTGAATTATGGGGCTGTAACCAAAAACATACTGTACGCAGAGAAGGTCAAGACATTCAGTTACTGTTTTGCTAAGCATTATAATGGGTAAGATGCCTGATTTTAGCAATTTTGAATGCAGTGAGATTGTTGGTGCCACACATGGTGCTTGCACATACAACCACCCTCCTTGGATTTTCACACATTACAATGTCTAGAGTTCACAGAGGATCGTATTATGGTCAAAGTCAACCATATGTCTATGGCTGAAAACATCTTGTTAATGAAAGAGGTCAGAGGAAAATGGGCACACTCTTTAAAGCTAACGTGAGGGAGAGGGGGGCGCAAGTCCAGAAAATTGGAGCAGTATGCAAAATTCTTCCTTTGAATGGACAACTCATGTACCTCAAAGTGGTTCTGAAGGCAAAAGTGGTTCCTTCTTGGTATCAGATAAGGGTCCCTAGTAAAGAGGCCACTAACTGTATGACAATAAAATATAAAAATCCACCCATCTGCCCACTTCAAACATCTTCTAGAGCTGAGGGACAGGGTGCAGTACTGTATGTAATAATAATAATGATAAACCACACACCAACTTAATAGACATACCTTAAGCTCTCTGAAGAAGATGCTGCTCCTCGCCCACTCGACGATGGAAAACAGGGTCTGGTCTGCCATCTTACACATGAGCCCAAAGGTATTGAGTTTCTCGTGCTTGCCACGGCTGGCCTGCTCCTGCTGCAGGTAGGCCAAGATCTTGGCCTGAACCTGGGGCTCATCTGGTTCACACTTCAGGAGCTCAACGATAAGGTGGGGGAAGCTGGGAGGGGAGCTACTTTGGTAGGTGTCCATGTAGGGGTAGCCCATGAGGGACTCGGGGGAGCTGGTGTATGGGTCAGGGTACTCGGACTTGATGGTGCGGCTCTGGAAGTGGCTGTAAGCCTGGTAGCCCTGAAGGCCGCCGTGGGGAGGCATAGCCATGCTGATGGGGGAGGTGACAAAGGGGCTGCGGTCATAGTCTGTGGGGGGCAAGGCAGCATGGCTTAGAGGTAGGCCCTTGGAGGCTGTGTGGATGTTCTGGATGGCCGAAGATATGGTCAGGTCCGTTGGCACAGTCTGCATCACCTGAGTCATGGCTTCAATTTTCAGCCCGTTTGCTCGAATCAGTGCCTTCTTCTGCTGCTTCAGGGCCCGGTCCCGCTTGTACATTGGGCCAAACTTGTTGCGTCCCCCTCGCATGCGGTCTGCTCTCACAGCTGATGTAGAATCAAGCAGAAAAAAAAACTAAATGAATTTAAATGTAATGCATTAAACTCCCATGTTAGTACCTTCGAGGTGTCTTGATGGTAGACTACACCAAATATCCCACCTCTCCCGGAAGTTCCGGGGGTCTCTTACAAACTCACAGAAGTTCTGTGACACCTGTGAAAAATCCAGTGCCTCGGAAATCTGTCCACAAGGAATCAAAAATGATTATCTGCCTAACCAATGGATTGGCAACACTACCCCCAGCCCTGTTCAGCAACTTTTACCGTAGCTACCCCCGGTTGACTATTTTCACAGCCATCACCCCCCTACCGCCTCACCCACCTCCCCGAAATCAATATGCCTAAGGTGGGATGTCTGCTACACCCTATACAGAAACACTGATTACATCTTTGCTTATTTTACACCTTAAAAGGCCACGTGACAGGAAACAAGAGGAGTGTGTTATTCATTTCTGGGCACCCCAAAGACCATTCTATAAAAGGTGTTCATGCAGTAGCCCTGGCTGACTTAAACACCCCCACACCCTCCACAACAGCTGAACAATGCCAATTATATTCTCTGGACCCCTGCCCCCCTGCAAAGACATAGTTCAGAACCTTAGTCTGTGGGGTAGGGCACAACCCGGCAAGGGGAGAGCACAATTACTCCCTCAGCAGGCACCGTTTCCTTTCCTGAAGTTTCTTTTTAAATAGCAGGATAAAGTCCCGCTATGAATTTAACGATATCGGTGCAAATTATAATTTGTTTACCAATTCATTTTCATATAATATAACGCGCAAATTACAGAATGAAGAAATACACAAGTCAAAGTTTCATAGAGGAAGCATACGTAATGGGCAAAATATAAAACAGCAGAATAACTAAAACGAGGTAACGAGATCTAATTCAGGTATACATTCATGTGCATGATGAATTTTAATAGCGTCGCGAAAAGAATCGCATTTGACCCGCACGTATAAAAAGGGCTTTTGGTTTCTTTGTGTCGAGGGTTTATGTTAATTATTTACTCTTAATTATTTCTGTTTTATGCCGCCGGTGAAGTCGACAGGCGCTGCGGCTGTGGGCGGCACTGCTGGGCTAGGGCGACCGGACGTTAGAGCTGCTCGGCTGCTGGGTGGAGTCGGGAAGACCACTAATGGAGCATAATACATCCGCAATAATAATAATAATAATAATAATAATAATAATAATGATAATAATCAAATTCGGTGGGCTCTGTCACAGACATATGCAGATCTGAGGGGACTTGACGGGGTCCCTCTTGGCTCTCGCGCTGGGGCGTTAAGGCGGGAACCTTTGACAGCCGCGGCAAACTAGTATAAGCTTTGCGCCGGAGGTGATGCTCCGAGCTTTCATTTTATCTACGAGACATGCGTCGGTGTAAAAAATTGATCAGAAAAACGTGTGAATCCATTATACATTATCGCAGGATTTTAACTATTAATGCTTCCAAGCAACATGATAATTAATGAGCTGAAAACGAGTAGCTGGCTCTTTTGGGAAAACACAATTAGTACAGAAGCTGAATGTTAAATGAGGCTTCCGCATTTTGTAACTTTTTTGTTTCTAATTAAACAAGATTATTTACATGCGCGACATACAAATTTGTCTGCAGCCACGGAAGTAGAAAATAAATCTATCATTTTTGCCCATCTTAAATTAAGAACAACGACAAAATGCTAGTCCTTCATTGAACTTCATTATACCCGTAATATATAATTCTTTGGTAAATTCATTTTATTGGCAGTGATCTTAAGCGGCAATGATTTTTATTCACCCGGTACTGAAATGTAATATGGTGTATATCTAGAAATACGTACTGTATGCTCAACCACTAAAAAGCACACTACATATGTGAAGAAATGACTACAGGCTCTGAACGGCAAGGGAAACCGTCAAGCAATCACAAGTCAACTTGGCATAAACTTAAAGACTAACAAATAATTTAGCTACCAGAATAGAATTATGATACATCTTTATGTATGTTAATTAAAAACACCGAACTGACCTTTCAGTGGTCTAGTTTATTAGTTTTTCAAGCATCATTAATGTATTAGCAAGTGCAACATAAGTTATATATACATATAAGTTATATAGGCTTATGCCATTTGCACAATGACAATGCTTGCATTAGTATACAGTTAAAAGACTTATGGATAAGCAATTATTTTATTAATAAACATAATATTAACATATTTAATCAATAAGTAACTAACCCCTGTCACTAAAACACATTACAGAATAAACAAACATAAATACATATATTGCAAATAATGAACACCTACTCAATTCTGTTTTCAGTTTACAGATACAAATTGCCATCCTTACTCACACATTTACCTGTAACACATTTGAAGCCGTCACAAAGATGCCTTCACAGATATTCTGTCCGTGGCCTATTAATTACTAGCATTTCCACAAAAAAATACTTCCCTAACAAATCACTAAAAAATACTAACTGATGCCTATATCCCACGGCTAGCACGTTAACACAAAAGTTCACGGTGTTCCAGTCAGCCATGCACCGTTGAAGTCAAAGCCCTAAGCTTATGATGACTTTATAAGAATTGTTTAGGGCTGCTATGTTACACAATGACTGACAACACTGACTCATAACCAAACAGTTGCAGCCAAAGTGCCAGCAGTAGGCCAGCTGTTACATGTGTCTAATCTGAATTGCCTCAGTAAAAACAGCTGTCACTAGGGTAACAGTAATATAAACGCTATAAGTTGTGCATGTCACTTTGGATTGAAGGGTCTACTGACATGATAACAGTCCATCCCTGACTGCAGAAGTTTTCACAGTAGTGGAGATCATGTTCCCCAACTCTGGGATGGCCTAACATGAAGGTTTCACTTCAACAAGGCTGAGTTTCAGCTATTTGTGAGGATATTCTACCAAAAAGGGGGGGGTGGGGGGCATGCTTACCTTCCAGCTTCATGCCAACACTGAGGCACTTCTGGAAGCGACAGTAAGGGCACCGCTTCCTCTGCGTCTTGTCGATCTGGCAGCTCTGGTTCTCTATGCACGTGTACCTCTTATTGTTCTGAACTGTTCGCTTGAAGAAACCCTGAGTGGGGAAGATGACGGGCAGAAGTGCTCTGAGTGTAGCACGCGCACAAGTCAAACGTGACCGCACACGTTGGAAGTAAGACTTCTCAGAAAAATGTGGCATTAATACAGCATTACTGTCTCCGTGAATGACAAAGCCATTCAAATATATCGTGTATAACCAAATTACTGCAATTCACATTTGTCACGGACTGACTGTGGGTCTCCAAGTGCAGATTCAGTATAGAGCTCCAGTAGCAGGTTATCCCCATGACGAGCTGTACTTAGAAATGAATAATGGAACCTGAAGCAGAGTTTGGCTTAGAGCTGGTTACACATTTATACTGCACTGCAGAACTGTGTAATAGCACGTCTGTCCTGTGTCATATTAAACCGGCTGAGCAACTATATCAGTAATCATAAAATACTTATGAAACATTCCAGAGTTTTTTAAGTTTCCTGTAAGGACAGAGCACAGATTGGGTGCATTTCTGCTTTATTCGTTACATTTCTATAGTAAATGTATGTATGATATTTTGAGAACAGCATCTCATTTGTGTTAAATGTTCTCTTTTGAAATTATAGCGCATGATCAATTCAAATAAAATATATAAATGCATAATTTATAGGTCTATAAATTATATATATATATGACGTCATATGTAAAATGACGCTATTCATTTAGTGACCTGGAGTTGATAAAGATAAAATAAATTCTGTTTTCAAGCAGAATCTTTAAGCCTGGCTACTATAAAATAAGCAGTAATGAGTGATGATTGTAGAACACTTCA
>JAABNX020000038.1:15605809-15617329 GCA_015163995.2 Mormyrus lacerda
ATAATTTGTTCATTAATGAAATTTGTAACCGTATGGTAAAACAGAAAACACGTTAATCTAAGTCAATATAATTCTTAAACACAGCAGATGGCTTCTCAGTTTTAAGGTGAAGCTAACCGTTTTTCTGTATAATAAAGTTTAAATCACTATAAAATATGTTTAATGCTGCTTATTGTCTATATCCTTCTAATGCGGACTCGCATATAATGACAGCTCATCCTCGCAAGCGCAAGCAAATGTATAAGTAAAACGATTTAAAATATACATTAGCGGATATTCTATTTGTATGTATGCGTAAATCGATTTTCGGCAATCTATTATCAAAGTACAGGAGTATTCGCCGACAAACGGGGAAACGTTTAAAAGTGAGACTGCAACATGATGGATCTAAAGGCGACTTAAGCATCATTGGTAATAACTGGACTTGCTGGACTTGACGAAGACATCCGCGACGGAGACGAGTTCAGATGGACGCCACATTTATCGTTTTACGCGATAAATCAAAGTTATGTCGTCGTGTTGCGTAATCGTCTATTTAATAAAACAAGAACTTAATATTTTGCCTTTTGTTAGCAACCTTCATAGTTCTTGGATCATTCAGCCAATGTATAATTACAGATCCAGTTTTGGGCTTCTAATTATGTTTCCATGAGTTGTCCAGTACGTTTGATCTTCTTCTGTGATATATGAGATATTAATGTCATTTGAAACAAGCAGAGGCTTTTTTACTCATTCAGCTCAGAATACAGTGGCATCGACTCACCAGATCCTTTAGTGGGTTCTTGTGCAATAATAGGTGCGGGGATCGAAGACATGATCAAGTATCAGGCATTGTATGAAACGTTCTGTAAGACTAATGTAGGTGAAGTTATTACGTGTACATGTTGGATGAAGCAGAGATTTTCGAATAAAATAAAGAGAGAGAGAAAAACCATCCCCTAGCTTAAAAAACAACCCAGAGGATTAATCTCCCCTCCCCCACCCTTAACATACCCCCCCAAATAATGACCTGTTTTAAACCTGTGTGTCTATCTCATAGGTACTAATCAACAGTATTCAAAATCCTTCTTGTGGATTGGCCGCTCTTGGCCACATGGCCCGGGACGGGTTGATAGCACCTGTCATAAACTGACACAGCGACAGATAAGAATTGCTGGCAAATAGGGCTGCAGGAATTATTAACTAGCAGCAAGAGGTGCTGGGGGAATTGCTCCACAGGCCGCAGAGTGTGCAGTGGGGAAGGTGGTAAACGGAGGTCAAACGACCTGTCAGGGGATCTACACTTGCATACTTTGAACTCATGCCTCTGGACTTCAGAGACTTATGCTCTTATGTGTGCAACATGCTCCGGTCTAAGCAAACATAATCACCTGTTATTTTCAGTAGGATTGAATGTCTTATAAATAATTTGATGAATTTTATACTTTCAAGAATGAAGTTTAAAATTTTCTTTTGTATTTTTTTGTCATGTTTTTTTTCTGAAAACCTGTTAATTTTAGCGATGAGCTTGTTAAATGGATCCGTGTTTAACTGACACTGTGATTATTTTGTTTTGCAAACCCGAACCCAAGCTCAGCTCACAGATTTTCCGCCAGTGTTTCTTTCCTATAGTCGTTTTGGCATAAAGTAAAACATTTGCTCCTAAATTGGAGAATTTGACACATTCCAATGTGAAGTTATCCAATGTTGAGAAACATAAGTCTCTCTAGGGATTTCACTTGCCTGTTTTCATTGTTTTTGGCAGAAAACATGACACACTTTCACAATATTAGCCAATTTCATAGATCCCAATGACCAGATGCTATAATAAATAGAAATTAAACTGGACTGCACGTTCCATGGGTACCTTCATTGTTTTGCAAAAGAAAAGCTGCAGAACATAAAGGGACCGTTGGCCTTATTCACCAACGCTCAGCTCATATCAACATATCAGTTCAGAAGAAAAGAAATTCTATAATAAACTGCCCTATTTGGAGAACAGTGGTCACATATCTGGCTGCTGCCCAAAACTTTGGAATAACCGTGACACAAACACACACGCACACGCACATGCATACAGACGCACACACACACACACACACACACACACTGATAACCAAGGTGTACCTGAAGCCCTTCACTTAGTAGTGAAGCACTATGTTCAGGCTTCTGTAAACTAATTCTCTCTTTCTTGGCATCAAAGAACTTTATAGCAGTGGCCAGAGCTACATATCAGGGCAAAATGCTATAGGGAAGAATGAGCACTCATTAAAGAAGGATGGTTCAAAGTTTACCTGGCTCTGAAGGTGTTTGTCTATGGTTATAAACATCATGAACAACAAAAAACAAAAGCATATCCGCGTTACATACAGAGAACTTCTCCTGGCTTCCGATCTATATTTAGATTTCGTAACTTCATTTTATGCTATGGATTATGAGACTAAAAACAAATGCGTTATACAAAAGGCAGAAACAGTCACACAAAACACGTCAAGGCAGGACAGCAATGGCAGAGTGAGAGGACTGTGTTTCATTTGCTGAGGTTCTAATGTCAAGCACTCAAAATGGTCCCCATTAGTTGATAAGATAAAGAACTAAAAGGATTTGTCACCCCCTAACTTATACCCTGGATAATCTTTTCCCTAAGATAGGAAATAGAATTTATAAAATAAAAATTTGAATTTTTAATTTAGCCCACACAAACTTAGTTTTCTAAGTAGCTCTGTACGTCTCCAGTTATATTTTATTTAAAATGTGCATTATTGCATCTTTTGAATATAGATACATGCAGAAAATCTGGCTCTTGGAAGCCAGTATTTCAGGATTCGAGTGTTGATATACACATGAATATTTTTCTCACAAAACAACATTAAATTATAGAGCTAGGGTAGAGCTATATGGCTTGGGGAATTGGGCCCGTGTAGATATGACAAGACACCCCTCGTCGGGAACGTCTGCCATGTTAGCTGTACAGAATGTCATATGTTCATATCTAGACGTAACGATGAGACGTTCCTGAGTTATGAGCATGACACTGTTCAGCCGAAGCGTCTGGCAAGCACAAATAACGCCTCTCTAGCTAGTATTCTTCAGTACCATTTGCTATCCGCAACTTTACTTAAACGGGAAAGAAGGACAACGCAACTGTTATGTCCATTAGCGGGTCAGGCGACAGTCATTGTACATTGCTTCCTATATGATGCTATTTTTGACAGGTTTAGGGAACCGCGTTTGATTGTGGCCGTCAGAAGAGCGACATGAGCCCAAACAATCACCGCGAAGACAAAACACAGCCGGCGTTAAACGTTTCGCGTTCCGTCTTATCAGGATCTAACAGTCATTGTCTTCACTAAGACATGGGAAATTTGCGTTTACAAGTTCTAGATTAGTCCCACAGGCTTGCTGCGGCTGACGTTAGTGATCGTTTTCTCACAAAAGACACATGAAAATATGAAAACAGATGTAGCAAGAATGTCAATGCAGTGTGGTACATTAAACCGGTTTAAATGTGTGCGTTCTTGTTGCTCCGGATAACGATAAAGATAACGGATAAGGAAACAATTAATCAGATGAAATATCTGTTTCAGGTGTATGTTATCCTAGAGCAAAGTCTAGTGAAGATCAAGTGGACAGACTTATCAACAAACAGAGTATTCCACTCTGATAATTTTGTTGTTCTTCAGAGATGTTTGCAATCTGCTACATTTTGGTCTATTTAAACAGTGATATGTCTGTAAACAGTTGATTGAGAACTTATGACAAGAATTTAAAGAAAAGTAAATTGCAGCCTTTTGTTAATATTGAAAAATGTGAAAGCGCAGGACCACTGGCGTGGGGGAGGCAGGTGAGGGGCAGGGGCTATCTTACTAAGTGGTAAACAATAATGAAATTCTTTAAAACTTTAATTGAATGTTTTCTGCATCTGCAGAAACTGGGACCCTTTAAAGCAAAGGCTTGAAGAGGCTGGCTAATGCACTGAGTTTGCCAGACCTCCGTCTGACCTCGGGATTCATGATATTGACAGGTAGGCACTGCGCATTTGCACCAATGTCCTGTTTTCCTAATGCAGAAGCACCCGGAGCAGAAATGAGACAGCCAGACTCAATGAGCTATGAGAGTTTTATTTCACCCAGTCCTAACAGAAGTGTAATAAACCGTGATGGCAATGGCATCCTGACACTTGCATAACCCCTTTAGACCGATAACAAGGTCATTAAAGCTGGTTCACATCAAGTCTTTTCACAAAACACAACTCTGAAATATCCAAGAAATGAAATATTTGTGGCAAATACAGTCAGATGAAAACTACATTATAAAAACTTGAACATGAAATGTAATAAAATGGCACACCATTTAATCCCCTGAAAAGTTAAGCGATTGTGTCTTCTCAAGATAAACGCTGATTGGACCAGCAGACAGTGCAGAGCTCAAACCTCTCGTGGCACTAAATACCCTGTGTTTACAGACCTGTCGGCTTTCAAGCTCGCGGCAAAAAGTCCCCACAGCGACTGTCCAAATGCGCATCATCTCCTTGTGGACGCCCTCTGCCTTTTGTGGGTGCCATTGTGACTTGAAGCAAATGCTGAGCAAATAGTTTGCCTAACCATTAACTGCTGGGTCCATTTAAATGGTAAATAGGAAAGGCGTTTATGCCCTGGAGATGTAAAAAACATGAAACTGCTTTACAAATGTGTTAAACATATTTTCAAAATATAAATGTAAGCTACACATTTTCCCCTTATTACGTGACAGATTGCGTAGTTTAATGGTAAAGCTAGTAAAGTATTATTTTATTATAAAAATTAAGCATCTAATATTGCATAAGCAGTGGGCTCTTGAGCAAGGCCCCAATGCACCATGGGTGCTGGATATATGGCTGAGTGGGTTCTGACTTCAGGCCTCGCTCTCGTCTGTGTGTCTCAGAGAAGAGCATGATGGGATATGCAGAAAGGAAAACGTTCCTCTGTATCGGTACTCGTGCAAATAGCAAAAAAAGTATCCTTTCATTTTAACATTAGTCTATTTATGTTTTACAGTATATATTTTGATAGTTAATATACAGCGCTCACAGAAAGTCTTTGGACGCTTGCTTAATTCTGTAAGAACATAAGAACTATACAAACGAGAGGAGGCCATTCAGCCCATCAAGCTCGCTTGGGGAGAACTTAACTAATAGCTGCAAATCCATAGGTTTCATAACAAAAGTCCAATGGTAAGCGATGTTTTACATATCCGCACATATCTTACGCACAGACATCGACATTTTCTTTTTATTTAGTGTCATTATTTTTCTGTCAGACTCATTCAGTTTGATTTTTGCCATTTTGCTCATAATTGCAATTGTAGCTCCCAAAGGGACACTAAACACAGACGTTTGGTGTTTTATGTTATTGCGAAGGTGTTACTAATTAAGAACCACACAAAGAGTCTGCATCTCAATCAGCTTTTTTATAATTATAATGTGGGTTTCAGTTCATCGCTACTTGAAATGAATGTTTTACTTAATGTATATATATTTTTGTAAATGAATAAAGCAATGGTTTTTATTATAAAACCAATAAACTGGAAATATTTTCAATGAATTAAGCAAGCGTCCCAAGACTTTCTGTGAGCGCTGTGTGCGTGCAGACGGCGCTGTGTGCGTGCAGAAGGCCATCATCAGTCTCTGTGCTAAAACAGCTCCAGGACTGTGGGAGATTCGGAGATGGACCCCGGTGCCCCCTCAGATGCCCTTTGAATATCCTGTCGATTATCTCTATCCCCCTGTTTCTGTTTCCAACCTGACTGTCAAGGGGAGAAAGTGCTGAGAAGCTTGTCAAAAGCAACATTAGCAACAGAAACTCTCTAATCAGAAGTGCTGATCCCAGAGTTCGTCAGTAAACATCATTACTGTGTTATTGTTATTAGCTTCCCATTGGTAAACAAATATTATAATGCTAGTGGTGTAAATGAAGGGCGTAGATGAAAAATAAATGCAGAATCGCTTCATATAATGTAATTTATATTTTTTTACATAAAAAACAATTTAAATTTACAAGTGCCTTGCACTATGAAAGATCCTATGTGCATCTTCACTTAATAATCTTCACTTTTTTCTATTGTTTTTAATAAGTAAACTGTCTTAAGGTGTATATTAAATTCGGAGTGCTTAACCTAATTTTGGCAAATTTGAGACTGAATAAGCCAGACCTTAAAGACTGAGAACGTTTTATTTCCAGAAAAATGATTTCCCTGTGCTGAGAGAATGACCACCCATGGCTGCCTGCTGAGAGGTCAACCGGTATTAATTAGAGCTGATGTCAGTGGTGGTTTTGTGGTGAGGGCACCTGGGTGTTAAGGCCTCAGTCCCCTGAGCCAAGACTCATTCTGTTTATGATGTCATAATGAAATGATTTCCAGGTTTTGCAAACGAGTGGAGTATATAACTTGTGTTCCTAATGCTCAACCTCATGCCAAATGAAAACACTGCAAACTTATAATATATAATGTCTGAACTCTATGCTCAGAAAATAGACTTCAAAAATATAAAATGTTAAAAAAAAAACTAAAAAAAAACAGGCATGTGGTGACTGTGTTTCTCCCTCAGTCCAAAAACATGCTCTGGTGAATTGGAGTTACCAGATTGTCCGTTGGTGTAAATGTGCACATGAATTGTGTGTGTGTGTGTGTGTGTGTGTGTGTGTGTGTGCCTTGAGATGTTGGCATCCCATCTTGTGTTATTCCCTGCTTTGTGCCCGTAGCTTCGAAGATAGTATCCGAACCCCCAGAACCCTGCATAGCACATACCGGTATGGAATATTTATGTTTGAAAAAAATACAGGGGATGCAAAAATGAATATGCAGCAAGTGCCTAATCTGAGGTGCAATTTTCATCATTAAATTAAATGATTCAGTTACATATGTTGCTTTTTCTTGTCCTGGAGCTGAACTATACTCGAATGAAGGTTGGATGTACTATTCCTGCGTTCTAAGCCTTTATTGGGAATTTAAGATTTTTTTTTTAGCATGAGCAGACTCCAGTAAATCTGTCACCTGGAGAAATTTGTCTCCTACCTCGAGGTAGGAACAAATTGTGGCTTTCGGGGGGAATGAAGTGGCCTGTCAGGATAGGTCATTTATCATCTTAACAAAAGGGCCCAGATCCTATCAGTCGAGCAGGGTGAACTCCTGTGGTAAGCAACTTCAGGAGACTCTGACCACCACATACGTCGGGCTAATCAATGTTCTTTGGAATTGGGAGACACTGCCTGTCTGTAACTGCCACATATTCTAAATAATCATACATCTGCTTGGGACTTCTTTGTGTCCTCTTCTCTTAATAGCCTTCACAGAACAAGTGCAGGAAGTGGATTGTTATACCTTTCAATTGGGTTTTTCCATTGTACCCTATAGCAAAGTTAAATTCAGGTGCATAAAATGACCAGGTCGTATAATTTTCTTTGGAAACAACCTCCGGAGCAACTAAAATAAAAATTTCAAGCGAAGCAAACATGATTCTGTCATGGCAGACCTGCACAAGGATTGTTTGAATGTAGGTTATAGTGAAAGTGTTAAATACCATTTAACACAATAATACAGACAAATAACAATTTTGATAGCAGACTATGCGACATTTTGATATATGTTTTTTGTCATTTCAGGGTGAATTTGAATTTCTTTTAAAGAAAAAAATTGCTTTCAAATACGCTGGAAATATGTTCTTCCTGCTTGCCATCAATCTTCCGTCCGACTGAATATTGGCAGCTTTGTTTGAGTCAGCACATCTGGCAAAATGGAATATGCAAACCCAGTTCTAAAGAGTAATTCATATTCGATACTGCGCCTTGGCACCAATGAACGCCCCATCAGCGAGCATGGCATTGTCAACACCAACCCCTCTCCAGAAGAAAAAGGAGGAGAATCTATCGTTAAACAGGAAAAAATGCCCCCCCCCCCAACACCCCCTACACAGCTTTGGAAATCAGCTCGGAAAAACTTCGGAGGAAAGCGCCGTCGTGCTTCGCGAGGAAGATGAAGCTGTGGCGGCTTTCGTTGCGCGGGGGCACCGCACGCTCACGGCGCCAAACCGTGACGGATGGCCCGCGCTCCGATTGTTGTCAATAAAGAACATATATAGGAAATAAACAGAACACGTTTTCAATGGCAGCACGCTGGAGAAATAAATCACAGTAACAGCCAATAATAAATGGATCATGCTTCTATGTTTTTAAAACCCGTGGCAGCTGTATTGAATGGGAAACCTTGTGTGGGAGAAAATAGACCTTTATTGATCAGGAACAACTGGAACAAAAAAAAAAAAACTGACATCCAGGAAAATAATGTTCCCTGGGGTTTTACGGACTTTGTGTATTGTAAATTCAAATTATGACTCCTTCTATAAAGATGGTGTGATCATAATGCCAATAAACACAAATATACAGCAAGACAATGCTTATAATAAACACGTTTCAGTCACAACTGATTTCATGATTGACATCTAGTATTGTACTACAATAAAAGCAGTTTTGATGTATCAATTGTAGCACTTCAGTATGATTATAATATGTATAAAGTAAACTTTAAGAATATATGAATGTTACACCTTTACAGTGGATTGTTACGGTTTCATGTTGATACCTAGTTAATAAACTCTTGTCACTGTTGATTTTAATAGCCATCTTGCTCGCCACTCAAATAAACAGTGTCAAATATCTGCTGTGGCCTTGTCCTTCTTGGTTTGGGCACATTATTAGACATCATTAGACCGTTCAAGGATTCTGGCGATGTTTTTTTAATATTTCTACGACAAAAACTCACAGAGCTTATCAAATGGTTTGGCGACATTTCTGTTTGTTCCTGAAGTTGGCATCGCCAACTAGAGGGGTTATGAGGAATATGGAGATCAGATTTAGGGGGAGTGAATTCTCACCTGTAGCTACGGCCTCCTGCAAAAACCACACTCTGTAGCTTACAGGCAGCACCGAATAATGGAGGATGTTTGGTTTCCACGACCCAAAGCCTAACTGCTCTCCAGTGTACACCAATGAACCAAAGCATTATGGCCCCACCCAACATAACGTGAACATCGTTGACTATCTTGTTAAAAAAACTGCATGTCAAATTCTGAAATATATTCGACGATGAGCCATGGGTGTTCTTAGGTCCGCTCACTTGGGGCTGTAGCCCTGAGTATTTTAAGAGGGAGAACAAGCTAGATTTAAGGAAGCACTTCTTTATGCAGCGTGTAGTCGGAGTATGGAATAGTCTTCCTGATAATGTAGTGCAAGCTGAATCCTTAGGTTCCTTTAAATTAGAGCTAGATAAGATTTTAACAACTCTGAGCTATTAGTTAAGTTCTCCCCAAGCGAGCTTGAAGGGCCGAATGGCCTCCTCTCGTTTGTATATTTCTTATGTTCTAAGCTGAGCCCCGAGTATTTTAGCCCCGATCTTCCTTCGAAAAAAGAAGGAAAGTCAAGCCCCAAGTAAACCTGACTTAGCCCCTGATCTTTCCAATAGCTAGAAATGCCCCTTCGGTGAGCCAATGTTCAGTTCATTGTGTTGAATGCAAATCAAATGAACATGTATAAATACATGAATAACTTTGATAAGAGCCAAATTGTTATATCTAGATGACTGGATCAGAGCATCTCTAAAATGACAAAGAGGTTGCTTCCTGAAAGTGGTCCAAGAAGGATCTGTTGACAGGGTGTTGGGCAGACAAGTCTTGTCAAGACTTATCCCGTATGGTACAAACCAACAGAAGGACCACTGTGGCACAAATGACAGATAATTTTAATGATGGTCACTGGAGTAATGAGACATGAGACTTTGCTGCTTATGGGGATGTTTACCCGTGAGGAGACCCAGGCGTCAACATGATGCAGCCGAAAATGGGATTCATCAGGCCAGGCAGCAAAGGTCCAGTTCCAATGCCTTCACGCCTACTGTAGGTGCTTTCCGTGCTGGGTGGGGGTCAACATGGGTACTCTGACTAGCCTGTGGCTATGATGCACTGTGTGTCACAAAATTGATTAAGGGGGACCCCCCCAACCACCAATATTTACCGACACCCCTATCTCACCCCTGTTAAACACCTGCACCATGTAAAAACTCTGTGCATGGCACTGTATACCTATTGCCGCCCTGTGCATCCACAGATAATGATTCTAACTGGAAAAGGGGTTACTGGTAATAGGTGGATGCAGTAGTATGGATTAGGCTGTCCATATCCACATGTGCTAATATCATCCTCATCTTTCTGTCAAAAAAATGAATGAGAGCACCGTACTGGCCAAGAAGTATGAGATTAAACTGAGTCTGTGGGTCTCTTTGATAAGCTGAAATCTGGGCAAAATGAAATTATAAACAAAAGGAAACTATAATACATATGTACGATCCTTCCTTTAACTCTGACATCATGGTCTGGCAGACTGTGCGACTTTTACAGAAGCAGGTGTATTCCGGAATGGAGCCCCCCGTTTAATTGCTTAAATGGATAAAGATACATCCATCAGTCTTCTAACCATTAACCTGGTCAGAGTAGCAGGGCGGCCTAGAGCCTATCCCAGCACAGGCAGCCTAGAGCCTATCCCAGCACAGGGCAGCCTAGAGCCTATCCCAGCACAGGGCGGCCCGGGGCCTATCCCAGCACAGGGCAGCCTAGAGCCTATCCCAGCACATGGTGGCCCGGGGCCTATCCCAGCACAGGGCAGCCTAGAGCCTATCCCAGCACATGGTGGCCCGGGGCCTATCCCAGCACAGGGCGGCCCGGGGCCTATCCCAGCACAAGGCAACCTAGAGCCTATCCCAGCACAGGGCGGCCCACAGCCTATCACAGCACAGGGCAGCCCAGGGCCTATCCCAGCACAGAGTGGCCCGGGGCCTATCCCAGCACCGGGCAGCCTAGAGCCTATCCAAGCACAGGGCGACCCGAGGCCTATCCCAGCACAGGGAGACCCAGGGCCTATCCCAGCACAGGGCAGGCTAGAGCCTATCCCAGCCCAGGGTGGCCTGGGGTCTATCCCAGCACAAGGCGGCCTGGGGCATATCCCTGCACAGGGCGGCCTAGAGCCTATCCCAGCACAGGTCGGCCCAAGGCCTATCCCAGCACAGGGCAGCCTGGAGCCTATCCCAGCACAGGGCAGCCTAAAGCCTATCCCAGCACAGGGTGGCCCGGGGCCTATCCCAGCACAGGGTGGCCTGGGGCCTATCCCAGCACAGGGCGGCCCGGGGCTTATCCCAGAACAGGGCAACCTAGAGCCTATCCCAGCACAGGGCAACCTAGAGCCTATCCCAGCACAGGGCGGCCCGCAGCCTATCACAGCACAGGGCGGCCCGGGGCATATCCCAGCACAGGGCGGCCCGAGGCCTATCCCAGAACAGAGCAACCTAGAGCCTATCCCAGCACAGGGCAACCTAGAGCCTATCCCAGCACAGGGCGGCCCGCAGCCTATCACAGCACAGGGCAGCCCAAGGCCTATCCCAACACAGGGCAGGCTAGAGCCTATCCCAGCCCAGGGTGGCCTGGGGTCTATCCCAGCACAAGGCGGCCTGGGGCATATC
>JAABNX020000038.1:15637771-15650529 GCA_015163995.2 Mormyrus lacerda
GTTAGGCCATTTATTCTCCTCCCATGGAGAATTTGGGGGGGGGGGGGGTTAGGGCTTCACTCAGGGGTCCAACAGAGACGTGACTATTAAGCAAAAGCCAGGGCTGAGGTCGCTGCTACCAAGGACCTGAGGCTGAAAGACTGCCTGGCATCTCTGAACTGACCACTGTGTGTGATTGTGTGCCCTCTGTGAGACTGGCATCCCAGCAAGCTGTGTACCCTAGCCAGGTGCCTCGTGCTTCATGGGATAGGCTGCAACATCTCCAACATCTCCATCCTCTTAACCCTGACGGGAGCGGGTGGGTAGGAGACACATCGACCAGTACGGTGTATCATAACCCGAGTAACATTCTTGCCTGCTACTCAGCTTATGCTCAAGCTAATTTTTGACCAACAGTGTTTCGAAATGCGTTTTTTTTTATAACTAAAACCAATTTTACAAGACACTTTCGAAGTGACTTCGCCAGTTTTCCTATAAAATACCTCCACTGGGACCAGACAGATTTTTTTTTTTATATTACATTTTAAATTCAACAATGGGATTTCATCAGCTGGACATGTTTCACCCTATTTCCTGGACTCCTGCTCCCATAGAGAAATAAAAAAGCTATTCCTTAGCACAGAATGGCCCCCCCAGCTCAGTAAATCACGTATACTGCAGGTAGGCTCAGTGTTTTGGAACCAGGAGATTGGCCCTGCGCACTATTAGGTGCTAATGAGACACCTTGTTGCATTCCTCAGGCCTGACACGGGCGCCAAATTAAAAACTGACAAGCCTGACCTCTGAATTGAGGTCACAGGCAGGTCAGTTACCCCCTCCCCCCCAGCTATACGAATATGTGTCTGGCTCTCGTAATAAAACACGCCCAGAGATGAGGCCCAGTGGTGGGAATAACTCAGGGGTGATCCCTGTGCTGCTTGTTGACATCTGCTCCTTTCTGGAACGTGTGTGTGTGTGGGCGTGCGGGGGGGGGGGGGGTCTTGAAAAGTTCTCCCTCATCATGCCATAATCCATCAGAGAAGGCAGGTCCATGGCAAGGTTTGTGTGTAGATCTTCGGACACATAGGCAGAAACTATTTCATTCATTTTAAGATACCGGTGAAGCAGAAATGAATTAATTAATTTAGATTAGATTTAGATTATCTAAAAATAGGGTAGGTGTAATTGTGATTTAAGAATTATTTAGTTCCTTTAGAAGAATAGATGATTTAATATTCTAAAATATATTCACTTTAATGCAGATATATATTTAATGACGTACGCACACCCTTATTTACAGAAAAATCGTTTGAGATGGGTTGGAATATACCTGCAGTACACGACAAACCTCTGTCACATTAATGTCATTCTGCACCTTTTTAAGAACCCTCTTTCTTATTTTTTGCATGGGTTTTAATTATTCCGCAGCACTGAAGAGAATCTTCGGCTCCCCTTAGCCCAACTCCATCCATCCAAGCACTCCCAGAAACAACCCCCCCCCGTTTGAATGCACGCCCCCAGGAGACCCCGCCCGTCCAGTCCATTAAAAGAGCGCGACGCAGTCAGGTCAAATCAATCCACGAGCCGGGTAACTATCATTTACTATAATTTAGCCCCGTCAGGCTGAAGGAGAGGGAAGGTTAAACGCGGTATCATCGCGGGAGCGCCATCCGTCTCCACGGACACCGAGCACGCCCACGGCTCACAGGCACGGCGTCACTGCGCTGCTTTGTGCTCCGGCACTGCAGCGAGCCACTGAGGGCGGACTGACATGCTCACGCACCCTGGCTCCCAGTGCGTGATCTGCAAATATTGTTTTAATTTTTTTTTTACAAAAACAACAGTTACGGTTCTATAGCTGAATAAAATTACGGGGCAGAGATGTCTAGCAACTCTGATGTGCATCTTGCCACCAGTGAATGTTTAATCGTTTCTAATGGGCTTCTCTTCTCTCGTGCCCAACTGATGTGGCGGAAGAAGTTTTTTTCTTTTTTATTTTTCCAACAAAAGACTCAAGAGATAAAGTGATGCGATTTGGATTCACAGTCTGGAGGAAACATTCTGGCAGACAGAATATTTCCTCCAGGAACTTCATCCTGCCTTTCTCGGCGGAGTTTTAAATTCAGGGTCACGAAGAACTATCAGCCTTTCTGGGATGTCAGTCAACTGCATATTTAATCTGTGTACGCCAAACTCTTAGATATATAGTGTATGAAATTAAATTGCTCTCTGAAACTGCTGTTCAACTGATGGAGTCCGTTTTCTGCGGTGATGGGTTTCTGATCCGTTGTTGATATGCTGCGCTCCCACGTAGAGGTCCGACAACTAATCATTTTTAATGCTTTGCGTCCCTCTAGTGGAGACACATATAACTGCTGGTACTCCGTTTTGTTTAGTCAAATATGTCACACATCACGTGAGAATAGAATTTTGCTAGGTTTCAACATTTATTTATCGCATATCATTCGTGTATTATAAATTTTCCTCTGGATTCCTACTGGAGCATTCTGGTATTCCTATATGGTTTGTAGTACGTGACCCAGTGAATGTGTCTCCTCATTACCAGTTATTTAGTGTAAGATTTGGAAGATAAGCTGTTAAAAGCATGTGAGCAAAACACAGCCGCTACGCTGAAAGTGAAAAACAGAAGAGGGTGTTTGGCTGTGGGTTTAATGTGGATTTTGTAGTTATTGTAATTGTAATTTCAGCTTTTGTCAGCAGTTGTACTTCCTGCAGTTCAGACTTGGTAGATAAGCAGCTTGGGCCTGGTCAGCACATGGATGGGAGACCCTCTAGGAAAGCTGGGTTGCTGCTGGAAGAGGTGTTGGTATGGCCAACAGGTCAGCCCAGACCCTGTGGTCTGTGTCGATCGCAGTGCCCCAGAGCAGTGACGGGGACACTGTAGCTAACAGGTTAGCCCATCCTGTGTTTTGTGTGGATTCCAGTGCCCCAGTGCAGTTATGGGGACACTGTGCTGTAAAAATGGTGCCGTCCTCTGGATGAGACATAAAACCAAGGTTCTGACTCTTTGGGGTCGTAATAGGTCCCTGTGCATCTTCTGAAAGACTGAAGGGCGGGACCTCAGTATCTCAGCTAAAATTGCCCACTGTGACCCTTTCAGATCTGGCCTATAAATCATCCCCTACATCTAACTGGTGAATTCCCTCCTGGCCCTTCACAACCTTAGGTACTGTGTGGGGAGCGTACTGGTGCAGGGTGGCTGCTGTGGCATCACCCAGGTGGGGGTCACACAGTAGGGGTGCTTGAAGAGGCTCCCCATTGGTTCGGTAAAGCGTTTTGGGTGTCTTGAAAGCCGCTATATAAATGTAACATTCGTTCACTCATTTTCACAGCCTGTCTTCTTTAAAGATATTTTGTCACAGTGGAGCCCGAGCTGCTCAATTTCACTCATGATTCAGTTTTGATAAAATGTGCAGTTATGGTGTTTAACCATTGTGGGGGGCAGTGCAGCTGAGGGCTGGACTGGGCATCAGGGTCTGGCTGTGGTTACTGGGGGTGGGAAAAGCTCCAGTAGCAAACTCAGGCATATAACAGGACTGGGAGCATGACAAGTGAAGCAGGGGAGTGTTATGTGACATCACCCCACCAGGGGGCCTCCATGCCTCTTTGTTTCCATATCAACGCAGGAAAAAATCTCAAGAAGAAAAACCAAACATACATTTTTAGGTCACTCAAACAAATATAATATTGGATACAGTACCAGTGGACACACTGCTTTTAATGCATTAGTCATTATTTTAGCTATCATTTGATGCAATGTAATACATATCAAAAATTCTAATAATCAAGAGAAGTGTTTGACATTTAAGAAATTTCTCAAATTTTAGACTCTTCAAAAAAGCCCCCTTTTGCCCCATGACAGCATTGCAGACTCTTGATGTTCTTTCAACCAGCTTCTAGATGTAGCCACCTGGAACGCTTTTCCAACAGTCCTGAAGGAGTTTCTATAAGTTCTGGGCACATGTTGGCTATCTTGCTCTTACACTTCAACTCAGCTCATCCTAAAGCAGCTCTGTAGGGTTAAAGCCGGGGTCCAGGTCATCCGTACCAGCACTCCATCTCTTTCCTTGTTCGCGAGGTAATACAGTACTTACAAAGCCTAACGGTTTGCTTAGGGTAATTGTCTTATTGAAAAACAAATCATTTCCCAAAGATGAGTCCACACTTTTGATTGGTACTTGTACATGCTGTAACATTATCAATAATACAACTATAATTTGAAAGCAATATCCCAGGGCCAAAATTGATATTATTCCTGTCGTACGAGTTGGGTTGCAGAAAAAAACAGTGACATGTTATAACAAATCAGGCTACATGGCACATTTTGGAGATTATTGCATGGATTTCAGTGGAGTAAAAATGGACGGATGGATTTCCAGACAGCAATATTGTCCTGCGGACGCACATAACTCATCAAGATTTCTCAATTAGGTTCTTAGCTAAATGTGTTTGTGCTATTGCTAATGTTACTGCTTTTAGCCATTTAGCATATGCCCATGGTCACTGTAGATGGGCTGTTTTAAAAATCATGCATCAATATAAGTTCAAATATAAGCAATAAAAGTCCCCACCCACCGCAATGACGGCCCTTCTCTCGCTGCTGCGGTTAGGGAGGTGCTACTGCAGCCTAAAGGTCAAAGAATGAGATGAGGAAAAGCCTCTACCCTCAGGATATTCATATTCTGCAGTCACTTACTCTTTATTGTTAGTTTACTCTTAATTTTGTTTGAATTTTATTTTATTTTTTTAGATTTCTGTCTTGTATTTTTTGCAAGCACAATCCAGGAAGCAGCTGGAAAGGTATGTTATTACACACGTAGAGCGGCTGATTATGTTTGTGATAAATAAACTTTGAAACGGTGAAACTCTGAGTAGTTCAGTGGTTCATTTTATCCTGACATCTTTAGCGTTAATTCCCAACCTTTGGTTTGTGCATCTAGAGTTTTCTTTTTCTCCTTGTGCATTTGAGAGTCTCCTCCCACAGTCTGAAAGTCTGCGGTAGGGTCAGTCGTGACTCTGAATTGCCCATTGTGTGTCTGTGTGCATGTGTGTGTCTGAGTGTTTGCATTACAGTGGATTGGCATGCCATCTATGGTGTTGTTCCCTGTGCGTGTCGAGGTGGGCACCATAATCACTGCAGCTTTGAACTGAAAGAGCGGATGAACAGTTAAAATCTGGAGCTACTGATTGCAGAGCCGCCGAAAATAATGGGTTTTGCAGTTGTTACTCTGGATCACTAGAGGGAGATCTTGAATTCTATATGGTCTTAAATGTAGTTCATTCTAAATCTCTAAAAGACAGACTGCTATATAACAACCACAATTCTAGCAATTCTAGAATGGAAACATAAAGATAGTATGTAACTTAAAAAATTTTAAATGCTTAAATTTGAAAAAAATTGCTTCTGCTCTTAAAACAACACTGATAAGTGTCATGCAGAGCAGTAAATCTACGTGAGTCAGAGGCTTTGAAAGACCGAAGAAACCACATGACGATCCTTAATTAAGGATCATTTATATTGGCAAGAAAAGATGATGGTTGGTTGAGTAGCACCCACCTTTTACCCATTCAAAAAAGATTTTCTGCACTGGGGCTGATAAAGATGCCGTAAGTCCATAAAATGTACGCATCTCCATCTTTCTGAAAATGCAGAATATTAATGAACTGCTGTCATTTTGTATCTAATCGGTTCTAAGTAACATTTCATGTGAACTGGGCATAGTTTTATTATGCTAAAAAGGCTTTTTCATGCCCTGACAAAAAGCGTACATATCTCATACAAAAGATTTCTTCACAGTGGCACAACACGCATAGTGTATCGCCGCTCCGAGGGAGCGCAGTTGCTGTCTGCCTGTGTCCTCCATACAGCTGGCCATTGTGGTGCCACTTTTCTGTGGCAAAGCTCATGTTTGGAAAATTAACATTGTTCTTACTTCAGCCATCAGTATGCCACACTTCTCTGTTCCGTTTTGGTGTTTGGCGCTTCGCATGACCGAAACAAAAGAACAACCACAACAATTGACTCCTTTCTCATTCCCGAAACAGAGTGGAGGGACATCCGATCTTCTGTTTTCAAGTGCCACGAATGCACACAAACACGTGGGTACTGCACTCTCAGTCCCGCACCAGCACACTGCTGTGATCAATACTGTGGTTTTGTTGCTTCTGCCTGTTGGGTCAGCTTCGAGCCCCTACACGTCCAGTGCTGAAACGATGGTCTGCCGCTTGTCACATGAGTCAGATACGATGGGGGAAGCATGTAATTCTCCACGTAGATGCCATTTTTATAGGATTATTGGGGGTTTCCAAAAAAAAAATAAAAAATCTCTGCCTGATGAGAGCAGCTGCACTGCAAACTGCCGGGTGACGGCTGCAGTGTTTTGTCCCCGGGGTTAATTTGCATCTTTCTGAGTCGCCTTTGTCGCAGTGCTTTGCTGGAAATCACCATTCTCACGCCAAAGAGAAACACCTTGCAACCTTCCTACAACCGGCATAGCATGTATCTAAAGATGAGGTACTGTATGTGAAGCCAGGGGTCTGTTTATGAAATGGACCTGTTTACTTATTCTTCTGTATTACTGTAAGTAGCTCATAGGGACTGTTTTTGTGCTCATTGTTGATGTTAACGTTTTGGCTGTTATTGATATTACTCACCTTCCTTCAGGCACTTTTTTGGGTGTTAGCTGCTGTGTTTGTCCACATTTAATATGTACTCATTCCTACTATTTTACTGATGCAATACGAGTTATACACTCTGTGCAAGGCTGCCAGACCTCATGCAGACCTCTGAGACTTGACTGCAGGTTGACGAAACAATAGAACATTTTTTTTTTGTCAAAATCCTCTGCAGGAATTTTGGGCCTATTAAATATCAATTAAAAATTTGTTGGAATTTGAGTCAAAGCATAGTCACTAGTGTGAGCTTTCCAGATCATCCCTAGAAGATTTGTACTATAGTTTTGGATAAAATAATAATAATAATAATAATAATAATAATAATACACATAGATAGATAGATAGATAGATAGATAGATAGATAGATAGATACTGTAGATACTCAGTGGAATCTCTCAGTGGTACTACAAAAAGAAAAAATTGCAGTGCTGAATTTTTTCAGCTCAGTCTTCCTGAGTGAAGCATTTAGCTCAGATTATTTTTAAACATGCAGAAACCTCAAAGGCTGAACTCACAGAGGGTCATGTGAGGCAAGATGGATTTTTGCCAGGCAACCCGTTGACAGATGTTCTTAAGTTCTCCTGCTCCTCCTCCGGCAAACTTTCCGTGCGCCGTAGCTCCGCCTTGGACGTTTCCTCTCCCCAGAATGCCAAAGCACCACGAAAGGAGCCCTCACATGCACAGAGGTGCAGAACAGGTGCCATAGTGAGCATTTCCTTTCATGCACACATCAGTTACATGTGTCTATAGAAACATAAGCAGGGAAGAATATTTTACACCCACTTCCACTCTGCAGCAAATTAAGTTTAAGTAATGGGACAAAGCTTGTTATAACACACTCAGTGTTTATTATTACTCCTGTCGCAAATTAAATGACACCCTTTACTTAACAACCCCATCATGAAAATGTAATAGTCACTGAAGGTTTATCTCATACTTCTAATGTCTAATTTTTGGCATGAACAATTTCTGAAAACAAAATAAAACTGACATTCGCCTAAATGCAAGGGTGTAGATTTGGGTGTGGATGGGCTGGATATGGTCCCTACCAGGATTGTGGGAGCTCCGTGTGTCTTTAAGGGGGCTGGGGATTCGGGGGTGATTTGGCCCCCACCAGTGCTGAAACCAAGCCTACACCCTTGCCTAGAAATATCTTATCCTGATAGATAATTAGGTGAATTTAAATCGCTTAATTGCTCATAGGTATAAATGGTTGGCGCCCTATCCTGGGTTATGCCCATAGCTTCCACGATGGGATCCAGACCCCCCCTGAGAAACAGGTATTCGGGTTACAAGTGAAATTATGCTTACCTGCACTTTACTAATATAAAATGAATTATTTGAGGTCCATAACATCTGTCGATAGAGTAAAGTACTGCAAATGTACTCAAAATGACAGAAGGGAAGCAATACATAACTTTC
The DNA here is from genome assembly GCA_015163995.2 of Mormyrus lacerda. NCBI lineage: Eukaryota > Metazoa > Chordata > Actinopteri > Osteoglossiformes > Mormyridae > Mormyrus > Mormyrus lacerda. The sequence continues at coordinate 15,645,869 of JAABNX020000038.1, forward strand.
TATGAAATCAGGAAAAATGGATGGAACTTTCAGTATAATTATAGTGTAATTATTGCAAATAATTGTGACATTAAACCGTACAGCTCCTTCAACTATTTAATATGTGATTCCAGTGAATGCCAGTTGGTAATTAACAATGGGGATTGTGGCATCCAAGAAATTATTCAATATTGCTGAAAAATATGGAAAACAGATAAGCTGAGAAAGGATTAGTATGACCATGTGCATATGGCACATTCAGGGCTTAAATACGTTGTTCTGAGATCTGAGCTGCACTGAATGAAACATCAAGAAGATTCATAATGGAACAGAGGGTTTTTCTCCATTGTTTTCATCTCCCTACGCTCAGGCCACACATATGGATTTCATACTGTTGAAAAAACCATGTGCAATGTTTCTAGCAGAAAAGGGGAATGCAAACACGGTCCAGTTAAACACATAACAATTACAAGCGGATCAAGGCCGGCCTGATTATTTTAATACCCATTTGGATATACAGCAGCTATACTAAATCATTATTTCCTCACGTCTCCTTTGAGACGCTAACAGTGTGCCAGGATTGTAAAGCTGACTGTTGTCTGGCTCGACATAATTGGACACCTGTACCAATTAGCAATTCAGCTAGCAGATGCTGGCAGGCGATGTTGTAACTCTGCTATTAGCCACAGTTCAGTCAAAGAAAAAAGCCTGGTCTGAAACTTTTGTAGCGCAGTTACAACTTCCAGGTGTGCATGACAGCAGCAGGGAAGTAAGAGTGCAGAACCGCTTATTCTAGCGGAAGAATAAGAGAAATCCACACTGCCCTCTGTCAGCTATTTTCATGCTAAAGCTCTTAGACAGATATTGTTTATTGAGAACATCCATTCATCCATCCATCCATCCATCCATCTTCCAACTACTTACACAACACGATATTATTGAGAACAATATTTATTTTATGACGTTTTTTGTGTTGTTTAGTGTTTTTTTGTTTTGATTTTTTGAGTCCTTTGTAGCAGTGCAGTGATTGGTGTAACTGAGTCACACCTCTGGAGAATAAGGTTCGATTCTTTGCCTGAATGGGTTGGTGTCTCATCCTGGATTATTCTCTATTTCCTAGATTGGCTCTTGACCCCTCCCCCACCCCAGCCCCGTATAAGACAGAGCGGTATAGAAAGTGCTCGAGTGATGATGAAATGAAATAGATTGACAGTGAATTCTTTGAATTTGAGTATTTCATTGGTTAGTCATGCTTCTCTTTGCCAAACCAACACATAAGGTGACAGACAATGGCAGCATCACTAATGGCATTAATGCAAACTCTGTTACAAAATTCTGCCATTGTGACAGTGGTGTCACTGTGATAGTTATTTTTGTTCAGTTACATAATATATACAATTATTACATAATACGTATAATTATACTTTTATTTACATTCGTCAAATGTAAAATGAGAAAACAGACACATGACTCAAATTCAAATGTATAATAGACAGACATTATGAAGCGTTATTTGCTAAACTTAGTTTTGATAAACATTGCAGTTTCAATAATGTTCAAGTTCAATAATGCCGATTTATTCACGGTCATTTGCGATAACTAATGAAGAAAATTTATCATCGGATACATATTTTTCCTCATCAGCAGTCATCGAAATTGCGGTCATGCTGTTGAGTGTCAGCTAGCTATGGCAGCCTATGGCCATTTCCCGCACATCATTGCACCCATTGTTAATACCATACCATGACTTACGGTTAAAGGTCAATGATAGCGTATGACGTAGGCATTACACAGTAGGAGTTGGCAGTACATAGATCCTCTATGGCAAGTCACAGCTGCAATACTCTGTCGCTCGTAAACCCAGCTGCTGTATGTCATTGCCAACTGCGCAAATAATGCATGTATTTTTTTGTTCTTTGAAGCTATTGAGCTACCATTCTCTATATCAGGGGTCTCCAACTCCGGTCCTGGAGAGTTGCTGTCCAGTAGGTTTTCTATCCTACCTGGCTTCTGATGAGCCACTCCTGCTCCTGGTATTTACCTGACAACTAGTGTGGCTCATCAGAAACCAGGATAGAAAACCTACTGGACAGCATCTCTCCAGGACCGGACTTGGAGACCCCTGATATAGAGAATGATAGCTCAATAGCTTCAAAGAGCAAAAAAAATACTCTCTCTATATTTTCAATGGCACAGAATCCAGTAATTGTTTTGGAATTGAACAGCGTAATACTACCTTGCATGCAGGAATCGATTTCAACAGGTTAAACAATATGCATGTTTTTTCTTGGTTATTAACATTAGATGCAACATGAATATTTTAAAGTTAGCAAAATTGTTATTTCTAGCTGTGGTCATGAGTAAACTATAAAATTAGTACAATGAAACTGAAGGGTCCTCTCCCATGTTACAAAATTACTGATAAACAGATACAAAATCAGACATGGATTCCACCCTACTTAAGACATATGCCATATACACAGTGACTATCTTAGATACAAATCCATATTTACACAGCAAGAAACAGGAGAAAAAGCAGGTCTGAGCACTCCTAGCAAATTCTTTCTAAAATTTGATAGTACAGCACTTTAAGATCTCCAAAGTTATCCAGTGATCCAAATACCTTTCTTGCTAGAATAATGATTGAATTACAATGGCATCCAGGAAGGGACAGCCAGCAGGAATCCCCTGATCTCCAATCAGAACACTGCTGCAGGACTTTTCCATACAGCGCCTGAATGAAACACAAGACGTCTTGGCTTGTCATGTCTGGCGAACACCAAATTCTTTGATCATAAGTGGTTCATGCCAGCTATTAACCATGCTGTGGAGGTGTGGGTCTGGGCCAGCTTTGCTACCTCAGGTCCTGAATGCCAGCTTTGAAGGCAACCATGAATTCCACATGCTACCCGAGAATATTCTACAAAAATGTGAGCCCAAACACACTAGGAAATCTACATAGAATAACTGAAAATATAGTGAGTTCAAAGGACCTGAAGAATGCACAAAAACAAGGTTTGAAAAGGTTGAGAAACCTCCCTGGTAATGTTAGAAACTGATCAACCTCTGCAATATAACTGTTCCCTTCAAATTATTTCTGTTAAAATGGGTTACAAAAATTTCACCAGGATCATGGGTTGGATTTTTTGTTTACAGAAAATAAAAGATAGCTAAATTTTTCACACAGTCAATTGAGGATTATTTTATTTAAAATAAAATTGGAAACCCATCAAATAAAAGCCTGCTTTAATTTGTTCTAACTTGTTAAGTTATGAAATGTTGACTACCTGTTATTTAGAAAAAAATTATATATTTTGTCTGAACATGAGCACAATTCTAAAGCTCTTCCCCGTATACTTTGTGTAACCCCCGTAAAAACCACAGTCTAAAAGTGTCAATAGCAGCATGAGCTTACTTTCCATTCAAGACTGACATTTTTCAAAAGGTTATTTGGAAAACCACAGAACCAAGAAGCGTGATGTTATTTTTAAAAATAGGCTGCAATAAATGTGCTTTGATATCAGTCTGCCAAAGAAAAGTTCAGCTTAGTTCAGTTTAGTTAAATGAGTTATTGCTGTTCATTGATGATTTACCTTTATCCCTAAGTGTGTCACTGAACAGGAAATCACTATTGAGGTCATACTTATATTTAAGCCTTTATATCAATAAAATAAAATGGAAAAATTCATATACATCATAGTCCATAATTTAAAGTGTACACGATAAAGTAATGAGTAATAAAATAATAAATATTACTGTATTGAATCATACGTTTTATTGAATGTTAAAAAAAAAAAAAGGAGAATCAATCTAAGAAGAATTAGCAATTCTTTGCCTCCGATGCAAGACCAAAGTAATACCTTGCTGTGGAACTAAAACTCTTCATTTTTCATTACTTTTTGATGGGTCATCAGCTTTATAGAATTATTTATATATATGCTAATACTGGTCCACACTTTCTATGTTGTCCATTGAAATGTTTTTGTTTTTGTTTAGACAAAAGTCATATATGATTGTCATATATGCCCGGAGTTGTTGAGGTAGAATGCTGTAGAATGTCTATATGTAATACTGAATATGAAGTGGGTCAAGATCACAGAATTCGACAGGGCTCGGGTGAGGCGAATTGGCATTTTTCTAAGCAGATCCCAGCCACATCATATTACTGTGGTCTCCAAACAAATGGACCATGTGTTTTAGTACATTGGTGGCAAAGCTGATTGCTCTGAAATGAGTTTGGTATATGTGCCCCTGTCTAGTAATAAGAACTACAGGGAATGCAAGGAACCGTCTCTTTTGAGCTAAAAAAACACCCTGGCCGCAATATTTTCTAAATTAAATTATGCATTCAGAAGAATACTTTTAGTGAGAGTGTAATGGAATTTCCCTAAGTCGACCATTTTTATGACATCGAAATTTTGGTTTTACAGTATGAAATGAAACCATCCATCCATCCATCCATCCATCCATTATCTTCCGCTTATCCGAGGTTGGGTCACGGGGGCAGCAGTCTCAGCAGGGAAACCCAGACTTCGCTCTCCCAACCACTTCATCCAGCTCCTCCGGGGGAATCCCGAGGCGTTCCCAGGCCAGCCGAGAGACACTGTCCCTCCAGCGTGTCCTGGGTCTTCCCCGGGGCCTTCTCCCAGTGGGACATGCCCGGAACACCTCACCAGGGAGGC
>JAABNX020000038.1:15650629-15664989 GCA_015163995.2 Mormyrus lacerda
CCGCACTTTGTCTGGTTCCTCACCCCGGACCTGTTTGCCTTGGGTGACCCTACCAGGGGCATAAAGCCCCGGGCAACGTAGCTCCTGGGATCACAGGAACACGCAAACCCCTCCACCACGATAAGGTGTCGGCTCATGGAGGGGGACATGAAACCAAATTATAGATATTTATTTAACATGCCAGCTATTCATGCCCCTAATATCTCCAATTATTTATGCTGTGAAAATTAATTTCTCTGACCGCTGAGACCTAAAATGTGAATTTAAAAGGCAGTACTCTATAAAATCATTGCTTCAATCAAAAAGTATTCAAACCTATTTCAATAGTGGAATAATAATTATTATAATTTGCACCATATTGTTATTCTTTTCATAGGAAAATGGCCGATATTACAGGAATATCACAATATGAACAAATGAAACCACAAGATCAATATGGGCCCTAAAACACTATATTAAGGATAAAACAGGAAATAACATTTTTGTCAGCCTAGGTAACGCACTACAGTGTATGAACCAATGACCACCCCTCCCCCAAATAAAAAGGGGTTTATTTGATACGTAAAAACTTCTTTACACCAGGGAATGATTTCCTGAATTAATTATTACGAACAAACCAATATTTGCATAAATTCGAATAATATGTGCTTAAGGCTTTGAAGATCATACTTAGGTGCTGTTTAACCTTAAGCCATAAAATAAAAAAAGATTATTTAAACTGAAGAATTCATCAATTTAGGATTATCTTTATTATCATATTGTTTATTCAAACACCCAATATACATTACATTGAGTTACAGTGGTATATGTTCTTACAGCCTGTTATAGTTTATAGTATGGACAAGAACAAGGAAAAAGACAAAAACTGAACCAAATTCACATTGACAGGTATGTGCTGAGAACTAGTGGAGGTGTCATTCTGGTACAACCTGGAGGGGTCGCCTTTAAATTAAAGCTGATGTCTCAGTCTTACAGACAGGTGAGATTCTATGCTTATGTATTACCCGAAATGTGACCCCCCCCGGCCTACGTAAGCCCTGCCCCCAAAAAGCCTCTTCTTGTGCCTCTGAGGTCCTAGGGTCCTTGCCTTGCTACACCCCCCCCCCCCCACAGATTTGCTTACTTTTCAGACAATATTTGCTTTATAGGTAAAGTGAGCTATAATTAACTTGAGACACAATGTCAGAGTCACAGATGTGGTGAAATTCACTGTCCTTCTACCGGATGATCTGGTCTTGTGATATGTCGTTTTTTTAGACAGATCATATTATAAATACAGTAAATGTTATATTTAATGTTATATGAGTGTAAATGAAATCTATGATTCCTTTTTTAAAATACACTTGAAGTAGATGAAGATGCGTAATTTGTAACATTTGTAACATTTCAGTCATGTGCACATTTGAACTGGAAAATGATATTCTGAACATTTCTGAAATCATACAAGTGAATAACTTAAATAGATTTTTCACGATGCTCATCGCAATGTCAGAGTTGATTGTTTTCTTCTTCAGATATTAAGGGCATCTTGGTGAGCGGTCAACACCTTGCCTGAGTGACGGGAATATCCTCTGACGGCCGTGTCACATCCTGTAATCTCAGGAACAATGAGACACAGCTGGCCTGAGGCCTTGCTCTGAAAGCCAGATCTGCCTTCCACAGAAGGGCAGCACTCTGTTTCGCGATTGTAATAGCACATGCGTGCTGTTTTCTTTTCAAATATATACATAATGCAGGAATAGCATAAATGAAGCTCGCTGAGCTTATTGGAGTATGTTGATGTAACAGCGTATGTTATCTATGTAATGTCAGTACTGAATTAAAGAATTATTATATAAAATACAATCACACAAGAGAAATAGGAAAATGAGATCATCGCGGCCAATTCTTATGCAGCAGGAGCTAGCTAATTACGTAACAGGAGCTAGCTAATTACGTAACAGGAGCTAGCTAATAACATACATAAAAACGAACCAAACCGCAAGCATGCTTTTTGTAGGTATGCGATGAGTATAAAATCAATTAGGATAACCAACATCAGGTTTCCAAATTTGGCCCTCCTTTCTATGGGTGTATTTCTTTCTCATCTGCTTCAGGACACGTATCGGTGTTTTTGTCGGTGTGGGAGGTGGAGGAGTATTCTATAAGTCAAGCGTTTGTGTGGCACACCTGCACCAGTGACCTCATCTGAGGTCAACAAGCAGGGTCTGTGTCTGCTCTGGTTTCCTCTAACCGTGACGTAAACACGTAGCTAGTCTGGTACTTACTTAAACATGCTCCTCTAAATGGAAAGGGTAGAAATTCTTTATATATATTTATTATTTATTTTACTCTTTCCTGTTGTACTTCATGATCTCCTATAATTATTTTATATAATACGGTACGTTTACGTTGCATGATAAATATTCACTAGATAAGGTTTCACCTTGTTTATATATCTCATTTTAGATTTTAAGAACATCTGCTTGTGTGAGTAAATAAGATAGGAGTGATTAATTCCTCTAGATTGCACAATGTTGCAAAAACGCATTACAGTATTTTAGTCTCCATTTCAATCAGTTTATGATTCGTATCCCGCTTAAGTTTTAAACGTCCCACTCTTCAGTCATAATGGATATATGCTAAAATATATTTCATGTTTTCATAAATATATTTCATAATTGAGCATATGTGGTTACTTTTTATCCTCACTAATTCATTATGTATCATTGAGTCAGATGTTTAATTATTAAGAAGATATACCCTTAGTGGCCACTTTGTTAGGGATACCTACAGTGACTGGTACTGGGTAGGACCTTTGAGGGCCAGACGGGAGAAGCCTTTCTGCACCATTTGCTGTACTGAGCTGTAATTCTTCCATTCGTGGCCTTGCTGTTAGTTTTAATGACCTTGGCCATTCACCTCCAAACTGTTACTTCATTAACAAAATGTTTTGGAACACAAGACTGCCACTGATTGAACACTAATTGTTCATTGTACTATTTTCAATAAACTATCACGTCTACTGTTCAGAGGAGTAGGCTATTTGCATTAACAAACAAGAAGATGTGCCTAATAAATTGGCCGCTGAGTGTTTAATCACACATACGGCGCATAGGGACATTCTGCATGCAGATACAGTGACGTTCCCTTTTCATGTCTCTTATGGCTGTTTGGATTTTCTACGACCGTCACTTTTGAATTCATCACAGACGTTTTGCCTTTGATCTTCTGTTCTAGGAGATCTTGCCAATTAAGCCTTCTTATGACTCATTGGGGACCTTTACATCTGCAACAAGAATTACCAAAAAATTATCTAGCCAAAAAAAAAATGAACAAACCATTCTCAGAAATAAAGATGAGAACGAATTTCCTAAAATATCAACTAGCAGCTCTTCCTGTCTCCATTCTTGGTAAAGTCTAGTGGGTTTACAGTCAGACCTAAAATTCATTTTTTCATCTGCCTAACTTTTTGGTCTCACTAACAAATAACATATTTATAATAAGATTCAATATAAACATTTTTTTAAGTACGAAAAAATATATCATTTATTCATAACATACAAATAGGCCCTGTGGAGTTTAGCCGGAGTTAACAGCTTTTGTTAGAAATATTTAAAGTTGTCACCAAAGTCTATGTTACACAAGGAATCACTGCACTGCTTGTGTGCAGAATGACAAAGAAAGGTCATGTTTCAAAGGTGACAAAGAGGACGTCTTACACCGCTTGTTTTGTACCCTGCTTGGCAGTCACAACGTACATATTGTCATGGTGATTATTTGTGAATTGTGGCCAACTATGCTACCCCTTAGTGTTGCTGTGAAGAACTGCGTCACACCTAAAAACATGATTCATCACAGACATGCAACCCAAATGGATCTATCACGGGTCTACACATCCATAAGGGCCATTTTAAATATCGAAATGCTAGCTTGTGTACATACTGTACGATAAAGATGTATTGTATTGAGCTTGGCAACAGCATATTAATTAAATCATAGTAGATCAAGGTGTTTTTTTTTTATTCATATTCTCTTTGAGTGTTCTAAATGATCATTGTAAAATCATCTATTTGTTAAACTGATGTTAATGTATACAGTACCTGTTCATCTCACCTGTGCTGAAGTCAAGTTACTATGCTCTATTCCAGATTATGCTTTGCTTGATGTTTAAAATACAAACAAAAGATTAAAATGGGCATTATTCATACTCTTCCAGGCTAATGTCTTGTCCTATAGCTCGTAGGCATGAAATGGATGTAGAGTACGCGCATGATTCCCTGGATAATGAGCAGAGCATAACGGTTCAGTTGTGAAGCCAGCCAGGGGTCACTGAAGCACGGACGTGGAGGAACCTTTCAGGAAGGATGGGCTCAGGTCCCTCAGAGATATGTGTGTGTGACAGACACCCTGGGCAGGATCCAGTCACAACACCAAAAGGAAGGATGCCGTCTCTCTGACCAGCATTCAAAGGAACGGTCGGTGACTCATTCCTTTGACGGACGAGCATAGTTCCCGCGCGTGTCGTCGCCGTGTCATTTCTGCAAGCCGTGTACTTTTCCCATACTAATCAAACCACCCCGTGCAGGAACGCACCCTAGAAATGGAGTCAGACACTGTTCACGGCGGCAGAAAACTCAGAAGGGGGGCTAGGATTAATCTGTTAGGGCTGACAAACCGCTTGGCGTAGCGTTTTCCATAAACTCGTCAGTACTGTAAATCTGAGCGCATCAAGCTGTGCATTAATTCTGCACCAGTGCAGAATCAGTCACTACGTCAATCGAGCTGCCCCAGATATTTAGACATTTCGAGATTTTTTACTTATTTGATTATAACATATGTTATCATTAAAAAATGCACAATTGTATTGCTGTTCATTTATGTATAGCTTGAGCTTTATTGATCCCAGAAGGAAAAATCTTAGAATTTTACATCCTGTACAGGGTGTCCCTGTTCTCTCGGGGATTCTGTACTAGGGAATCGGTGGAAATTTGGATTTGGAAGGGTTTTCATTTTAGGGTATGTCATAGTAATATTTACAAAAGCTGGAATGTGTACAAAAAAAAAAAAAACATGTAAATTTCCACGTAAAAAGAACTGGATCTGTATTTGAACCCGTTAACTTTTGAGCAATTGTGGATAATGGATACGGCAACAAAACGGCATAAAACAGATGAGTGAAAGGGATAACGTGTGAAAATGTCTGAAGGAGAGCAAGACAAGGACCAAGGACACTCCAAGGGAAGGGAAGCTGGGAGCGTGTGGCAGAAAGGCAAGGCCGCCTCGGGTTCTTTTGAGGCATATTGAAGCCGTTTTAATTAGCTTGAATTTTAAATAGACCCCCCTCCCCTCCATTTTTACAGCAATAGCTAGTTACCTAGCTGGCTGCCCTCGCCAACCTGTAGAGCTGATTGGTGCAGGGGCCCAACAATCTCTTAATATCCCGCTGTGGCCATTTACGCAGGGATCACACAATGACATTAAAAATGCTTTCGGTGTGGGGAGGGGGACACAGAGAAATATTGGCTTTATTTCTATTACGGCGGGCAGAGCAGGTCGACCGCGTGTGCGAGGCCTCCGCTGTTTGTAAATTACGGCGTGGTGAAGGAGAGACAATTAACAAATAAAAGGTGACGACTCTCCACCAGGCTGATGGCTTCCGCGCACCTGTTCCCCGTTTGCACGGGGTTTGTGTTCTGACCTCGTTCCATGCTAGGTGTCACACTGCGGTGGTACAGTCGGATTATAAACCTGTTTATTATTATGATGTTTATATCTTACATAAGTGAGGTGAGAATAATCTGGAAGGTCTAAGGTTTGTATAGAACAGGACTTTCTATGGTATTCTTTCAATACCACAATACGTTCAACAACCTTCAGGACGAAAGACTGAATAATACATTTTTATTTTATATTATATATATATATATATCTTTTTTAAACGTCATTGTGATATTGTATAATGTTTTGAGGAAAGACACTGATGTCGATAGCATCCATCCGGTCTTTAAAATTGGCATTTAATTTGATTCGCTTTCATTTTTCAAGGCTACCTACATTTTTTTTCTTGCAAAAAGAATTCAGTGACCACTAATGCCACTTCTGTAGTAAAAGCTTGGATACGTGAAACTGCTTTTATAATATAAGAATAAAAGAAACTTAATGGGAAATGTTTTTTTTTACTGCATTAACTGCATTTAATAATTATGCATACATTAACAAATAGCAATGATTTGACATAGTGGTAAATGACTACCTGTTTTTTTTTTTTTTTTAATGAATGTAAAGAGATACACAAAATACATGTCAATTAAAAACAATAGAAAATATTTTTAAATGACAATTGGCATGTTAGCAATGTATAGTCATGTCATGTTTTTAATTTGATAATGAAAGCTGCCATCATTGCCTTGCAATTCCGTTAATTACACAGTAGACGAACATATCAAATAACACAGAGGCCGTTCGCTTGCCTTGTGTTCTACGCGTCCTGCAGTAGGTTGCAGACTCCGCATGACCCTGTACTCATGACGCGTTTGGAAGATGGATGCATGTCTGCAAGACCATAAATCACAAAAATACCTGGGAAGACCTTTAAAATCATTAAAGAGAAGAGAAGACCGCTGATCTGCGTGCAAACTCAATTAATTCTAAGTGCGTGCTTTTTGATTTTGTGCTGTGAAGTAAAATGTTTATTACAGCCTCCAAAAATCTAACACTAGTAAAAATATCGGCATAAAAAACACACGCGCCTATTGGGACTGAGAGGGAGCAGCTAAGGACAAGAGGAAGGCAGTAAAATCCAGGCTGTTTTTATTGAAAACATGCAAAGCTAGTTAGCACACAAAGAGCTGAAAAATATAGACGGAACTGGAAAAAAAAAGTCTCCGGCTCATTGTCAGGTGTGTCTCTCAGGCTTCGCCGCTTCAGACCTTCTGCAGCAAACAGAGCAGAATTAAGAGGCGGCACCGGCTTGTGACTCCTAACACTGACTTTGTTATTTCCAGTTACGCGCTCATTTGTCGTTTCTCAGGGATACGGCTGAGCCCTATGGCTTCTCCCCGCCCCCGTCGGCACAATGTCAGGCATGAACCGCATCATGCTTTGATGAACAAGTAGGCCACAGCTCTCTATAGGTAGGGGTTGAATGTATGCAAGGGAGTTCCTTGCATTTACACGGTGAATCTCATTGCCCTGCAGGATGTCTGCATGGACTGGCCTAAATAGCTCCTACCTTCAAAAAACAAAATAAAATGAACTGTACATGTTTTCAAGAATAAATAAAAATAAAAGGTCCCACCCCATAGGATGCGAAGGCGATGATACCAGTAGCTAATCGGCTAATTGACTTTGGACATTAGTCTTTGCCGTAAGAGCAGTGAGCACCACTATGATGTCTCAGATGTCACAGATTACTCTTCCAGCTTTGAGGTCACAAACCCGCATGCTGTAGATATTTTCAGCAGCCCTTTCATATTTTTATACCCTGCTGGCGCTAATCTCAGGAATGAGAATGTTTTACAGTTGATTAGACCTGTGTCAAAATTAAATGAACTCTATGATCCTTCAAATCCTTGAGTATGAAAGAAGTGAATATATTTAAAAGGTTTAAAGGCTTTTCATAACGTTTTTCCCCCTAAATATTATGGTACAGTATAAGCACTTCCTTGGATGATTAGTTCCTCTTTTGGCAGCATTATTTACAGATATATATATATATATATATATAAATTAGTGTGCTGTTATGTTTTTTCTACAGATAGTCTAGGACTGCAACATTTGTATCGATCTCCATTTATAATTGCCTTTGCAGTTCTTTTGTTTATGATTCTCAGGTGCACATGATGACCTGCCATGGCTACATTCTACTAGCATGATCTAGTAGCTTAGCCTCTTTTGAAAAAGGACCCAGTCTTCTGGCATTTTGCGTGATGGAACCCGTTATGCTCGAAGGTGCTGGGGGCTGGGGGTCAGACTTGACGGGCTGCGCTTTTCGGCGCAGGGCAAGACTGGGGCCTCCTTGCGAAACGTACAGGTGTGGGGGGGCCGGGTCGGACTCAGCATAGCGGCTCTCGATTCTCTTCCGCGACGGCTGACGCAGAGGCTTTGAAGACAGCGCGACGCTTCCTCTGGTGGGTGGTTGCTTTTCCCCTAACGACCGTTTCCCATCACTGGCCGCACAGCCCTACCTTTCTCAACCGCCGCTTTAACGGTTTCTAACCACTTCCACCTTGTGCGCTGGGTGCTGGGCGCCTCTCGCTCTGCCATGTGCCACTCGCAGCTGCCAGGTCGGCAGAGCAGATAACGCTGCACAGGAAGGACGACGTGCAGTTTCAAAGACGCGCGTGGAGAGGACTCCACCGAATGCACCACGCAAAAGCAAGTCGGGAATTGGTGCCAGTGGTGATGCGTTCCTGCGTGCCACAGCAGCCAAAGTGTTAATGTAACGTCTTAGCGTAAAGAAGCCGGCCTCTCTAATCTCAAGTGGTACATAGGAGGCGGTTGTTAACATGATGTACTTTAAATAGAACCGGGGTGAAAGAAATGTTTTTTTGTTTATTCTGCAGATTAAGTTTCTGTCGGTGTAACTTCTTGAACCATTCGTGGGAACACATCAAACACGGCATCACCGTCGACCATAACGAAAACTGAACATTTTTTGCCTAATTTAAAATGAATTAAAAAGTGATACGTAATATATTGATTATTCCACTATAAATGTACTATCTCTTACTGAAAAAAACAGATTAAACATTCAACGATTTCACAGCATTATAATGCACATTGATTCAATGTCAGTAACATAAGACCTTTGGGCTATATAAAAATATCATTTCTTTACATCACAAACAGTCCATGAAATTTTACACCAACTGGGTTAGTACCAGTGTGAAAGGGAACGTAGAGACACACAACTCTCGTGCATTGGCTGTTTGTGGTTCTGAAGTCCCAGTTCCCCGGCCTCACCTTCAGTGCATGGTACCAAAGTGATATCCGTGAAATGGTATAGCATGGAACCTGTGTCGGAAAAGTGGAATAAGGATCAGCTATGGAAGTGCTGTAACCAGCTTAACCAGCTGTGCAAATGGTTTAATTGCTGAGTAATAATAACACAAGCAGGTTGTATGTAACTCAGTTCAAGCCACTCAGGAAAATGTCTGAGGAACAAATTTATTCACTGGAAGAACCAAAAGAATCATTATTGGCACGATAAAATGTTTTGTTTGTGTATGTGTCATTTCATGAAAGCTTTAAGAGTGTATTAGGAACGCATTCTGCCTTTTATTGACTAATAAAAATGAGCACAGTTAGAAAGGATCTGGCGAAAAACCTGTTTAGCTAAAAAGATTGAAAATAGCAGCAGAGGATAGTTAACATTAGTTATGATAGGTAGCATAGTCTGTTTTTCAATCCCTTCTGATGTGGAACATTTTTGCAATTACATTCGTGAAGAAATAAATCTTATTAAATTCTACAAAGAAAACAAAAGATCACCATCAAAAGAAAATGTCGTCTCTCTATCTGGGGTGTACAGTATACAGTAACACTGCTATCTTGCTCAAAATGTTGCTGCTATAGAATGACATGGCTGCGTGCAAATCCTAATGATCTGCCACGGTTGGGGCTGTGGGCTCAGTACCAGGATTTGTGTGTGTGTGTGTGTGTGTGTGTGTGTGTATATGTGTGTGTGTACCCCACATTGTCATAAAAAATCAGTTTTTTTTTACTTTGACCATTTTTCTGGTCCCCACAAAGATCTGTGAATGCAGTCAAAAAAACAAAAATTGCCAAAAGTTTCGTATTTTGCTTGGTTGATTATGTTTAAGGTTAGGGCTGGGTGGGGGTCAAGGTCGTCTTGTTGGGGTTACAGTTTTCCCCATAGAAATGAATGGAGAGTTCCCACAAAGATATAATTACAAACCTGTGTGTGTGTATATGTGTGGATTATGTTTGTGTTACATTGTGGGGACCACTTTTCAGGTTCCCACAAAAATCTGCAATTACAAAATTGCAAACCTCTGTATGTGAGAGTGTGCACGTGTGCGTGGGTGTGTGCGTGTGTGAGAGTGTACACGTGTGCGTGGGTGTGTGCGTGTGAGAGTGTGTTTCCATGTCATCCCCCGGGTTTGCGTGGGTTTCCTCCTGCAGCATGACGGCATGCTGAATTTTTTTGGATTGGTGTCTTTAAATTGTCTGTTGTGTATATCTGTGTTTCCCAGCCCGTTACTCGGGGGCTCCCAGATGGTCCACATTTTTGCTGCCTCCCAGTTCCCGGTAGGGAGCAAAAATGTGAACCGTCTGGCAGGGTACTGGGAGGTAGCAAAGATGTGGACCGCCTGGGGTCCCCGAGGACCAGGCTGGGAGACATTGGTGTATGTGAGGAACTGCTGCTGAGCGCTTTGAGACAGCCTCCATGCAAGCTAGCTATGAAAAAGGGATGGACACTCTGCTACAATAACTGAACAGTGAACAGGGTTCTGTTTTCAGACTACTGGCTTTTTACAAATGGCACATAGCAAGTCCCTTTAAGCCATAATTGCCTTTCAGATTATCACCCATGTACTCACTCATCGGTAACACTTTACTTGAGGGGGTGAAGTAACACTCAGTTACTACGGAAGAACAAATCATGAACAAATATAATAACTAGATAAGACAATGGTACATAAACCATTATGACTGATTAATGATGAACGATCATGGGATCAGTATGTAACTAACACTTAACTTTTGGTTAAATGGATACATTAAGTAAGATGGTACCACATAAGTAAAGTGTTACCCACTCATCTATTTCTACTAAATATGTTTGTAGCTTTTTAACCTTACAAATAGTAAGTTTTATCACCAACTCAAGATCCAAAAAAGCAGTGCATGTTTGTATTACACTAAAGCTCAGTGGAATCATGGGACTAAGTTATCACACTGGAAGGTTTATGTGTGACAACAGGGCACCTTTTCACATTACTCCACACAGGATAAATCCTTTTGTCCTGAATCCCTGCAGTCTCTGTCTGTGGTCTGGCACGTCGAACAAAGGGCAGAATTCGCTGGCATGTGAGCAGAAACGGTGTAGGGATATTCTTGGCCGGATCCCCTTTATTCAGCGTCTTATTGGACTGTGCCATATCTCCTCCGCTCTTACACTTGCACCACCACTCTCTATTCATAGGTCTCTTGTTTCTAGGCAATTCCAGTGTATCACCAGTTTAAAGTGGGCTCTTGTGGGGGGAAAAGCTATTCCGTGGAGTTTGTTGCTTTTTAAAAATGGGCCCTTTCAGCCCAGGGTCCTTTTGGAAAAGGGGGCGATCAATGCTGCCTATTGAGCCAGGGCTGCATGCCTTACTCTGCACTCTGTTACCAGTGATAGCGATGCTGAAGCGTGGGCCTTTACCATGGAACACTAATCATGCCAGACCATGAGCACGTACAGAACTGAACAATTAGCAATTCCATAAAGCAGGACAGTTCCAGTCAGACTGGAGACATCGTGATCATGAAATTTTGGGCAAAATCAGGTCCTGGTTTTGAAAATCTGCGCCGCTGGATTTGCGCACAAAGCTGCCGACGATTCACAGTTTTCATCGATCGTTTTGCCACTGAAAGGGATGTAAAATATGTGGCCGCAAAGCAGCAGGGTGATTAACTTTATAGCAAAATAACACTTATTTTTAAGATTACCGCAGGAACGTGGTAGGGGGTTAATGAATAGAATCATGTGACATGGAAATAGCAGACGGGGATTTTAATAAAAGACTTCCACTTTTGTGTACTTAAGGGGGGTGGGAAGTGGGATACAGTCGCAACCAATAGGAAAAGGGAAGAAATAAGAAATGCACCGCGGCTGTTTTGGAGGATGAGCACTGGAGTGTGGCACAAACGAAAAGCTGGTCTATTGTCACACATAAACATTCCATTGTGAAAGCTTAAGCCCATCATTCCACTGAACTTTAGTATAGTATAAACATGTGCTACTTTTTTGGTTCTTGTTTTGTTGTTGGTGATAAAACTCCTATTTTTAAGGTTAAAAATAAATCTTTGCCATCCAGGATGATGCAGTGCTTTGGGCCCAAAAAACAGACACCTTTTTAAGATACAGGGAAATGAGGGCATAAGTGATGATATGTGATGATTGTCAGTGTGTGATTATCAGTGTCGTCTGACTCAACCCCCCTCAACCAAAATTAAGAAGGGGGCACTGGAAATGGCTTGTTGCAAAGTTTTTGTTTTGATTTTGAACAGAGAGTTGGTGTCCCCTCCAAGGGTTGTGACATCATCGGGGGGCAGGGCTTTGAGCACTTTCACAATGCACAAACCTGTGTCATCTGAAGCTTGAGGTCCTGCCAGGACCTCTTGTCTCTGTGAGGAGGAGCCAGACAAACCACAATCCAATAAAGATCCCTGATACATCGGGGATCTGGAGGGACCTCGAAACAGAGTCACTGTTCGCTCGGATCTGAAGGAGACAGCCGGGGCGGTTTTGGCATGATCTACGGATCTGATGCGGACGGCTCCCATGGTAGCTGTTCTAGGGATGTCCCACTGAGCGGAGGCCCCAGGACATGGTGGAAGGATTATGCCCCAGCTGCTTCTAAACATCCAGGGATCCCCCATAACAAGGTAGAGCCTGTATGCGTAGAACAGGAGATCTGGCCTGACCGTGTGTTGCTACGGTGACTCTCAACAGGAAAGTAACGGAAAAAATGACACGCAATGACATGAGACTCATCATTAACATTTACCGAGCTCATTTAACACGTTACCATTGCTGTCCCAAATTCATATTTCAAACCTAAAGGTAAAAAATATGCAATTTTAATCACATTTAACTCGTGATTATTTTGAAGAAAACACATCTACTGAGTAATGCTTGGTAAATGTATTTCATTTCATATGACAGACTTCTAAAATGTAGATTTTATTTTCTCTAGACTGCAGAGAATTTAATGATATCCCGATAACTGCAAAGCATACATTATTTCTTGCAAATGCGTGCCCTGCAGGTGACGTACGTGTTGTCAGACTAATTAAAAATCCTGACTGACAAATTAATTCTCCATGTGCAATTAATTATAACATGCAACTTAATTATAATGTCAACGCATAATAAGTTAATGTAAATGTAACATGTGTGAAAGAATATCCTGCTGCTTCAGCTAATTGCAGTTGTTGTATCTAGAACAAGACAGGACATCCATATTCCCTCACTTCCACACATCTCCTGGGGAGACGCAGGGAAATCCGACAGGGTACTATGATGGAAGCCTGGGGGAATTTTGGCTTCTGGAACTTCTGGTTTGGTTCTCGTCGAATAAAGGAGCATGACTATACAAATTAATCTTCAAAAGATTCTACAGAGAAAAATACATTTCAAGCGGTGATACGGTGATACAGTTTTCACAGTGATCTACAGACGGTGGACAAAAAGAAAGGAACGATATGAACAAGGACTTAAATCAAATCATGATTACATAAACACGTAAACGGCTGAGTTATATTATGTGGAATGTCAGTTAATAGCAAGAAAATTGAGTTCCAGGTAAAACGAAGCAAACGGAATTGTAGGTGCTTAGGTCACACAAATGGCAAAATAATTAGCTTTTTATTTGTGTCACAGGGAATAGTCATTACATCATGTGCTGGATATGGATAAACCTATTGGTTAACAGGAATAGTCATCACAGGAAGCTCACTGACAGGCTTAATTATGAAGTGTACGTGCAGTGTCAGTGGGCGTGTCCGTCTTAAAATGAGGCGGAGACAGGCGCATGGTTGACGAGTTGCTACATTGATGCAGTGGACTGCACTTTTGTCACAGTATTTTGCTGTTTAAAGGGCATGTTATTAAGATAGTAACACGTATATTTATAGGCACGTGCATAGGGGCACACTGCAGTGCACATACATGCAAAAGATTAAAAATAAAAAAAAAGATTACAATGTGAAAGATCATTAATCAAAATATTAAGAAATATATGTCATAATGGTTAATACTCATCAGAATAAACTAATCGCAGTAATGACCAATAAACCTGGCAAATTTTTACAGTGGGGCCCCTGTATCCACAGTTTCAGTAACCATGGTTTCAGTTACCCCCCCACCCCAAAAAAAAATTAAAGAATTACAAAAGCGGTTCATAATTTTCAAATCGCAAGCAAGTGCTGGCTATAAGCTGGTGATGTGCTGCTATAAACTGGTGATGTGCTGGCTATAAATTGGTGATGTGCTGCTATAATCTGGTGATGTGCTGGCTATAAATTGGTGATGTGCTGCTATAATCTGGTGATGTGCTGGCTATAAGGTGATGATGTGCTGGCTATAAACTGGTGATTACCCACAATAACCTCAGATTGTCATTACAGGTTATGTTCAGGTACAT
>JAABNX020000038.1:15687626-15710661 GCA_015163995.2 Mormyrus lacerda
TCAGCTCTCACACTACATCTCCACTGAATCAGCTCTCATACTACATCTCCACTGAATCAGCTCTCATACTACATCTCTACTGAATCAGCTCTCACACTACATCTCCGCTGAATCAGCTCTCATACTACATCTCCACTGAATCAGCTCTCACACTACATCTCCACTGAATCAGCTCTCATACTACATCTCCACTGAATCAGCTCTCATACTACATCTCCGCTGAATCAGCTCTCATACTACATCTCTACTGAATCAGCTCTCACACTAGATCTCTACTGAATCAGCTCTCACACTACATCTCCACTGAATCAGCTCTCTGCTTCAGGCTGTTTTCCCTGGGGAGGTGGTGGGTAGCTAAATCACGCCTGCAGTTATGGCCAGTCCTGGGGAGTTCACTTTAAAAAAAGAGACCGTCCCCCAGAAGAAAACGAGAGAACAAGGGGCAGAGCACCGTCAGTGATGCATGTTCCACATAGAAAGCGGTTTAAAGGATGAAATTAGTTTGCTTTTCAGCATGTAAGTACATCTTGAATCAGCATCCTTGTGTTTATAAATACGGGATTGCAGTCTTTGAATCTACTGCTTGCTAATATGAATGAGCATGGATTCAGCATGAAAAGATCACATCTAAATCTTATGGCATCAACAACTCAAATGTAATATGAAAACTGCCAAAATGCATCATCACACTGGATTATCTGGCTATAGACAAGCGCCTGTCCACCTCCCCCCCCCAAAATCTTAGGATGTCCTGTTTGTGTACTTTTTTTAAATGAATTTGCACTATGTGCACTTCGACTTGTTTTGCATGGTATGTTTGTCTGCACTTGACATACCTTACTGCTGTATGTACCAGAATTTCATTCTGGGATCAATAAAGTGCATCGTAAATGTAAAAGCATATTTTGGCAAAGAAGACGAATACCTCTCCCTCCAGGCAGAAAGCGGCGATGTTTTCTGCTTTTATTTTTTGCGCTCCCAAAGTGGCGTATCGTTAGGGGTGGATTAACACTAAACCAGCCCCGTGTTCTGTTATTTAACGTCTCTGTAACTGTATATGGCCAAAAACACAATTTCAGCTTCATCTGTCATTTTTCTGGCCATTCTGAGGCTTTCATTCGCTGCATAACTGCAGAGTGAAACTGTTGAAAATGTCTTATCTCTCCTACCACTGCTGCATATTAAAGAAAGACACAGCGACTTTCACTAGGAATGTTTTATCCCCACTCAGAGTGGCAGTAAATCATCTGCAAGCCTGTTTAGCGGTCAGACAGGCTGGGACTGATGGATTATAGGTAACATGGATATAAAACGTGAAATCCAGAAAGCTATAATTTCTCCTGTTTTTTCTTTTTTCATTTTTTCTTGCCCCGCAGAGATTCTGCTCGTCTGTGGTAACACTTGAAGTGGCTGTCAGAAGAGGGTTAATTAAAGACACCCTGTCATAAAGGTGGGGGGGCGGTCAGTCCCAGCGATGTGTCCGTACTGCGGTTCCTGAAACAAACAGCTCGGCCCCCCCGCCCCGGCCGTCTCTGCCACCGTCCTGCCTCTTCTGCTTTTTATAGATTTAATAACTACTCGGAAGCCACTTTCATTTCTCAGACTCCAAGCCCTTGTGTTCCTGGCTTCCTGTCCTTCATTCACATGCAGATTTGATTCCTGTCTTCTCCCCCTTCCTAGTTGTTTCGGTCTCGGTGTGTTAACGGTAATTCTCAGGCCTTTTCGACCACTGCCCAGTGCCGGCTTATTGACAAAGGGCCTTGTTTTAACGGAGGGATGATGACAGGAAGAGAAATGTGAAGTCAGCCCTTTTACAATGGGGGCGCCTTTGCGAGCCGTGCTGAACAAATGACCGTTCATGTTTTTTTGTTGTTTTTTATTTTATTTTATTTGCGTCTGGCAGATGACCGTGCGACATTTTACCATAGCTTTTAATTTTGTTCTGCCTGGTGGCTTAAGTCCAGCCTCTGTGTCGGTAGATCTCTGAATTCTTCAGCCTTTCGCGCACTGAGGCTACCGCTTAAATTAATCCTAACGCACGGGTCACGGGGCCAGAACAGGAGGCTGGGGGGGGCGCTCCTCTTACACCCCAGCGGTGCTCTTTGGAGCAAGGGAGCTCCTGCAGAGGGATGAAGGTGGCCTCTGTAGATCGGTCCACTGGGGTTTCCTGACAATGGTGGGCTTTGACACCGGAGCAGATGTAGAACACTCCTCACCTCAGCGTCCCAAATTTTGCAACTTTTAATTTACCCGTTTAAAGCATTTTGTTGTAAGAAAGAATGTATCTCCAGGGATACAGGGGCTCCACGTGAAGCTAGCCCTCACAATAAATAATAATAATAGTGATTATCATTATTATTACTATTATAATAATTATAATAGTAATTACATTAGCTTTTAGTTCAATTGCTACATCAGGTACACTGGCCAATTATAATGACTAGTTCTAGAAATAAGTCACTGGAAAGCTTTTAGTGGTGTCCAGTTTCTTATTCAGCATTTATTGGTTTTAAGAGGTTTGTAATTTTCTCTTTAAAACCCTGTACTGTAAACTTCTACAGCCTTTGAATATTAATGTGAGGATTTTCCTCCGCATGTTAAAGCAGAGCAGCAGCCTTCTCAGTGAATGTCTTGCCTGCCCTCCTCATCATATAATTCTCTTATATGTTGTTTTAAACTGCCAGCTAGCTATTTTCGAGCCGAGCTGTGACTATGTGATAGAAAAGATGCATTCCAGTTTTACCAAGTCACTGCAACCCTGTGGTTTCATCTCGGCAGTTTTGTGAGCTTTAAGCTCCTTTACTTCTTCCCCCATTCATTCATTTTCTTTTTCAGTCACCGTTGAGTTGTCTTATGACTTGGAGATCCCATATGACTTTCACTGTATGTCTCATAAGATGGTCCGTTCTTTCAAATTAATCTTCTCTGCATGAAGTGTATTCCTGTCTTATATTACTGCCAGGAACAGATCAGTTTAGGGTCATTACCTACACTTCCTCTTATGAATGGCTATATTTAGAACATCCTCGGAATGCCACAGTGGAAATAGCATAATCCTTCTCGCTGAATGATTTCACACATACTTAAGGAGCAGGCATATATGTTTTTTTGGTAATGTGCTATATTTATCAGTTTTACAGTCTTATAATAAAAAAGAATGTATATTTCTCAATATTATTTCAGTTACCCATACAATTTGTGTTTGAGAGCACCAATTGGGGAGAAGTATTGAATTCCAAAGCTGAAATCTGTTGGAGGTGCTGAGGATCCATTTTCTGAATGCGTCTAACGTACAGACAGGTACTATTTGTTTGCCCATAAAATAAATACACAAGTTTGGCAAGATGAAATGTTTTCCTAAGTTATATTTTTCTTTGAGAATATCACTGAATACTCAGGTGCATCTAAAAGTAACTGAAGTAGCAGAACAGGATCTCCTCTGCTCTGACATCCGTGGGCCTCCAGTCTTACACTGTAATCTGTAACTGCTTTTGTGATTCGCCTGTGTTTTCAGTCTCTCTTTTCTATGTTGTTTCATTTCTCTGATAGCAGTTTTACAAGATGTACTTCAGATAACAAGGATACTACTCAAGTTAAGGTTTGAGATAAGTGGCATTTTTCCTAGGAGAGAAAAACAGCAGTGCCGATATTCTTGTATATTTTTTTTTTATCTGAAGTACTTGTGACTTTTTTTTCCTTTTGGTAATTATAATGATATAACATAACAGTATGAAATAGCGATACATTTATTGACCGAAATGGTAAATGTTGCCCTTTTCATGTGAATAGCTTCTTTTGTAATGAATACTTCTAAAACACTGTGACGGTAAATGTGTGGTGCAAAAAAATCCTTAAAACAAATTGTGTGTTTTCGTAATGGTGCTGAAATATTGAATTAGGGGACGTCGCATACCTGAGATAGACTCCAACCTCCCCATGACCACGACCTGAGTAAATGGTTAGAAGATGAATGGAAGGGAAATCTCAACCTCCATTCACCCTCAGCACAGAGAGAGTCCACTGTAGACATCGCAGGGCATTAGAGAGGTGAAACTCTAAATGAGATGCCAGTCTGTCACAGGGCACACAGTACACAATCACACACAATGCACTACAAAACACTACAAATGCATTTGAGGAGGCTAATTAGCCCATATCTTTGGGAGGAAACGCACGTGACACGGGGAGAACATGCAAAATCCACTCCCACCGCTCGATTCCAATCCCCCAAGCATGAGGATGTGAGACCACAACCCAGGGAGGTGCCGTGTTGGTTAGGCCTGTATAATGAAGCCCCCCATTTTTGGGCTGTGTGTATGACAGTTTCAGTTGACATACACACCTTGTACTGAATACCTTCATACATGTGGAAAATATGTACTGAAAGCCAAAATAAGCACTTAAAATTACACTCCCATAAGCATTTTTATCAACATAACAATACTGTTCTATTGCGGTACTGACAGAATAGAACATTTCAAACCTCTTAACAGGTTTAAAGAGGAACTGTCATGAGTCTTCTAAACGGCACAGATTTTTTTTGCTGAAATCGTGTTACTGAAAAACAAACATTTATCTGCTGAGGGCCCTGATGTTTACATATTCTTTGTACTTGTTGCTCAGTTATGAAAATTTTGTGATTTTTTGAAGCCCAGATTCAAAGACACAGCTAAATGTTTGAATGCTTTAGTATTATGATAATACTGTGATGCCTGTAGCTCTGGTGGTTTTAGCCTTTGAGAAGGATGATAATGTTAAAACAAAATTCATCTGAAAGATCTGAAAATCTATTCCTCTTCTTTTCCAGGTATCCACAAGGGGTATTGATGGTGTTGTTCCTGAACAGATTGTCCTGACCCTCTCTGCACAGGACCTCTTAACAACATGGCTGACAATGAAAGGTTGCAATCTCATCCCTTGATCGCCCCCCCCCCCGCATGCAGACTGCAATGGCTCGTAATTCCCTCTGTCTGTATCCTTTAAGTTGGTTTAACTCAGGCTGTCTCCATAGCGCCATTTAAATTACAGGCTTAAAGAGGCCGTGTAGTCGAGATAACACCTAATTTGAGCAGACCTTTTTTAAAACTGTCTGTGTCTTTATTGTACCCTTTCATCTTGATGCTTACTTTTTACAAACCGTTTGATACTGAAGGTTTTTCAAGTCCTGTCTTTGAAGTAAAATGATTTCCCTGCCTGCACAGTCTTCCATAGTCTCAGATTTGCAGAGACCTGCTAGTGAAACTCTAGGTGCACCCTCTGTTCTCCAGATGGTGAAGGTCTCACTTGGTAATCGTAGTTCACTCACAACTGTTCAGCCAAAGCCTCAATGAAACTGCAGCTCTGATCCTCATTACGATATTTGAGTTTAACACTTCTCATATTCCTGAGGTAGAAGAAATCATAAAATTTTATACTAAATGTTTTAGAGGCACTTTGGTTGCAGTTAACCACAGATATGTATAGAGAATAGCAGTCAGTCGTGTTGCTTGCAGTGACCCGTATTGGGTAATGACGTGGTTGATTGTAACTCACCAAATGTGGCTGAACAGAGAATGTAAAAACATTTCTGGTGTGTATCAAGGATCTGTGGAATGGGGATATATATATATATATATATATGCGCATAAGCTGTATTCATTCATTCTCCATTTAATGGATCTGTTCTGTCTTGGGTTTCACAGAATGTGATTTCAATCAGTCGGTCGATTATAATATAAACAAAATATATTACTTTCATTTCATAATACTATTAACTGAGCCGATGTTATATAATGAATATGAATAGGTTCCCCAGAAATACTTACCACTAAATGAACAAATGACTTTATATTTTTCCTTGTTGTGAGTTGAGCTAGTTTAATTATTTGGTCCTGTATTCTGCTTTTATATGCAAGAAATTGAGAAGATTCAGTTAATCTACATTATTGTAGCTTTGTTGTTTTCATGTTTTGATGACAGCAGATATCTCTGGACGTACTGTGTGTCCCCCAGAGATGGATTTTTCGGGTCCAGAAAGTAAAAATCAACCAACCGGTTGAGTGATCTATGACTGTGACTCTTTATACTCAACTGGTTGTCTATGAAAGTCCATCTCTTGGGTACAGCCAGGTCTAACCTGCAGGACAAAGTGTATATGAATAAATCTCCTGGAGTGGAATCAGGTGCCGCATAAAGTGCATCCAGAGATATCTGCTGTCAGCATAACATCAAAACTACAAAGCTACAATAATCCTGGTTTGGATTTTTACTTTCTGGACCTGAAATGTCTGCCTCTGCTGTCCCCCCATCACACCCCCTTAATTATAGTACCAAATGAAACTTGGTGTTTTTTGTGCCATCTTGTGCAAGCAAGTTAGTGGTGGATAGAGCAGCCTGAAGCTCTTTCTGGGCCAACCCGGTGTCTGGTTCTGTTAGTATTAGAACCACTGGAGTTGTGTCTGTTAAAACTGCATGTTCGTTCTTTCCCCAAGTGTGGAGAAAAGTCTTGTGAGGAGGACAGCAGACCTCAGGGAGGTACTAGGTGGGAGGGTTGTTTTCACGCCGGCCAGCTCTGCTGCAGGAGGGGCCCCCGATGTTCTGTATATCGGGGATTCCTGTAGAACCCCACTGAGTGGTCTAGAGTCACAGGGTTACAGGGCAGTAGTTCAGTATGACATTAATATTTCACTGCCTTTAACAATATTAAGTATTAAGTAATAATTAGTTTTTTAAAAATGTATATTATTCAAAGGAAGAGAGTGAGTCATGAATGCAGTAGTTTTGTGTACTGGAGATATCACAGTTTGTGTGATATCTGTATCACACATGCTCAGGTGCTCCTCTCTCTATTTAAGCATTAGGAATACCTAACGCTTAGTGTATTTATTCTGATTAAGTTTAATGTAAATACTTGGAATATCACACAGGTCGCTGGCGTTTGTTTTTGTACTTCCCGTAAAACATCTTTGCATGGACTCTTCAAACTGAGGCACGTTTTCATTCTTCATACTCGAATATGCAAAACTGTACCACTTTTCATCTTTTCATGTTTTTTTAATCTTTAAAACTCTTGAACAACCATCGCTGTTTGAAGCTAGCAGTGTTAGCCCCAAAATGTTGGCTGGTATTTCAAAGTGACATCTGTGTCATATAGGCATGTTGAGGCACGAGTTATTTACCGTGATTCCATCTATGCCGTCAGAGGATAGATACTGGTGTTTACTGGCTGGCTACACACAGTAAACGGTCATCGTCTTTGAAACAATAACAATGGGTCCTTTTCCGCCGAATCAAGTACGGTACTTTTGGTATGATACGTTTGATACTTTCGCTTTTCCATTGACCTCCGGTTGAGTAACAGTACCAAAAGTTCCAGCTGGGGTACTTCTTTGGTGCTTCGGTACTTTGGGGTGGGACGTGAAACGCTTTCTTTAGCGATTGGGTATGCAAATAACTTGCCGCTGAAACACAATATTAACGCCGTCTTGAAAACAGTTGCAAACTCAGGACAGTGATAAACAAAGCAAAAAAAAATGTGATTTGGTCATAAGAAGTCATACAAAAAAAAGATCGAGATGGCTTGACAAAAAATGAAGAATTATTTTGCTGAATATACAACACACATATAGCGTGCTGCCCTACCGGTGTCATTTTGTTATAAATATAGTGATGTGATATTGCTGTGATAAATATTGGGGTATTTATAACACAAGAAAGGAGCTCATGAATTTCTCACAACCTGTCTTTGAGTGATTTCAACAGCGAGGATGAAAGTGATTACGATTGTCTCAGAGAACGCCTGCGTAAAGAACAGCGACGATAGAGGAGGCGGACCACGGAGCGCAGAGACAAGCAGGTTTATTAGAAAACTCTGGTGCAACCAAAACCAGGAGGGGGATCCAAAATCGAGGTCGAGTCACAGGCGCGGGTCGAGTACCGGCGGGTCGAGTACCGGAGAGATCAATCCTAGAAAGACTGACGAGAGGAGGATCCGAAGGGAAGGGATGGAAGGGACCGGGCTGGACGGGCAGGCAGGAGACAGCAGACAGAAAGATTGTTCAGTAAGGTGCATTCGGAAATGGCAACACTACTTTGCGTCGACTTCTAGAAGTCGGTTCAAATAGTGGCGCTATTGGCTGTTGATTGGTCATTGCCGCGTGGCCCCGCCCTTGTGGGCGTGACAGCCTGCATCGCACATGCAAAAGCAGCAGAGGTAAAACTGACTTTTAAACATATAAGAATCTATAAAAGGAATAAGAATTAAAACTGCAAAGCTTGCTAAGTTTTTTTCCTATGAGAGTAACAGAGTAATGATTGTAACAGAGTAATGAGAGTAACAGAGTAAAAATATTTTAGCGAAACTTTGACCCCGGTGCTATAATGTCCATACTGAACTGAAAGTAAGAAAAATCCTTGTTTTAATATAGATGACTTGTGATGTAAGAATTGCATGTGATGTTGGTATTAATATTGCACATCGCCAAACCATATAATATACTGCAGCCATTTTAAAAATTCAGTACAAAAAACACTGCCTCGTGTTGTGATGTCATTCAGTGCCAGTACCAGTACCAGTTTTTATGCTTGTGGAGTACCAACGCTTGAAGTACCATCGTGCGGTACTTGGTGTGGTGGAAAAGCACCCAATAAGCGTTATATCCAGAATAGGTGTATCGTTTTTGACTGATGACAGTTAATTAAGCATGCTCAAATAATCATGCTTGTTACAAGAATAGCTTAGCTGTCATATTCAAGGTCTGACTTACACATTCTGTTTTTAAGCATTTTATGTGCAATTCACTTGAACTGTCTTGGTTTTTATTTTTTTCCCCCAGACACAGACCACATGTTAGCACTGTACCAATATTTCAGAGGTTCTTCATTGCGAAACCACTCAACTCTTCATACAAGTGAAGATAATGCCCTAGTTACAGAGACTGTCTGTTTAGAGTTCAGGGTTGATGGGGGGGGGGGGGGGGCAACCCTTCAGATTTACCATGTGGTACGTCGTAGGCGGCTGTTTAAGGTCAGTCATGGGGTGCCTAAAACTAAGATTGACAAGGAAGCTAATAGCTGTTTATCGAGTTACCAAACGTTACCAAAGTATGAAGAGCCACAAATGGACCGAGCGTGCAGTGCAATGTCTGCACACCTACACAAATATGACTCAAATGGAAATCACTGGGCTATGTGCAAGACTGGACAGACAAAACCACGTACCAGCACAGCTACGAGAAAAAAAGAAAACAAACAAAAACAGAAACGCTCCTGTGTGTCGTTGTTACTATCTAGAGGATCGGTATGTCTGTGGGAGCCGGTGAGTCGGCGCTTTAAAAATTATTTTATCATCCCGTCCTACGCACTGGATTTTAAAGAAGATGTGATCCGAACTGACTGAGCCACACAGATTTTGGATGAGGAGGTAACCAAGCTAGACATTTCCTGAGCAGATGATGACGGTTATGCAGCCTACAAACAAATGCGGCCTTAGGGCAGGCAAAGCATTCGGGCTTGCCGGATCTCACCGCGTGCAAGTGTGCGGCAGTGACCAGTGAAACGATGAGCCAAGTTAGAGCTGTGCAGTGTAATTGGATGCAGTGCGGAGTAATGGATGAGGTGGTGTGCACAGGAAAAGGATTGTGATGTTTATGGAATCATGACCTAATGGGTGCTGGCACGTGGGACATCGCCTTAGAATATGCCTTTGACGGTTATTCACCCACAAATTGGTATTGTTGCAGCAGAATCGCAGGAAGGTGCATTTTGTTTCAATCAATGGCTGGTTGCTTTAGGAGCCAGAGATGGAGACTTGCAGTCAGCTACACGTTTATTTATCAAGACATCTTGCCTCTCCACGGGGCAGTCTTCCTCAGTCTGGATAAAATCTCTGTAACAGTAGGTGGTAACGGATGGCTAGATGTAGGTAGGGGAATAAAAGACACTTGGTGGGAGGCATCACAGGGGTTGTGTGTCATGGTTGGATAGGGCATCTGGGCGCCAAATCATTCCATGTTTCTGCCAAGCTTGAATGACTACAGTGTCAGTACTGGATGGAGATGGGGAAGAGAGTGAGCACAGGCTAATGGCTGTCTTTCTCTTCCAAGGCTACTTTTACTCCTGTGCGGGTCTTAAAGTCGGTCTTCAAACTTCAGTTGGCAGCTGGCGCCAAGGACTCTGTTGAGGTTGCAAGGTTCTCTGTCCATCAGTGCGAGATTGTAGTTATTTTGGATTCAAAAATAATTTTTCAGGGTATGAATATTTTTTATTCAGTCATCCATGATAAATCTCTCTCTGCATGTAGGAGATAACATGACTGCAAGAGTGGCGCAGTGGCTGCTGCTTCTTCATCTGCCAGATCAGCCGGTTGATGTTCAGCGGGGTCAGCTGGTTCTGTCACTGAATCTGTGGTATGTGCAGAGAGTGATTTGCACGTAGGCAAAAACGTAAAGGGGGCTCTCTTTCTGTTCTTATATCTGTCTGTTTGAAGGTTTGTTTGCTGGTTTTATGATTGGACCATGTACCATATGAGTAACTAAGTTGGAGATAATAAAAGATGTCGATCGCAGACAAGGAGTCGTGTCGTGAGAGACCCCCTCACTCCTCCGTTTATGTGTCTGTTTTTCATTTCCAGCTTGTGGGAGCTCTATTTAATGTGCTGACACTACCATACAACCCACATCTACACTTATGATGTCCAATTAGATTTCAGAGCTTTGCCGCCTGTTTCAGATCTATAATCAGGTGCTTCCAGTCTATAACGGCTGTCACACCTTGTTTTGTATGCGGTGTGGGTAGTTATTTTGTGCCTTGGGGCATTTCCAGTGCTATCAGGCCTGAGAGTGCATCACATTGCGTGCAGCTGCACACAGTCCTGACATCAGGAATGGCTGAGATTACAGCCAGACTCCTTCATTTGAACAGATGCTCTTTCTACCCAGATTTCTTGCTGGCTTTTGGCTTTTTAAACGGCTACGGTTTAATATTGGTTTATCTCGCTGAAAACTTTTCAGCACTTTTCAAGTAGTTAATGAGTTTAACCGAAACTGAAATTTCGGCTGCCATTTTATAGAGCAGTGTAATAAGAATGAACGACCTATTTTAGTGCAATGTACTGTGATATGTGTGTATTTATTTGCAAGCAAAATATGTATTCTGATAATATTAACTTGTACTTGGGTCAGATAGGTACATCTAACATGTAGACATCTGCATGCTGCATATATAAAATGTATAGATCCATGTATAGTGTATCGTACCCCAGGAGTCTTCAGGAAGACATTTATCACTGGATAGATTATGATAAGATCACAAATTTGGAGTGCGGCAGGTGTTCATCCACGGAGGTGCACAATGATATCAAACGTGTTGTAAATGGTTGAGCGGACACATCCGCTAGCATGTGTGCTGCGACGGGTTGGCGCCCCATTCTGAGTTCCCTGCCTTGCGCCCATAGCGTCCAGGATTGGCTCAGGACCCCCCGTGACTGGACGGGACAAGTGATTACAGAAAATGGATGGATGGATGGAACAGATGTTCGTGAAATGTAATGGGAACCCAAAAGGAAATTAGGTTTAAAAACCCCTGTCAGTCAGCGTTAACTGTGGGGAGCTTGTTTAGAGCAGGTGCTGGACGATAAGCACTCATCACATCCACAGAAGATAGACACCAACAGGGCATGAGTCAGCAAAATTCAGCCATAAGCTATTAACTGTTAGCATGTGATTGCTGATTAATCATCCCCCCCCTCCAAGATCATTGGCATGAATAAAGAATAACTGGCTCATCGTGCATCTCTTCAGGTAAGCAAAGTAAAGGCCATTCTGTAAGTCTGGCTTGAAGAGGGGGAAAAAAGAGTCGGTCCTGTCACTGAATGGTAAGTTTCATGCTTTCCTTCCTGGCCTTGTGTCACTTTTGTCGGAGGTACAGTATGACTCAGGGTCCCTTTTCACCTTCCTGACAAAATAATGACGGAGTTCTGATGACAAAGAGTCAAAGGCTGCGGAAGGAAGAAGCAGTTAATCTGTAAGGCTTTTTGAAGTAATGAAGACCTGAAGCAGAGGAAGCCACAGGAGAAGGTCTGTTCTTATGTGTTTCAGCAAGTTGATGCTGATTGGCTACAGTTAAATATATCTGGGGGTGTAATTATAATTTGTCGTTTTATGAAAACGCATCAGTAATTAGTAGGAGCAGATGGTTTTGAAAAACCGCAAAGTGCTAGAAATTTGGAGTGTGTGTGTCAGCCGTTTTATATAGTGACTGATTTTCATATGTTTTCATGTTACACCATTTCTGGTTAATTCCCCATAATATTAATACAGAATCCACACAGACAAATTTACAAAAAAATGTATGTGCAACAGGAGTGTTAATTGATCGATCAGTTAACCGATCGTTAAGGTTACGGGTGAAGATATCTCTGTGCAAAGGATGCCACAGTACTTTCTGGAATTTGGTGTGTTTTGATTATTACCCTTTGTTGTTTTGTTTGGTGTTTAATCATTTTTGCCTTGAAAACAAGTGACTGAATTCTCTTCAGAACATGTCACAATCCATGTCTGGAATTTTTTCCATTCTGGACATAGTACAGCTGTGAGCATCCAGCCGCTCTCGCCGGATCTTTCTTTACGTGATTGAGAAGATGCGGAAGACGTGGAAGGACGAGCACGCCACAGATCCCACGCGGGTCGCTCTGCATAGGGCTTTTAATGAAGTTCCCCCAAATTGATAGTTTCAGGATGACTGGCCTCCACTGTAGGCCAGACGCCTTCATTTATTTTTGCGTAGCTGAGGTGGCAGCAGCACGCGGCTTCACCGAAACACGAGAATTTCCAGCATTATGTTTTTGGTTTTAGAGCGGGAGATATCTCAGTCTTTCTGCAAATGATGATCAGGTGACCCTGTGTCTGACTCGCATGTGTGTGAGTCGGAGGCTTTTGTTTACACTCATCATATCGATTATTACTGTGCAAAGAATTTATTGGTGGTCACTTTATGTTTACTGTTGATGTATTTTCAATGTGAAAAGTAACTGAAAAGAAATTTGAGGGTTTAGCCTCTTGTCCCATTCAAGACCCAGTTTTCTGTATATCCTAATGAGTCAAAAAAGAGTTTTTTTGAAAGGGGTCCACTATCAAACTGGGTGGGATTTCCAGTTTCATTTTAATGTATTGCATAACTATACATGTCTGTATAAACGTATTATACAAATTTGGGGGGAGTTTTTAAGAAGTTTTTCCAGATGTGTGAAGAGGAAGAGGAAAGACCTGAGAAGAGCTTACATATTTGTAATTTTTTGTGTTATATTCCTGGGTCTGGTTTAGATCAGATTAGGTCAGATTTTTAGGATGCGTAGCAGGGGTGGCTATAATTGGGCTGGTTGGATTCGTAAAACGAATGAACGTGCAAGATGAGACACTAATGGCCTGGCATATGAGTTAGGACAATAGTTTACACAAACAAAGACAACAACAACATAGATCTGTAAATCCAGTAGTACTGGGATATGTGTACTGGGAACCTAAAAAGCAAAGAAAATGAAACGTAAATCTCTTCCTTAGATTAGTTAAGGTGCTAACTAAAACTGAAAACAGAAAAAAGCCCTGACTTACCGATCCAAACACAAATAGAACGGCAGGCATTTGCCTTGGTGTTTTTATACAGAGTGAGAAGCTGTGTGTTCATGTATGTTTGCACACTTATTGCCTGTCTGATTTCCCAGGGGGGATTACAGAATACTGAAGGAAAGTGTCAACAAATTTACCAAATGAGAATAATAGCCCAACCATCTCTCTGCTTTTTCGATCCTGACTTCAAGACGAGCCATTAGTGATTGGTTGGTCTTCCACTGGAACACTCCAGCACTTATGATGGATTGCCGTCAAATGACTTGGGTTGCACAGCCAAAAGCACCAATCATGTTCTTTGCAGATCTGGTAAAGGGGGAGATGAAGAGGATGTACCCCCCCTCGCATGCGACACGCTCACCCTAGAGAATGTACCCCCCCCATTGCATGTGATGCGCTCACCCTAGAGAATGTACCCCCCCATCGCATGTGATGCGCTCACCCTAGAGAATGTACCCCCCATCGCATGTGATGCGCTCACCCTAGAGAATGTACCCCCCCTCGCATGTGACACGCTCACCCTAGAGAATGTACCCCCCCCTCGCATGTGACGCGCTCACCCTAGAGAATGTACCCCCCCTCGCATGTGACGCGCTCACCCTAAAGGAGCAAATGTCAACATGCAACAATTCTTCTTTACTCGTGTTAAGTATGAAACAATTCTTTATGCCCGTGACAGAGCATCATCCACCAGATTCTCTGAACCTCTTTTATGTTAATTATCCAAATTACACTCACAACTTCACATATACTCAAAACTTTATTATTACTTTTATCTGTATTAAATATTTAAGTGTTCAGTCAAGGAGAAAAATGGCAAGCTCCAAATAAGCATTGTTTTCTTATTTAGAGTCTTTTTAGTGCTGTTACTATATCCTGAACTCAAGCTACGTTTGATACATGTGCTTTACCAGAATATAGTCTTCAAAAGAACATTAAATAGCATTGAGGAACAACTTGTATTTCAGTGATTAGTAGTGAAACGTTGTTTGTTAGACCATTTCTGGTGAGTATGAATCTGCTGCTGTTGTCTGACTGAAATCAAGACATATGAGTCATTAGCTTCCAGTCATCAGATGTTTTCTTCATATCTATTTAGACTCTCTAGCTACTCTATGTCTGAAAGCCTAGATTATTCGTTTTCATAAGTTCATCATAGATTTACACCAGTCCTCAATGTTTACAAGGCTTTTCAAATATAGTCTGTCCGCC
Organism: Mormyrus lacerda; assembly: GCA_015163995.2. NCBI lineage: Eukaryota > Metazoa > Chordata > Actinopteri > Osteoglossiformes > Mormyridae > Mormyrus > Mormyrus lacerda. The sequence goes on from JAABNX020000038.1 coordinate 15,702,440, forward strand.
AAACACTGAAACAGTTGAATTGACATACTGTAGTTATCTCCTATCCACTGGGTCTTTTAGCAGATGTCAGACTCTGATTGCCCAGCAGGCCATGTTTGCTTCAGTGAACATTCAACGCTGTCGGTGAGTTTTGAGATAAATGTACGAAACCATCGACCGTTGATTGTACCCTGCAGTCAGCCCTTGTGCGTCTCACAGTCGGCTCGGAGAGTTGCTGACTCTCCACCTGGAACCTATGCGAGTGGACAGCTACTAAGAAAATCACAGCTTGTTCTTTGCGAAACATTTTAATGCAAAGGTCACAATCAACATTCATTGCTGTCGGTGGGTTTAGCTGTGTGGAAAAGCTCACTGGACAATGAATGCAACTGTGTCCCAGAATGCAACTGTGTCCCACATTTCCTCAACTACCATCGGAATTCATGGTAAGATCATGCAAAATTGTGAATTTCCTGCTAATCTTTACAGATATAGTTATGGTTATATCATTCGGTCTCACAATCATTTTGGGAGGTGTGGAGGATGGTCACAGCACAATCAGCTGTTTGTTTTTTTTTTTTACAAAATTATTACCTGTTGTGAAAGTATATATGCAGCTAATGGAAGCAGAATTTATTTTCTGGCTGGTCTGGACACTGAATGAGATGACTGAGCAATAAATGTGATATTATATATACAGAATTGTTTTTATTAAAAACCTGTACAATTCATGCAATTAGAGCAACTGCAAAAACATAGTTTCACGGCATGGCTAAAGGGCTGCTTAGCAAATGTAATCTGATCCTTTTTGTCATTGTGTCATTGTATGCAGACACACCCTGTTCTCAAATATACTGAACGCTCAACCTCCCAACTGAAAACACATATCTGAAGTGTCCTAATTGAAAGAAACATCGGTAGCGGAGTGCTAGACAGGCACTGCTGTTGATGACCAGCCGGTCTTATGTTTAATATTCACCAGCTTCCCAGGGGACTGTTATCACCTTCTGACAGCAGTGAAACAAAGACCTTCAGTGTTTTTGTACATAAAGCATTACTACAACTATAACGAAAGAGTTTTATCACTGTCAGCTGTAAGCTCGTTTCAGAGCTGATACACTGGCAGTAAGTTTGAACTGGAAATTAACAGGAAATTGTGATACCTGGTTGGAAATTGGTGAGGTATCATTTTGTCTGCTTTGTTTTCTAATAATGTTTATATTTGCTAAGAGACTGGAGAGAATGCGGAATGTGGAAATCTGAACACAGGGTACGTAGAGAATGCATGGAAATTATATCACTTAAAAGCTCATCCTGTGATGGACTGGAATCCCATCCGAGCTGTCCCTCCCCCATGCGCTGTAGCATCTGTCCTGGCTAAGTGTTTACAGAAAATGGATGGGTGGTTGGATACTGTTTATTAACATGAGTTTGTGTTTTAACATTTTGAGTTCAGTTGCAAAGACAATTTTTTAGTAAAATAAAAAAATGTTAAATGATAATAGACTGCAGAGTGTTTATATGGAAGAATAAGCCGGCAGCCCCGATGAAACTGCTGAATTATGCTTATTAGATTTTGGCAGTGAGCTCCAGAACTGCAGAGAAAACAATCAAAGGCACTGAGGAAGGAGATACACTGGGAGACAGATGAGTGAAGCTGGTTATGAGTCTCATTCAGAGTATGATGAAATGGATTTTATTTGTAGATGAGACTAAATGTTATAGATGTTTATGTATCACACGTGTGTTCACATACGTCCTGGATACAAGATACAATCTTTTATCAATAACAGTAATAAATAATAAATATTTTTTATATGAAGCTCAATGAAAGCTCATATAGTTTGTTAGGTGTATTTGGGGATTCAGTCCATTGTCTTTTGTACTCCAGCCTGTTTGAATCCAGTCCTGTGGAACTTACTGTGGGCTAGTGAAAGGCTCCAATATGATATCAGGCCTAATGTCAAAACAGGTTGTTTATCGGTTATTGTTCTGCTACGAAATTGTTTGAAGAACCATAATAGTGTTTACATAAACTGATAAAGTTTCTCCTAATTCAGAAAGACATAAAAAGAATATGAATTGTTTTGTGAGAAATGACGAAATTCCCAAATTAAAGCCATTTCAAAGAATACAAAATACGTCGTAGATTTTGTGGATTTTTTTTAAACTTCATTTTATAGGTCAATGGCGGGGAAAACCTCAAATTAAAACCTGCAACGTTGCATAGGTGCCTAGAGTGTAAACAACAAGTCTTCCTGCGGATAAACTGGACGACTGGGTGAGTCATTAGGTTGGCGTGCTGAAAGTCTGTGGTTGCGCTGCTGCAGATGCACACTTCATCCCAAAGAAAAACCTTATGCTCATTTCCTGGCTGTATTTTTGTTTATTACTGTCTGTGGTCCGCTCTCAGTGCCTCAGTGAGGTACTCATTCATTACTGCTAAGTACTTTACAGCTCCCGGGTGGTTTTTTTTTGCATCAGAATCCAAATTCCACGGATCCCTGCTCATGACATGATGATAAAAATTATGTATATCGTGGTCACATTTTAATATACCGTGGGAATGAATTAATAAAACGTGGCCACGATTTAACTAAAACGAGAGAATGAATTAGTAAAATGTGCTCATGATTTAACTAAAACGAGGAAACAAAGTAATAAAATGTGACCACGATTTAACTAAAATGAGGAGATGAATAAGTAAAACATGCCGATAATTTAATACATTGTAGGAACAAATTAATAAAACATGGCCACGATATATATTTTACCATAAGCAGGCTATGTAGTAAGATGTGCCCACATTTTAATATATCATGGGAATGCATTAATAAAATGAATTAAAATGTGGCCATGATTTAATTAAAACTAGAGAACGAATTAGTAAAATGTGGGCACGATTTAACTAAAACGAGGGAATGAATTAGTAAAATGTGCTCATGATTTAATACATCGTCAGAAAGAATTAGCAAAACGCGGCTATATAATTTTTATTTTTATTGTTATGTCATGAGCAGGGTTGTGAAAATACCAAAGTTCATTATATTTTCTGTTGGCAAATATTATTCCTTCTTTAATGTATTTACACTTTTCTACTTCTAGTACCCCAGACAAGTGTTTTGTTACTTGTTCTTCCTCATATTCACACCATTATGCTAGCAGAGGGTAAAAAAAAAAACAAAATGAAAAGGTCAGGGTTACTGCAGTTATCCCGCAGCATGGTCACGGTCTCTGTCGCAATGCTCCAGGTTTCGCCACGAGGTTCTGGAATGTGTTTGACATACAGGGGTGAAATGGTACGGAAAATGAAAATGCAACAGCATGGATTCTCGTGCACATGGTGCAATTTTTATTCCCCATAGCTGTATGTGATAAAGGATTTTTTCCTAATTAAGCAGCACAATGAGATGCTTCGCACCGCATACGTCACTGTAATTTTGAAATAGATACCATGGAGTTTTTGACTGTAGATCACATGGAAGACTATCAATGTAATTCGATTCATCTCCTTAACCGGCAATCCAGTACAAGATCACAGTGAAACCCAGGGCAGAAGGTGGGCGCTTGATGGATGGCAGATCATAACAGGGCATACACTCACACAGGATCCATCCGATTCACCTTACAAGGGTTTCTGGGTAGGAATCAAACCTGATACCCTTGAGCTGTGCTTTCACAGCACTACCCACTAAGCCACTATGTTATAGGCAAAAAGCAACACAAAAAAGTTAAACTAGGCCCTGCATTGTATTAACAGCACATTCAACTTGCCATATGTCAGCACTGTCCCAAAATACTCATATTGTAAGTCTGACACACTAAGGCGAACTCACAAAAAGAAAAATAAAGTTAAGAACAAGAAGGTGAACTCTGCTGCTTTAGACTACTCGGAAGTCCAGGTGATTATTTATTTGACAGACTGAAGTCCAAAGCACTTATTACGGAAATAAACACAATGTAGAAATAATAAAATGGAATACAATGACTTTTCATTAAGACAAAATGCAGGCAATAAGTTAATTGGACTAAATAAATAGTTAAATAGTGGGCGTAATAGTTTTGTGGAAAAATGCGAAACAACATTTGTTATCTGAGTGTTACTCATGTATTGGTTGTTTCGCGGCAGAGCAGTTAATTCCAATATGCATCGCGCTAACAAACATGTCACTACTTTCTAAATGGGCCCTCGTAGATTAAGCTTGAAACTGGTTGCTTTTCTGTGTTCTGCTATTACCCTCTGAGTACAGTATTTCAGTAAGGCCATTACCCTCTGAGTACAGTATTTCAGTAAGGCCTGCACTGAAAATTGCTCTCTTCATTCACACTTTTTGGGGTTTCATTATTATTTACGTTTAGTTAATTTTCTTCATTTTTATTCCACTTGTGTTACTGGGATGCTCCAGATCATGTTGATGTGGGGTAAGTTATTCACAGTTGTACCATCATACTTCCAGGGTAATGTGAGATAGGGTGTCAGAGGTAACATTGGACAGTACTCTAACTTGAATATTTTTGGACCCAGGACTGAAAATGAACACTCATTTAACTGAAAATCCTTTTAAAAGCTTAACACACCTATGCACCTATCTCCAACATTTCTTATTTTATCTTAATATCTTTTTTATTTTAATGTCTAATTTTTAGGCTACTCTGATGGTCATTAACTTCACATTTATTAAACACAGCATACTGGTAAAGACTAAGAGGCAGAAGTTTCTGATCAGAAACTGGATGGCCTTTTGGAAAACACTGCGGCTAAGCACTTCCTCAATTATTTTCCAAAATTGTTTTACTGGAAGGCATCAAATGAAAAAAAAAACCTGCCAAAGTTTTTTTTTGCGTCAACTGAGAAAATGAATAATGAGCAATGTGCATAAGACTGTTCTAATCTCCTCCTCAGAGGTTAACCTTACACTTGCTGTTTAAGCACGAGAAACTGAGAATGTCTTGTTATTGAGAGTAGAGTCTGGTTCATATTTTTGTATTTTCATCTGAATGTCTGTCCCTAATGTTCATATATGCAAAGAGCAGTTGTGTATCAGCATGTTAAGGTACTCAGGAGACGGCACTGTCCGCCAGGTAAATGCCACACAGATATCCAGTCACCTGAGTGGCGTGCTTCTGGACTGCGGTGGGAAACCCACATGGCGAAAACAATTCTGCTTCTGCACAGGCAGAGCGGTGGCCAGATTTAAAGATACCCTGGAGGAGGGAGGTGACAGCACCACCTACTGGGTAGGAGGTGACAGCACCACCTACTGTGCTCTTTGCTGCCTTTTCAGGATTACGCTCTGCCTAATATAAATAGTTTTTCCTGTGACACACAGTATTTCATTGTCCATGACACTTTTTTTAAAGAACATTCCAGGAAAGGATCATTTGCTGTTACTACATTTGCTTTATTCATTACAGAATATTTGCATTTAAAATGAATTTTTGGTTTTATAATGGTGAACACAGCTGACACATCAGTGGGGGAGATTTGCTATAGCTCTGGAAGAAGCTGTAATTGAATACAAATGCCAATTATGAAGTAAAGCAACATTTACACTGTTGTATTTTTAATTAAACGCTGACTCATTCATGTTAATCCAAGAAGATCAAATCATATCAAACATGAAATGCTGCTTCACTGTAGTGCAACATTCATTCCCTAGTTTTAATTTTATTAGTGATAAATTAGTATGGCAAATTCGTCCATCCATCTCCCATAAACATTGCAGGTTCACGACCAGCCTGGAATCTACTGCAGGAGACACAGGTCATGCAGCTGGGCCTACCCTGTCTGCCAGGCCAGCCCACCACACAGCACACATCCGCATACAAACGCCCTGCACACAGCGGCAGGAGCAGGGAAACCCGCGGCCCTCACCACTAAGCCCCCACGCGAGAGTAGTAAAGAATCCATCAACTGAGACCAAACGCTTCAAACCTTTTCCATGCAGTCATCTAAAGTAACATTTCAATTGGGGTTTAGCCAACATAAACTCACAGACCTCTTTTTCAAGGAAAAATGAGAGAAACCCTGGTCAAGAGGTCCAGATGGTTGTTACTGTATTCCCAGCTACTGATATTACTCATGAACGCTGAAAATTAATTAAGGCTTCAGCTAATCAAAAATGATAGCATGAAAGCAGCTAATTCATAACTAATTCACTATTCCCTCCATTGCAGGACTGTTCATTAAAATGTTAAATAGCAACTTTTAAAAATTAAATATTAAATTAATCAGAAACTATAAACTAATACAGGAGCTATAAATATTTTCCTTTTGACTGCTGGTGCACCTCCATTGTATTTTAGCGTCTTTTTTGTAGAACTGAATATTGTACAATGATTTGCTTTATTCAATTGGTGTTTAGAAACTTGACAGAACTGAAGGTTTATTAATAAAAATCCACAATGTTACAGCAATATCTTAATATGTATAAGCTCATAATTAAAATTTTACAGCTACACTTCTGAAATCAATGTTTCAAAATATGTTGACTGTTTACAAAACAATCTGATAATACGAGATGCATTATCAAGTTACTATCAGTAATACTGACATTGGATTCGTTTGATACATTATATAAATGCGGCTTCTACAAATGGGTTTCTGGTTTCTTTAAAAAACCCTTGTATAATGCTGACATCTAGTGGCATATATTTGAACTGTACAGGAAACAGAAATGCCTACCATTATGCTGTATTTACAGTTTTTCACAATTGCTAACACACTAAAATGACTACACACAGAGAGCAAAACCTCTTCTCACGTCTCCAAAAATCTAAACACATTTCCTGCTTTACACACATTTTGCAATTCAAAATGGCACTTTTTAAATGCACTGGACACGGTTCTCTGCATAAGACACAACAATCTGACATAAAGTCACATGGTTGCCATTACAACACACTGCCATTCAAAAGGACAGTACATGAGCTAATTGGCCAATATATGTGCCACCTGGCCAAACACCTCAATGGTTAATTGTTACCAATTCAATCAGGAAGTAAGCACTATAAAAAGACCACAGGTGAGCACCTTTTTTTTCAAGAACAATGGAAGACATTGCAGAGAGAGGAAGAGGGAGGGTGAGGATGAGAGGGGGAGGAAGAGTGAGAGGTAGGGGTTGAGCTGGTAGAGGAGGTCATGGGCGAAGAAGACAACAACTGTCAAATGAAATCAGAGCAACCTTAGTTGATCATGTCATAACCATGAGCTGACAATGCAAGAGGCTAGACGTAGAGTGCAGCTCAACTTGAGCCGTTTTACTGTCGCCTCTGTCATCCGGACATTTAGACTGGAGCACAGGTATGCAACCAAAATGTCTTTCACACTGTGTAGTACACCCCATGTCATAGTGTATCAGTTGGGTGACACCTGTGTACTTCATGAATGGCTGATGTCATACACTAACTGTACAAGTTTCCTGACCAATTTACTCTACTGTGGGGGAATCTTTAGGCTGCATTGTCCAAGCCCTATATTTTTGTGTTTTGTTTTTGTAAAGGACTGAGAGACGCAACCATGGTGGAGGAAGGGGCCAAATGCTCACTGGGGTACAGGAAGCTGCCATTGTGAACTTGGTCTTGGAGAATAATGATTTGCAACAATGAGCCTTGTTGTCAGAATTGTGCTTTGGCAATTGTAAAAAACTGTAAATCATGGATTGACAATGAGAGAGGCTGGACAGAGGGTCCAACCCAACCTAAGTCGATTTACTGTTGCCTCTGTCATCCGGACATTTCGGCTTGAGAACAGGTATGTTCTGTAACACCCACTCTGTATATATACAGCAATTCAAAGTATCTATGTATATTGTACAGTATATACAGTAGGCTAATACATGCATTCTATATTTACAGTATTCATGTATGTGTTCTTTACTTGCACAATATTACTGCATAATCTTCATTAGAAACAAGAGAGGCTACATACCAATATATACATTGTTGTCTTTTTCAAGGACTGAGAGACAAGTAGGACGTGGTGGAAGAGGTCGGACGTTCACAGAGGCACAGAATCATAAACATGGTTTTGGCGAATAATGCCATAAGACTTAGGGGAATTCAAAGCCACATCGTGAGGGACGACACAATTTTTGGCAACATTAGGCAAGTTGCCTTGTCTACCCCTGCTCGTGTTCTCCAGCGACACCAAGTACAAATGAAACAGTTCCTTTTGAGAGGAACTCCGAAAGAGTCAAAGAACTGAGGCACAATTATGTGCAGGTAACTATTAGACTACAGGA
>JAABNX020000038.1:15710761-15723005 GCA_015163995.2 Mormyrus lacerda
GGATTGTGATTGTGTTGTGCAGGAAGTATTTTAGGGGCAGTTTGTGAAGACTGACTGACCTGCTGAGCCTGACATTCGAATATGTTGAAAGCAAAGTTTGCAGAAAAAGTGTGAGTAACAGTGGAAAATCTCTGCATGTGTATTAGTAATTGAGTTGTATTTGTAATCCAAATTTGCTCTGGTGCTTTTTTTGGCGGCAGTTTGGCTGGTGAAAATCTGCAGGAAAGGGAACAATTTGGGACCAGTGATGCGGCGATGAAAGTCTGGGGGCAGTCACAGCCGAGCTGGAGGACTGCACACAGTTGGGCTGCCCTCAGTTCACCCGGGTAGCGCTACATGAGCTGGCCTTACATGCCTTCCTGCAGGTGTGTTCCTCAGAGCGACTGCTCCAGCATGTGCACCAGCTGGAACCAGCCACACTGACAGTGGCCATGGAGCAGACTGAGGGGCAGAAGTAGTTCTGGGTACAGTGTCATGTCCACCTCTGAGCTGGGCCTGTGCCATAGACAGTGCTGAGGAAGAGGAGATACATGTAGATGTGTGTGCCGCTGATTCTGTGCCTCACCAGCAACCTCATCCTTGGTGCCGCATGCTCTGTTTTTGCTGCGGGGAACCAGGACATATTGCCCGTAACTGCCTCGCTGCAGCACTGCACCCTTGCCCAGAGCAGCAACTGAGAAGTGCCGGGTAGGTGGCACTGTAAGATGGTTGTCACTCGCACGGCAGGGGACACCCCATACAGGAGTAGTGGGCACATTACATTGGCGCCGTAGAGTAGCCACATGTTGGAAGCCGCTCCTCACAGATTTAACTCCTCACAGTTTTTATTATTGTTTTGTTTGTAATGTCTAGTTTGCAGCCTCCAAGTACTTTAATCCAGTACGATAGACAAACACTCCTAAAAATTGGCGAACAATATAGAAAAACTGCTATTTTAGACCCTGAGGTGTTTTCGCTACTCACCCGCGAGCACATCACCCGACGCGTCCCAACTGGAGGCACCCGGAAGATGCGCGAGCGGAGACTGGGCCGAATGGCTGGGGCACAAAGCAGAGTGAAACGCCAAGGACTACGACCACCGATGCCAAGCGTTTTACTGGCAAACGTCCAGTCCTTGGATAACAAATTGGACGACCTCAGAGGAAGACTTCTATTCCATAGCGAGTTGAGGAACTGCTGTGTCCTCTGTTTCACGGAGACATGGCTGACCAAGAGCATTCCAGACCACGCAGTCCAACCGGAGGCGTTCACAATCCATCAGACTGATCGAACAGAGATGTCGGGGAAGAAACGAGGAGGTGGCGTGTGCTTTCTCGTCAACAACTCGTGGTGCACGAACGTGGAAATTACTTCATGTAGCTGATAAGGTGCCGGCCGTTCTATCTGCCGAGAGAGTTCAGCACTGTCTTTCTGACGGCGGTATATATCCCACCGCAAGGGAACACACAGCTCTACCAGCTGATCACCAGCCATGAGAATGTGCAACCGAGCGGACTGTTCATTGTCTCTGGGGACTTTAACAGGGCGAATTTTAAGAGTGTGTATCCGAAGTATCACCAACATGTCTCCGGCCCCACTCGGGGAAACAACACGCTCGATCATTGCTACACAGAACATCGGGACGCATATCATTCTCTGCCTTGCGTGCACCTGGGCACCTCGATCACAGAGCGGTGCTGTTACTGCCTATTTACAAGCAGAAACTAAAGCATGAGGAGCCAGTGACATGCACGGTGCAACGTTAGACACGGTTGGAGAGGAGAAACTGCAAGACTGCTTTGACTGTGTGGACTGGGATATGTTCAGAGACTCATCCTCTGACCTGGATGAATACACCACTGCAGTCACTGATTTCATTAAGACCTGCGTGGAGGAATGCATTCCCACTAAGACGGTACGGTCATTCCCCAACCAGAAACCCTGGGTTAACGCTACCTTCCGCCGTAAGCTGCCCGAGCGCACGTGTGCTTTCCAGTCCGGAGATGCAGACCTGTACAAAAAAATGCAGATACGATCTCCGGAGCAGGAAAGTGGACTCCCAGTTTAATTGCGTATGTGATGCGCGTCAGATGTGGAGGGGGATTCAGATGCTGACGGACTATAAACCACGAGCACACACACTCGCGTCCGCCAGCACATCACTCCCAAACGAACTGAATGCATTATATGCACGCTTTGAGCTCGCTAACTCTCATCCTCCAGAGTGGGCTCTGGCAGATCTGCATGATGTCACTCCCACCGTGTCTGTCGCAGACGTGAAGAAGAGCTTTAACAGAGTCAACATCCGTAAAGCTGCCGGTCCAGATGGAATTCCGGGTCGGGTATTGAAGGTGTGCAGTGAGCAGCTGTCTGCCGTCTTCACAGACATTTTCAACACCTCCCTGCAGAGCTCAACTGTCCCCATCTGCTTCAAAAACAGCACCATTGTCCCAGTTCCAAAGAAGAACAAAGCCAGCTGCCTCAGTGACTTTCGGGCTGTTGCACTTACCTCCATTACAATGAAGTGCTTTGAAAGGCTGGTAATGGGGCACATCTTGAGCTCCATTCCAACCAATCTGGACACCCTTCAATTTGCATATTACAATAGATCCACTGATGACGGCATTTCACACACCATTCATACCACCCTGGCTCACCTGGACAATAAGAACTGCTATGCCAGACTGTTGTTTGTGCACTTCAGCTCTGCATTCAACACAGTTATCCCCTCCAAGCTGATCCAGAAACTGGGACTCATTGCTACACTGTGCAACTGCGTTCTGGACTTTCTCACTAACAGACCACAGCATGTGGGGATCAGAAAAAACACCTCCACCACAATGATCCTCAACACTGGCACGCTGCAGGGAAGCGTTCTGAGCCCAGTGCTGTACTCCCTGTTTACACACCACTGTGTGTCCAGACACGGCTCCAACACCATCATCAAGTTTGCTGATGATACCACCGTTATGGGCCTGATCAGAAACAACGACGAGACGGCCCACAGAGAGGAGGTGAGACTCTTAGCAGAGTGGTGCCAGGAGAACAACCTCTCTCTCAACGTCAGCAAAACCAAGGAGATGGTTTTGGATCTTAGAAGGCAGGATGCTGCTCATCCCCCTATCTACATCGGAGGGGGTGCTGTGGAGAGGGTCAGCAGCTTCAGGCTCCTTGGGGTCACCCTCAGTGCCAACCTCAAGTCCTCAGTACATACAGCAGCGGTCACCAAAAAAGCCCACCAACGACTTCACTACCTCAGACGACTAAAGAAGGCCGGGGTGTCCACCTCTGTCCTCACCAGCTTTTACAGGTGCGCTGTGGAGTCCATCCTCACGGGGAGTGTTGTGTCTTGGTACGGCAGCTGCACTGCTCAGGACAAGAAAGCTCTACAGAGGGTGGTGAAAACAGCTCAAAGAATCACAGGCACACCACTCCCTGCAATAACGGACATTTACAGCACGCGCTGTCTCAGGAAAACTAAGAGCATCCTGAAAGACCCCAGCCACCCAGCACTGTCACTTTTTACTTTCCTGCCATCAGGCAAGAGACTCAGGACAATTCACACACTGACAACACGATTCAGGAACAGTTTTTACCCCAGTGCCATCAGGCTATTCAATGCACAGTATCTGTGGTTCTCTCTCTGTGCCGTAATACTGGAAAACTATGCAACTTACTTCACCTTATGCACTGACACTTTATGCACATTCACATTATGCCTGTGACTATTATTTATTGCTGCTGCACTGTGTCTTTATGTCTTTTGTGTATCGTGTCTAATGTTCTGTCTGTGAGGGAGGGGATTTCAAGTAAGAATTTCATTGTGCTCTGTATGCTGTACTTTGTACATATGACAATAAACTTCAACTTCAACCTGTATATTTCGTCGATGCCAGATATAAATAGTGCAAACAGCCATGTAGTAGCATCTAGTGTGTGATGTTTGTGCTGTATGTTAGGACTGGGCAATACTGGCAAAATTATCACGCGTTGGACTGATATTAAATGAAAGTGAATACGAAAGTTCAAACAAGGAGACCTAATGAACGCCAACGCGTCCAATCACAGCGGTCCAAGTTCTATATAAAGAATAAGTCTAACCCACTTCTTTGCCGCTACAGCTATTTGATTTGCTGCCTTAGTCTGTGTTCCGCTGTGTAGGCTCCACCCTGTCTGGGTCATGTCTGACTCCGACAGTCAGCCCCCTTCTGGGGATTTCGTTTCTCCTTCGCCTGCTCTTGGTGAAGGTTTTGGCGCCTCCCGTCCCTGGCAAAGAAACGTGCGACTATCTCAACTGTCTCCAAGTCGGGACATCTGTCAATGGTCCGATCAGCAACTCCGGAGTTTTGTGGAGGACGAGAGGATTCCCGTCGCTCCCGATCTCTCCCGCTCACAGATCATGCAGATCACCCTTCACCTCCCCGGGGTGCCCGGATTCTCATCGGCTGTACTCGCACCGGCCACCTCCTCTCCACCAGCACTCGCTGTTCCTTCGCCATCTGCGCCCTATTTGCCCGTTAGGCTGCCCACTTCTCCGGACCCCCCTGCTCGACAGTCCTGTAGACGCAAGAGGTCTGCCGCCCGGATTTGCTCCTCCTGCCTGAAGCGCCCCTGTCCTGCTGACTCCGACGCCTTGGCTTCGCAAGTTCATTCTGCAATCTGTTCCCTGACCCGCTCCATGGAGTCCTTTGGTGATCGCCTGCGCCCCTTGGAATCCTCATCATGTATGCTGGCCCATCTGATGCCAATTCCACCTGCCAGCTCCGCCATTCCAGATGCCCCTCCGGCGTCTGTGAGGTTCTCCCTAGCCACCGCTGTCCTGGCTGCACCCTCTGGTAGATCATTCATATCTCTCTCCGCCGCCATCCATCCCGTATGCAATCACGCATCCTCCAAGGTAAAGACATTAACTTGGTTTCTTTGCTTTTACCTTCGCCCAAGTGCGACAGGCGTGTTGTAGATTACGGCGACGTTTCCGTGTTGCTTATAGCTTCAGATCCCCAACTTCACCGTAATCGGTCCATCTCCGAATTCGTCATTGCCTTCAGCATTTATAGAGACGTTATTTGCTCTGTGTTCCCGGATCGACGTAAGGAACTGGACACTTATCTGTCTTTGATTTGTGACTTGAATTTGCAATATGGGGGCTCTCTATTTTATGAATATCACAAATCGTTTTCAGCTAAAGTGGCTTTGTTTATTCAACTGTCGAACACCCGTATTGACTGGTCGTGCCTGGACTCCGACCTTCTTGTCCAACATTTTAGTGGACATAAAGCTCTCCTGTGTACACTTTGCCATAATCAGGGTCATTCGTCAAAACTTTGCCCAAAATCTGTCCTCACCTCCGTGACTCTCGCCACAAGCTCTGGTCTTCTCCTACCCGCGACAATCTCTTCATCCACCTCATCTGCAAATTTAGCCACTGACAAGAAAGGGCATGAGGTCATTTATTTCAAGGACATGCCTATATGTAATAATTTTAATGAAGGAGTGCACATCGCATTTCCGTCCTTCGCAGGGAGGGAAGAACAATTCAAATTCAAAGACCTTCTGAAAATTCATCCTTCAACTCCTGTCCACGTCCAAGCTCTTTCCTCTGCTCTGTCCTCTCACCCTGATTCTGTTTTTGTGGATTATTTAATCACGGGTTTGACTCAAGGCTTTAAAGTGGGTGTTATTGCTTATCTGTCCAAAATTGTCATCGCGCGAAATCATCAGTCTGCCATCCAAGACCCTGAAACAGTTTCCTCTCTTCTCGATAGGGAAGTTAATAAAGGTTATTTGATTGGCCCCTTCTCTTCTCCCCCTTTTTCTACTTTTTGCACCAGCCCTATCGGTGTAGCCACTCGGAAATATTCGGGGGGGGAAAAAGCGCTTGATTTTTGACGTGTCTAGCCCTCGTTCCGGTTCAAGCGCGAGTGTTAATAGCCTCATTCCTCTTCTTCCCTTTTCACTCTATTATGCTTCGGTTGACAACGCAATAAACTTGATTATGTTGGCGGGTAAAGGCTCTTCGCTTGCTAAAGCCGATATTTCGGATGCCTTTAAAATAATTCCAATCCATCCTTCCCAATGGCCCTTGTTTGGTGTTAAATGGCAATCACAATTTTATTTTGCAATCCGGCTCGTTTTCGGTTGTCAGAGCAGTCCGTCTATATTTAATTGTCTGGCTTCTGCCTTATCCTGGATATTGCTGAACAAACCACAGATCAGTTTTGTTCTGCACCTATTTGATGATTTTCTTGTGATCAATCCACCTTCCTCACAACCTGGCACCTCGCTGTCCAAATTAAAACTTACGTTTTCAGAACTAGGCATCCCCTTATCGGAGGAGAAAACCATCGGTCCACTCACTTCCCTGGAATTTTTGGGTATCGTGTTAGACAACATTGAAATGAAAGCTTCTCTACCGAAATTGAATCGCATTCGCGAAATCTGCCACTCATTCCTGCACTCTTCCTCGGTCTCCAAATGCAAATTGCTTTCTCTTTTGGGGCACTTAAACTTCGCCATGCGTATCATCCCGCAGGGTTGCTCGTTTATATCGCGTCTACTCGATCTAGCTAAATCGGTTTTCCGAGTTGCATGACATGCTTATTTTAGATGACGGCTGTTTTTCTGACCTTAAATTCTGGATCGCGTTTCTCGATCATTGGAATGGCATTTTGTTTTTTTACAACAAAATTACAGATACGTCTCACTCTCTATGTTTATACATAGACGCCGCATCCTCTGTCGGTTTCGGCAGTTATTATCAAGGCTCCTGGTTCGCATCGCATAGTCGCTTGTGCTATATAGGGAAAAGAATGGTCGTCTTCTTTATGCCCCTTGTACGGCGTCTTACTTGGCTCTCACTCTCTCATAACTTGATTCTTACGGCTGAACACATTCCGGGTTTTGAGGAATTCCGCCGGTTGTGCCCAGGCGTCAACACCCTTCCAGATCAATGTCTTGTTCTTTCCTATTCTAATTTAAACCCTCAATACATTCACCTACTGAACTCAACCACTAAGTACATCAGATTAGGTCTCTCTGCTTCTACCTTAAAATCTTACGACTCCGCCTGGAGAGCTTTCACTTCCTTCTGTCGCACCTTTGACCTACCCGTACTCCCTCTTTCCTCTTCTGTTGTTTTCACTTTTCTTACTTACTCTTTTGAGCACAAATGCCTTAGTCCGGTGTCAATTCACGGTTTGGTGGCAGGTATTCAATTCCACGCCCAATGCTCCAACTCTTCCTTACCCAGTCTGTTTTCTAATCCCTCCGTTCATCTCTTACTAAGAGGCTTTAAGAAATATTCTCCCATCTCCGTTGATAAAAGACTTCCTATCAATTTGGGTATTTTAAAATCTATGACCACCATTCTCCGGCGTGGATGTTTTTCACTCTCACTGACACTTTGCTAGAAGCTGGTTTTCTTCTTGCTTTTTACAGTCTTATGCGACCCTGGGAATTCACCTAATCGTACTCTTCGCCTTTCTGATAATTCAGCCTCATTCTTTTCTGTCTTTCTAAGCAGTACTAAATCAAATTCAGGTGGTGCTGGGTCTACACTCTACATTGCATGCAAGAAGACTTCGTATTGTCCCTTTGACTCCATGATAAAATATCTTCGTCTAAGGCCTCGTTTAACTCCCTCAGTTTCTCTCTTCATAACTCCTAACAGCACACGCCTCTCTTACCCCTGGTTCACCTCTCATTTAAAGATTTATTTATTTGTGGAATCCCTCACTCATTATTCTGGGCACTCCTTTCAGATTGGAGCGGCATCTGCTGCATCACATCAAGGAGTTCCGCCATCTATATTAAAACTCGTAGGACGATGGTCCTCCTCCGCCTTTGCATCATATGTCCGTGCTGATACCTCCATGATCCTCGAAGCTCAGTGAATCATTGCTGCAGCGGATGTAAGTATCTCTCAGATAGCCGTTGGTGGTGGTTTAAGCTATACCCTTTTGGAATCTTATATCGCCATCGATCATTGTCGTCTCCTCGATGCTCACCTCGGCATTCATAGCAGCTCCATACCGCTGGTAAAGCACTAAGCATATTCATAACGCTTCGTCGTACCAACAACGACCTCCCCTATAAAAGCGCTTGCCATCTCCATAAGGCCCCAGCAGTAACATAGCGTCTCCATACCGCTGGCAAAGTGCTAAGCGTATCCATAACGCTTCGTCGTACCTCCCCTATAAAAGCGCTTGCCGTCTCCATAACGCCCTCTCATTGCACCATTGGCTCCATACCATGCTCAAAATCATTCAGCATCCCCATATGGTTTTCCATGAAGTCAACGGCTCAGTACTTCATATCTTATTTCAATAGCCCTTCAACAGCTGTAAAAGGTTAAGATCAATTTATACATTCAATTAGTCCAGATGTCACTGCTTAAACATTGCTTTCTGTTTCTTCCCAACAGGTCTAGCGCCTCGCCTGATAGCTCAAGTGGTACAGTTGTCTTACTTCTCATCGTCTTCATTTTATTCACTTTTGGGGTTGGCTCCTTCGCCTCCTGCCTGGTCGCCCAGCCAGATCTGTCGGCTTCAGAATTGATGGAGCCGACGACCAGGAGACGGGCTTTTCCAATCACTGTCCTCATTTAAAATGTTTAACCAAATAAACACTCATGTCAAGTATCTAAGGTCTCCATGGTTGAAATGAAAGTGAATACGAAAGTTCAAACTAGGAGACCTAATGAACGCCAACGTGTCCAATCACAGTGGTCCAAGTTCTATATAAAGAATAAGTTTAACCCACTTCTTTGCTGTTACAGCTATTCGGTTCGCCCACCTCCTCCCCTCCACCACCCTCGACTCCCCATTCTGGTCCGGGATTGGCTGCTGGCTCCTTCGCCTCCTGCCTGGTTGCCCAGCCAGATCTGTCGGCTTTAGAGTTGATGGAGCCGACAACCAGGAGACAGGCTTTGCCAAATCACTGTCCTCATAATCATTTAAAATGTTTAACCAAATAAACACTCATGTCAACTATCTAAGGTCTCCTTGGTTGAAATATATTTGGTACAAATTATACAAAAGGCAAACATCCCTATTCATCTGTGGGAAACAGTGGCATATTTATTCATGCAGAATATTCACATTTTCAATTCCACTTCATGAACAAAGTTGATCATTTCAAAAGCTACTTAAAATGAAATTAAACATAAACAGTTAATTAGTACAATGTTTAGCATTTGTGTTTGATTTTGTGGTTGTATATTCTAATTTACGAACAATTATTTATCATTTGTCATGAATAAGTAAGATATATAAATTATATTTCATTCATATAAGATACATATGCAGGTCAAAAACATTCACAATAAAAGAGGGAATTACTACTGAAGCATATATGTATAATGTACCACAAACTAAAATACTGTAAAAGTAATGTTATATAGAAAATAGGTTGGAAAGGCTTTACTTAAGGACATATTTTTAGTTATATATATAAACACATTCATAATACATTATACTGCATTCATAAAGTATTATAAACATGGCTATAAATATTTATAAAGGCATAACACATATAGATATGTTTATTATGCATTATGACTGCCTTGTGAAGCTTTCATCTATAATGTACTATAGATACCATTATAATCCTTATACCAACCATTATAATGTATTATAAAAGTATCTATAGTCTATTATAGATGAGAGCTTCATAAAGAATTTATAATGCATAATACACATGTTATAATGGGTTATGCCTTTTTGATATTTATAGCCATTTTTATTAATTCTTTATGAATGCATTATTATTTGTTATGAATGTGTTTATAAACTAATAAAAACATGACCTTAAGTAAAGTGTTACCAAAAGGATTCTCCACACTTGTGCTGGCACTATTAGTGAGGGCTTCCCCTGTGGTCTTCTCTATGAAGGTCCTGGGTACCTTAGCTACTCATTTTACCCTCTGTTATATGTCCCCCTGCTGGCCACCTTTGGTAACACTGCTGTTGTCCTGCCCCAACAAGCCAGGTCCACAGAGTGCGCTCCCTTGACTTGGCTGTACTTCATTGTTCTGGGCAGGGAAGGTGCTCTCTATTGTGTCGTAGAGGAAGTGGTACTGGTCCTGATAGGAGGAATATTTGGGAGAGTATTTAAACAGCAAGTAATTCTCATGCAAGAAAAGGGAAGAAAACGCAAAAGTGAGCAAACAGACTTTTTTAGTTAATGATTATTTCTGTTCTAAAGGATCTGCTGCCCCCTGACTGACCCCCTCCTCGTTTGGTATTTTTTCCCCCAGTGTTCTCTAAATAAAACTGGCCCTCCAATGGTATTTGTCTCCTGAGACTCCTTCCCCATTATACCGTATATTTTGTTATGTATCATGATGACACACTGCACTGTGCATCTGCTGTTGAATATTGTTGGCTGCTGTTCTTATTGTCGTGTTTATTTGACACTGTTTTCAGGAAACACAATTTTGAATCCCATTGTACCTGCGCTATGTGCATTGTGCTACAGTGAAATCTTGCACCATAATAGGAGCAAACACAAAATTGTATTCATTTATTTATTTGAGGAATGCTAATTCTGTACAGAATTAGAATTAAATTAACTTTATTGACCCCAAAGGGAAATTCTTGAATATCATGCTATAATGGTGGTACATTTTTTTGTTTCTAATTTGTTCCAACACAAATAAAATCATTCGGCTTCTTGTGAGGAGACACCGGAATGATAGGATGTCTTTTGAATTCACTGACTCACCAAGCTCATTATCACTCCCTGCCTCTCCTTCCGCAGCGTTTTCACCACCTGGAATATGTCAACCAGCTTCTCTGTTTCAGCACTGTCTAGAATGTTCCAGAGTGCGCAGAAAAGCCCCGTCAGTGTTGATCCATCACTGACATGGCAGAAAGAAATCGTAGCATTTAGGATTATATCACAGTGATGGACCACAATGATGTTTTTACCGAAAAACCAAAACCAAATTTTAATTGTTTTTCTTGCCCAAAAACCGAAACCAAAACAGACTTAATTTATTAATAAATACTTGATAATTTAATAAATTACTTGATAATTTAAGTAGACCTACCAATTTGTTCAAATTTTTGTATTCAATTAATTTTGCTTTGTTTAAAAACATATACATGCAGCAAGATAGAGAAAAATAGATTTGATTTCTTCTGAAAACTGCATTCCATTGTATAGGCTCACTTCAAAGGCCAAATAAAAAAACAAACATCAGCTTTCTTTCACCACCAAACAAGAGAGAGTCCTGTGTATTCAGTCCTTTGTTTTAGCTAATTAGTGTTAACAAATGTATAAAGCAGCGTTGTTTTTCTGCAAATCAATCCAGGTGAAACAGTTAATTAAAAATGTATGTTTTTATTTGAAATAAATTTTAAAAAGTACTTAAATATTACACTGCAATAAACATAAGGCAAAACAAATTCGCTAATTCACGCAGCTGCTACTCGCAGTCCATACATGTCTTTGCTGACTTAGTTAAACCGCTGATTGTATTTAACACTGGTCCATTTAGTTTTATCCTGAGGACATTTGCCAACCTGGCATTGAGTAATTTTTCCCAATGGCAGATGAGGAATACAAAGTGAAAATATACGTACAGGTAATTCTGAATGATAGTGACTTTCTCATTGTCACTGATTGATCACTGTCACTGACTACCATGAAAGTCAAAATGCTTATATTGTCAGTATTTCAGTGTAAATATGCTCCTGAGCTCCACAATTCTGAATGAAAATCCATTGCTACTTTCTCTTTATCACTGATTGATCATTTTTCTTTAGCAAAATGATACTGATTCACGTCACAGACATCAGTTTCACCCCTGCAAGACTCTACATTACAGTATGTAAAGTCCACTGACAAGAGAAAGCACTCACATGCACATGTAAATTCAGATCTCAAGACACAGGACAGTAGCAAACAAAAATGTCACACGGCACTGTATAACACAAAAACAGCAAAACGGCAATAAAAGGACTACGAAATCATGTACTGAAACACAAGAATGCAGTGCCACTGCAAATTATGGAGTATACTTTACATCATTTTGATAGCTTGGTTAACTTTTGCATCTGATGGCTAACACAATGATCATATACATATATATAGCTTTGGGTATAAATTATTACAGTGGGAAACTACATAATTTTGACCAACAAGAATAAAGCAACTGAAAATTGTGCCAAATGATGACAATTGTACAGAACCATTTTCATATATGAACTAAAACATGTGGAAATTTGTGTGAAGCAAAGAGACATGATGTTCTGCCGTGCAG
>JAABNX020000038.1:15738347-15748941 GCA_015163995.2 Mormyrus lacerda
GTGACCAAACCTGCACACAATATTCTAGGTGGGGTCTTACCAAGGAATTATATAACTGTAACATCACCTCCCTTGACTTAAACTCTATACACCTAGAGATATAACCCAACATTCTATTGGCCTTTTTTATTGCTTCCCCACACTGGCGAGAGTGGGACGTGGAAGCATCAACATACACACCGAGATCTTTTTTGTAATCAGACACCTTTATCTCAGTCGTGATTCGTTATTTTCTTTAGAAAAATTGCTCTAAAAAAGGCTGGGAATCCCGGACTCTTAGGGCAGCAACATACTGCTTATGTAAAGTGCCAGCACAGAACAGTTACAACACCATTGATTTACTGAGTCTTGACAACATCAATTGCATTCAAATAACAAACCAAAACAACCAAGAGATCTCTTCTCTTTTCTGACTGGCATAGACATGCCCTCCCAGACTACCAGCAGACTACCAGCAGACTACCAGCGGCATTGTACAAGTAAACAAATCATATTTCATAATTAATTGACATTGACTAATTAATTTATGTTTAACATATTTACCTACCTTCTATAGATATTTCTGCCCAGCCCCCATATTAACTAACCAGCACCGGGTGGCGCCCTGTCCTGGGTTATTCCCTGCCTTGTGTCTGTAGCTCCTTTCTCCTTTAAGGCTCCAGACCCCTGCGACCCTGCATAGGACTGTATGGTAACAGCTGAGCAGTAAATGTTTGATCTGACGCTGAAAGTGGTTGCATCAATAACACATGCTTACCCACCAATGAAGTTGCTGGATTCGATTGGGCAGTTGTCTTGCCTGTTTGGTAGCTCCCTCCTAATTTTGTAGTGATTTTCTGTGCAGACACTTTTCGAGGGGCAAGTACTCATTCGAAGGGGGGGGCAAATACTCATTTGCAGGCGTAGGGATTCGGGGAGGGGATCCCTTGGCAAATCAAGACATAGATCAATTGGTGATCAAATGGGTAAAATATAGCAGGTACTCGGGCACCCCCTCATTGAGTTATGATGGTTGTCGGTTCGAATCCCATGGTTAGCAGAGTGATTTCACTGTTAGGCCCTTGAGCAAAGCCCTTTATCCTAATTGCTCCAGGGATTTTCTGACCCTGTTTGCTAAATAAATATCACCTAAAAAAACTGTACAATATCAGGATACACTATTTGGATAAACAAGTACCACATGGTTTATAAAACTTGTTAACTGAGAGATGACTGGGGAACAGTTTCCCTCCTTTTTTATCTCTGAAAAGATTGTCAGTTGGACAGAGATTTTTAAGCACCTCACTCTGTCTTTGTGCATTTAAATTCTGCTTAGACAGTTCAGAAATAGAAAGTGTTGGCTTTGCCTATTTTGTGCATTTATATGTGTGCATTTTTAGAATGTATATACAATTAAAGGCAAATTACCTTCTAATAAATAAATGCTGGAGTCAGCATCTCTAGACCAAACCTGGAATCAGGTTACAAAAGGATCATGTGCACACATTTATACATGCAATACATGCTTTTGAATATTTTGTATTGTCTTTCGAGTCCTTACGTCGAGTTCTTCAGAGCAAAGCTGAAAAGGAAAACTGTGTTGATAGAAGTGGTTAGCAACTTCAGGCTCTCTAAATGGCATAACCTGGTTGCCATAGCAGCAAGCTCTGTAGACAGATCACTATTTCAACACTCAGCCACAACTTCCTGAGAAGCTGATGTATGGCGTAGTTTTCTTTAGCTGTTTTTGGTTTCAACTTTGAAAGCTACACATTAACATACACGTTTGAAAATTAAATCAATATTAAAGTTGCGCATGATAAATTTCACGTTTCAAAAATGTATAATGTTACTTGCTATGTTTTTATAACTGTGAATTTAATATGCAATTCTGTGAATTTAATGCGCAATGAGTCTTCTGAAAAGTTATTATTGACTGACTACATTTACATATTTCAGCCAGCACATACTGTTGTGCTACAAATTACATTAATAGATTATTTACATTATTAAATTAAATTAAATTACATAATAGCTGATTTGTGGAAATTAATGTTATTTTTTAAATGTATATTACTTAGGCCTCTAAAATCATATTTCTATGCCAATTAATAAATAATGAAAACTTTCAGCCACAGCTCATAAACAGACTACAATAGCTACAATACAACTGAATCATAGCAGGATCAGACAAACGTCTTCAGTAACTCAGCCCATTTTCAATAAATGCTATGTTTTAATTCTCTGAATTTCTGCATTACTCTGAAGGTACCTCACCTACTGGAAAATCTTTATAAACTACGGAATTAATGATTCTTTGATGGACCTTGTACTTGAAACAGATCTCTCACTGAACCAAAATAATAAAAAATAATATATAGATAAAATAATGAACAGCTTCTTTTTATGACATATACTCTTTCTTTTGATTTTAAACAACAGCTAAACATTTTTATTTGAAATTCTATAATCAGACACTTTGGTGTGTGTTAAATCTGGACAATAGGGGAGGCGAATGTAATCTCTACAATCTAAGGTGCATAAAGAGTTCAATTTCAATGTAACCAACCAATCTAACCTGTCCTAATTAGGCACATTCAAAGCAACACTAAAACAGAAATACCTGGGATACATATTTCAGCAAAATATCACAACAGTGATGCTTATTAAAGTACTAAAAAGAATCTAATGAACTATAACATTTTTGATCATTTTTATACGTAGTGAAGACAGTCACCTCCCATGTATACATACTGCCAGTGCTGCACAAGTGTGCAAATGGACAACTGTCTGTGAAAGTGTGTTTCTGAAGAAACAATAAATGGTGCCAGGATGTGGTTTTGCTCTGTTCTCAATGGGAAGCCTGCTAGCTGCACGCTTTCTGCAAGGCGAGGCTCAGCTGTCTAACTGAAGAAGGCCGCAGTGGAAAGCTGCACTATGGAGGAAATGCATTCTGGGTTGTAGAGAGTAACTTCACTCCTAACATGAGTCACACGTTATATATTTCTGATCAAAATATTTCCCTTTAAAATTCTTGGGATTTTGTATGTGAATCTGTTTTTGAATTGAATTTTGAGTTTTTCAAGCGAGCAAATTTCAGTTATTGACAATAAATATCTTCTGTAGAATTATACGTGTAATTACCTATACATACATATATATACAGCCCTGGAAACATACTGTGTGATATTAATCATCTGTCACTGCTAGGGCATCACAAACTTTTGAATGTGTTATATATAATTAGTAGTGTTCTTCATTGGTTACCCATTGCTATACTACAACTTGATTGAACCATTAGACTTTTTTCACCCAAAAAATGTAATTTATTATGTGATAGCATATATTTGCATATTAATGTTAATTATTTAAATGATTTAAAATCAAGTATCTAGTTAAGACTATGCATCATATATTTCTTGCAAACATACAAGTAATGCAGTTCTTTATCATCTGCAGTGTCTAACATTTATATGGAAATTGGCTAGACTCAGTGTATCTGTCACTGGTTGCTTGGTAGCCATATTGAAGAGTTCAATGGCGACATGTAGGTGAGTTGCTAATGGTGTTGCAAGGCATCATATAAAATGTAGTCATGGGGAATTTCCAGTAACAGGACATCAGCAGCAGTCTTCACTTCATACTCAGAGCAGAAAGGAAAGATAAATGATATTGTTTGATTTGTGTCATGTGAGCTAAACAATACTATGTCCAGTTTATTATTAAGATCACGGTTTTTCTGGAATGCTTTGGCACATTTCTCAAATGACATCTAACATTTGCAAAACAAGAACCATAATCCCCTCACTATAGTGTCACTTCTGCACAGCAGAACATCACGTCTCATTGCTTCACTCAAATTTCCATATGGTTCTGTATAATTGTAATCAATGGGCACAGGTCTCAGTTGCTTTAGCCTTGTTTGTCAAAATAAATTATAGATTACATTACACAGTTTCCCACTCTAATAATTTTAACCCCAAAACTATATATGTATATGATCATTGTGTTAGCCACCACATGCAAAACAGTTAACCAAGTTTTTAAAATGATTAAAAAATATATTGAATAAGTTGCCATGATATGGCATTGCTTTGTTTTTGGTTCTCACAATACATGATTTTATAGTCCTTGTATTGCCGTTTCGTCGTTTTTGTGTTATACAGAGCTGCGTGACTTTTCTGTTTGCTATTGTACCCTGTCTTGTCATCTGTTGAAGTTACATGTGCATGCGAGTCCTTTCTCTTTCCAGTGAATGTTACATTCTGTAATGTTGGCCTAGAGCCTTGCAATGTTGAAACTGGTGTCTCTGACGTGAATAAGTATCAGTTTGCTAATGAAAAATGATCAGTTATTGACAAGTGCTTTCACACTACTTTCACATGCAAATCTTTCTTTTTATGCTCTAATATCGAGCTTCTTGTGACATCTTGTGGGAAAGTAGAATCTGACCTTTTTCCGAATTGTGGAGCAATGACATACGAATGACATATTCTAAGCATTATACTCTAATATATCTAAGCATTTTGATTCTGATGGTTAAAATGATGCTGATTGTACTTTTCATCTTGATGGCACTGACTGATTCATTGGTGGAATTTGCTTTTGGGTCATGAATTCATTGTTTTGGGTTAGTTATAGGCTTTTGCAGCTAAACCTTGGTGTTGTGCTATATGCATGAAATGTTTTGAGAAAGGTTGTTATAGTTGTGAGAATATAAAATACGTTGCATGGAATGTGCCAGAGCAAACTGTAAGACTGATCCCAAGGGGAAATTCAGCATTTAAGGTACAGATTTGTTAAACATGTTGAATTAAATGGGTCTTTAGTGGTGGTCTGGTGCCAGTTCGGTTGTGCACAGAAGCAGGTTTTCAATCTTTGGAGCTTGAACACGTAAAAAGATGAAAATCAGTGACTCAGTGCGAACATATGAAAGTCATGTAATCCCCTATACAGATTAATAATTGGCCTTTGGTACAAGGACTGTTATGTTATATAAACCCAGCACAAAGCCTACAAAAAAACATATTCCTGAACGTATCTGTGGAAACAGCGTCTGGCTCTTCAGGTTAGGCTGTGCCTGTGGTTAGATGGTTGGTGGTTGAAATCCCAAGGCTGACGGAGTGATTTTACCATTGGGCCCTTGAGTAAGGCCCTTAACCCTGATGGCTCGGGGGACTATCCGACCCCCCTTTCTCAGCTGTACATATCTCTGAGTCCCTAACACCTGCTAAATAAAAAAATGTAATGTAAATGTATTTCAGTCAAGTTCCACAGCTGTCAGATAGCCATGCTTTTAGTTAATTTATGCATCTCGCAATTGAAAGATTGCGGGTTCGGATACCCGACCAGTAGGGCACCAATGAGGTACCCTGAGCAAGGTACCGCCCCCAAGCACTGAATTAGCTGCCCCCTGCTATGTCACATTGGCACATAAGGGTTAAATGCAGAGAACACATTTCGTTGTTGGGCCCTGTGACTGTGGTGTGTCAACAATGACAATTAAACACTAAAAAAAAAAAAAAATCTGTAGCACGCAATTTTAGATCCCCTTGACTAAGTTTTACACCCTAACTCAATTACAGAGTATAAAAATACTCCATGTTTCTTGGGATTATCATAGTTCTTCCTTTGAGCTCTTTGCAAAGGTACGTAACGGTTCTGCCACAACATTTTAAGAAGAAGATAATTTCTTCCACGGGTGAAGATGCATAACTACATTCCTTAATGACTCATAAACAGTCATACACATGTTACATTTTTATCTTAAAATAATGGTCAGATATTTACACATGGTTTTTGACAACTTGAAGCTGATTGATGACCCATTTCTGAGACTTCCAGTGTCACATGAGCTGCTTTCCTTACTAAATTATCGTGTCTCTTAAGTTCTGCTCCTTATTTGTATACTAGCAACTTACCCCCTCTTTCATGACTGATTACCCCCTTTTCAACAACTTATATATTTATATAAGCAATGTGTTTTTTTGTATTATCGCGTATTTCACATGAACATTTTAACGTTTTTTTTTCCAAAAGCAATCACGAGGAAGCCAAATGTACAAATGTTTCATTCTCCAGACACTTTGTTACTGTGGAGTCCCTTTGACAGCCAACTTCTTCATTTTGAAGCTTCCTCTTTCTGACATTTTTTTTTCATTTACCATTTTAGCAAGCTGCTGCTAATGAGAGAAGAAGCATAAGTTTATCTCAAAATGGAATTAGGAAGTGGTCTGACTTCAGGGCTAGTGCTATTGACAAGATCAGAAGACGAGTGTAAAATAATTAACAGTCAGACAGCATCACAATTATACATACATAATTGTGTTAAATTTACACAATTTAAACAATAAAAATACTTAAATATACATATATATATAGATAGATATATACTCAGCAATACTATTATACGAATAACTCCAAGATATCAGTTTGCCTTAATAAACCATCTTTAATTAAACAACATTGAAACTTTGCTACTTAGTTGTAAATCCAAACGCAATATACTTCATTCAATAAGAAAACCAGAATAAAACTAAATATTTCAAAATAATTTTTAATAAATGATATATCAGCATTTTTTTTCTTAGCTGGTGATATGGCTGAACAAATTTTGATGGAATATCATTGTCTGTTGCTAGCTATATCTATTTTTCAGGATGATACATTTTCATATATTATTTATAGAAGACTGCGATGGGCTGGCCCCCTGTCCGGGGTTGTTCCCTGCCTCATGCCCATTGCTTCCGGGATAGGCTCCGGACCCCCCGCGACCCAATAGGATAAAGCGGGTTGGAAAATGGATGGATGGATGGATTTATAGAATTGTGATGAATATCTAGACTCTAGCTAATTCAAATATATCAACAGTATATCTCAATCACCAACTGAATTAGTGACTAAATTTGGTAATGGTCGTAGTCAGCCCACGGAGTGTCACGTCATGGTGGAAGAATAGTTCAAATTAGATTCAAAGATCGTTTGCTATTAAAATCGCATCGCCAGCTATAGCGTGAAAATTATATTGGAGAAGTAATAAGGAACCAGGGGTTGTACTTTCAAAAATATTAGCTCAGCTAGGAAGGCTGCAATTTGCCATGTGCTTAACCACACATTAGCAGTAGGTTTACTTTCAGTCTGGTTTGTTCTATGTCGTACTTTAACAAGCTTCTTAGGAGTCAGACCTAAAGCAGTTAGGCTCATT
Source organism: Mormyrus lacerda (assembly GCA_015163995.2). Classification (NCBI taxonomy): domain Eukaryota; kingdom Metazoa; phylum Chordata; class Actinopteri; order Osteoglossiformes; family Mormyridae; genus Mormyrus; species Mormyrus lacerda. Next base: position 15,745,531 of record JAABNX020000038.1, read on the forward strand.
TACTTTAATTGTAATACCTGCTTATTGTACATGAGACGTTTCAAATTACTTATTCTGTAGTCTGTAGGAATCTGCCTCCAAATTAAAATTAACAGTCAGAAGATGCCTTCCTATATATGTCAATTTCTTCTTATACAGAGCAGGAAGTATTATATTGAACTATCCAAAGCTATTATTATGAAAAGTTGCAGTAGTTATTCTCTATACTGATTGGTCAGTGGAAGACAACAAATGAAAAAGTTCAATGTATCGTTTTAGAAACGTTTTTGTCGTTATGAAAGTATTCATTTTTAAAATAACTATTGTTTTCAATTTCAGTCACTATTTCAGAAATGTACAGAACATTTTATAAAAATTGATTGATCTTTGCATAAGTTGAGACATTGCACAGCTTACTCACACACGCCTTACTCACACACGCCTTCCACATCCAAAATTCATAAAGCCTTCTCATGACTCGGAGCTCATAAAGTATATGACCTAAGACTGGAACCACGGTTTGTAAGACCTCCAAATATCAAACTTCACATGACCAGTAACTACATGATTGATGATGCACTTTAGCCACCATTGATCAAATTAAATAACTGGCCTGTTATGCATTTTACGCTCAGATGCACCATTAATTCAGATGAAGAGTCATAGCAAACAAAAAATCTACATCAAACTCTATCTACATCAGACAAACATGTATTTGACACAGTAAAAACATGTAACGTGAAACATTAGCGGTCAGTATAAATCCGAGATTAAAATAGCAATGGAATGGCACACCCAGTTTATCCGACACTCTTCGACAGTTCTTGTCTGCTTCGTAAATGCAGTTTGTAGTAGACAAACGTAATTTGAGCGAAGAAAAATCTCTGGTAGTGAGCAGAGAAAATGTGCTTTACTAAAAATGTATTAGCTCGTTCCAAAACTTTATACATATGCACACTTCTCTTTTTGCTCATTGTCTCAAATTCTAAGTACGTCTACCATTAATTTCTCAAAATTGAAACTTGCGGAAGTTGTAAAGCCCTAGCTATGTTAACTACATATAATATTGAATTAATTGAATTCCTTCCCTTTCACATTTATAGTTCTTTTACAAATCTTTTTGTAGGAAACCTGTGCAATTTTGTACACCAAAAAAACAAGTATACAGTCGTAACGACTTTAGTAAAACTCTTACAATCACACCCCTTAGGTAGGAAAATAAATATACAATGCAATTAATTGTCTGTTTCTGTTACTTTCATATAGCCAAATTTGTGTTATATATCCTTAAGTCACATTAGCACACCAATGAGAATTATTGGAGTTTCAGGAACTTCAAACAAATTTCTATCGGTTACATTATAGATCAATGCTATACTTTGACAATATGCTTTAAATGACTTACTGTATCCCAGGTGGATAACAGCCAACAGGATTAGAAAACCAGGAAGTCCAGCCATGTCCAGTTGATCAGAGCAAGCCAATGACACACCATGCGTCCTGTTGAAGACAAATTTTTAAACATTATACTTATATACTAATACATATATTTCTTCTTTTTTTGCTGAAGACTGAGAATGGTAAGTTTCACATACGTTTTCTTGCCTTTCTTATCAGAGTGCACAGTTTCCTGTATGTGTTCCCCCAACCCTAAGTCTCGCTGCTTGACTTGCAGAAGCAAATCTAACCTAAAGCACTTTACGTAAGGCCTTCTGTACAGGAAGCTGCATTTCAACTGCGCCACAGTTCCGTTTGTGTCGTTTCTCATCTGTCAGACTTTTACTTAACATCGCCTAGCCACTCCAACTGAACTTAATTAGGCAACTTTAAGATAGTCGAATTAAACAACATCAGTTGGGCCTTTAGTCTACTTTTTGGTTGATATAACAGGAGTGATAGCTAATGAAACAACCTACTTGCTTATTTTATCATTTAGAGTTTAGGATTTGTTGTAGCACAGGCGAACACAAACCCTTTCAAGTGCACGTGTCCCTGGTTTGACGTGCACAGATTATATTTATTGACGATATATCAAATTAATTGCGTTATGTGGGAAATATCATAATGTATTTGTGTAATGGCAAACTGCTAAAAAAAAATTATTTGCATTTGTACTGTTTGCATTTTAACACAAAAATCTAACTGCAGTTTGATTTGCCATTAATGCCATTAATCTAACTGCTAAATGAATTAAATAACATGTCTGGTCTGTGGCATGGTGAGCTTGTATGCTGTGTCTAAGCTCAGACGGCTGAGTGATTTCACTGTTAGATCCTTCAGCGTGTAGTTCCAGGGATTATCTTATCCGGCTTTCTGAAATGTACACTGTTAAAAGTGTCTGATGAATGTAAAAATACTTTTGGTATTACTTACGGCGTAGCTTATTGACTTTGTCACCCCCCTGTCATGGGTAGACTGACTTTCCAAGCTGAGTCATTTCAATACCTGAGGGAAAATGTATGTAGGTGGTGGGAGTGGTTCAAATGAAATGCATTTTTGAAAGAATTCTGATTCTGTTCTATGGCTCTCACACTGAGATCAGCTTCACTCATGCAAAGGTCTAAGCATCATAATCGAAACCTTACACAGCATTGGAGATGGTCAAGTTTTGACCACTTTATTGTGGTGATCTGTTCTGTTCAGTTGATAGCAATTCTACTACAGAGTAGACAAATCTGTATATCCTTTATCATGGGTGCAGTACCAGGAAACCGTGTAACTTTGCACTTGAGACAAAGTTTCCCTAAGACAGTGTTTATCTTGGACTTAATCTCCTGAAAAGTAAATTTCATGATAGTTCATAACACTTTTGCATGTACCACATCCTGAAAAGCTATTTATGTTTGTGGGGAGGGTCGAAGAGAAGAACAGCCATCAAAACCTAAATGGGCATCACTCTAATGTGAAAACATAATAATTTGCCAGCTGACGTATGGATAGATTTTAAAAATCCACTGTAGAACGCCAACTTAAATATTATATTCATCACTCTTGCAAACCAATTACAAACCTCTAAGGTTATACAACCAACACAGTACTATACACCAGTTTGTAGACATTAGAACAAACACAATATAAACTGGAATTGTATCAGTCCAAGAAATATATCGTTAACAGTTCTTTCCATTCTGCACATTTAACAATACTAACAAACCGGATATATGTGGGTGGCCCCAGATCTTTAAAAAAAAAACACACACACACAATACAATGAATTACTGCCTACATTTCTGAAAGCAAAAGACTATAACGTTTTCTGCAAGGTGCCGTTTATTTATTTGGCATTTCCATTCAATTTGGCGAAATCATGTGAGAGAGTTCAAACCAATTCATAAAGCCTTCTCAAAGTATAGCAGGACAAAGAGCCAATAAAGTACATCAATTTGGAGCATTTCCTCAGACAAATGCATCGAGGAATAAATAGCATGTTTG
>JAABNX020000038.1:15749316-15762190 GCA_015163995.2 Mormyrus lacerda
GGACAAAGAGCCAATAAAGTACATCAATTTGGAGCATTTCCTCAGACAAATGCATCGAGGAATAAATAGCATGTTTGATTACACTTTTTACTGCTTTTGAAGGGCCTGATTTTTTGTCAGTTTCTGCATGTTTGTTGTGAGATGGTGGAGTGGGAAAATGTGCAGGACTTCATCCATCTTCCAACCCCCTTATCCTGGTCAAGGTCACCTTTTTTAAAGTCACTCTAACCCTAACCCTAAACCAGGCGGCATAGGGCACAAGAACACGACAACTCTACGCACACAGGGCGTGGGGGGGGGGGCTGCAGATCAGAAAGATTTGAATAAATACTATACTCTGCAAAAAAAAATTAAGCTTAAAACTAGGTGGCAATAAGAGTATTAAAAAATATTACAAAGAAACAGTATAATAATAAGAATAAGAATAATAAAGCTACTTGACCAACAGCATGTAGATAAAGAAGCATCACTGGTTTGGCTTCGAAACTCAGACCTAAAAGGAGGGACTGAGAGTCTGTTGCTTGCAGCTCAAGATGAGGCACTGAATACTCTGCTCCATCAAAAAGCCATTCTTAAGATGGATGTCGATAGTAAATGCAGAGTATGCCATCAATTTTACTAGCATGTAAACCACATTGTGGCTGGCTGCCCAGTGTTAGCATCTGCTATCTGTGAGCTATCCGCACTGGGCGATCTGCAAGGAACTCGGACACAAAGTGCCCGAGCGCTGGTCTGACCATGACCCGCAGGCTGCCACAAACACCGGCGCCTTGATCACAGTTATGTGGAACTCGCCTGATACAGTGGTCCGCGACAAGAAGGCGAAAACATGCCTCCTAATCGATGTTTGCGATCCCAGATGACCCTAATCTTCTAACAAAAGGAACCAAGAAGGTTGGCAAATACAGAGATCAGGTGATAGAAACAAATCGAATGTGGGCCCTGGAAACCCTAAGGAAGGGATTCAGTGACCTGCAGCTTCTCCCCAGGACGCCTTGTGCTAAGGAGCTACAAAAGATCGTGCTCTTAATAATAATAATAATAATAATAATAATAATAATAATAATAATAATAAAAGAATAATAGCAATACAATTTTTTTTCAATTTTCCTAAGTTACCTTTTGCTTAGATAGAAGACCATAGCGCTGCTCAGCACCCTCCTCAGGGACCCCCATCCGTTAAATTTACAGCTCAGTTAATTAACTCAATCAATGAGTCAATTAATTAATTAATTAATCACTTAAAGTTCATGGGGTATTGATTAGTCAAACAAGGTGTAGTTGAGACCAACAAATTCATCTGTGCCTGCAATGTGTTGCCACCCCATCCTGGGTTATTCCCTGCCTTTAGCTAGACCTTATCTTGATTTGTTCATCTTAATAAGCATGCAATTGCTCTTAATAAGATGCACCATATCATACTGAAAGCATTATTGTTGTATCATTAACTTTTTTACTGCTTGGATATTTACAATAATCATGAGATGCATGGTGTGAGCAAGTTGGAAGCTGTAAGTTGCTCTCTCACAATGCTGTGAGCAGGCTGGTAACCTTGCACTGGCTATGTTAGCCTATGTGATAATGCTTCTATTTTTGCCTGCAGTGTTTTATACCTCACGGTATCGTGGGTGTGGCTCAGTGCTGCTCTTCCTGAATGATGTATGGCGAGGTGGAGACAGAAAGAATGTAAATTATTTGGGTTTATATGAAGAAAATCACACCCCTTTATCATTAAGAAGATTTTAACACTTTCCTCGTTACTTAGTCGTTTTAGCTTCAGATTACTAGATGCTGTGGCAAAATGCATTATGTGCTCTGCAAAAAAGCCGACTCTGTCTTGAAAAAGGATGAAATAGAGGAAGTGCTAAATTTATCATTGGTGAGTGATTTGCATGAAAAGCTGAAGTCCTGCAAGAAAGTAAAACACAAAAAAACGTCTTTCAACACATCACCAACACCACGTGAACCTTGGGAAAATAGACGACCATTTTATTTCTGTATTGCTCATTTTCTGATATCAAAAAGAATGACCTAATGCATGTATGACCAGACAAGTCAAATATTTTAGTTTGTTTATTTTTTATTATTTTGTCGTATGCTTATATAGTTTCTTACAGAGGTTTAATTTTTTTATTTTATGACTGTGACCATTTTATGAAAGGGTTATCATATTTAAAAATAGAATAGTGCATCATTGTTCTGCTTCAAGATAGTATCCTGATGGCCAGTAATCATACAGGTACAACTGCATACATCTGCAAGCACTTTTAGAAACAAAATAATATTTTTATAAAAAGACCACTGCTGCACCAACCCTCTACGAGTGAATAGTTAACATGTTGGTGGCACAATGAAAATAAAAAGCTTATTTAGTTTGTACTGTATTGTATATTGTTTTCTACATTTACTGTGGTAAAAACTAGTTTAAAATTATCCACATTCCTGACGATTTAGATAGGTGATTGTGCATTATGATTCCTACGTCTAAGGAGGAGAATGTCATATCAATCCACAGGGTGGCAGTGTTTCTCTACTCGATTCTCCTGTTTTCAGTGTTATCTTTGCTGTATTTGTTACTTGCCAGTATTTTTTTCCTTTTATTGTACATGGCATTACATGTTTCAGTCGGCACTGGAGGTAAAATGTACATTTGACTCATTGCTCATTGACAGCTACAGGCAGTGCTGCAGGAGCGAGAAGTGGCAGAACCTCAAGTTTACAAGTTTAGTACACACTTTGGTCGCAGTCATTTCAGGCAGCCGTCACAGTCGCAATCTGCTGAACATGGTAACCATTTCTAGGCTTTAAGGCCTCTGTATGATGGATGATCAAACTGCTGTTACTCTCTAAACTCAAATGGAGTTGCAGAATATCTTTTTCCCCCATTTTTTATGTTTAATAAGTATTACTTAAAGATAAATACTGAATGTTGTGTCTGAATTTGATTCCTCCAAAAGCTAACAATAATAATAAAATAATAATAATAATAATAATAATAATAATAATAAAATAATAATAATAATAAAGATAAAGCACTAATGGCTCAGATTTGATTTTATGAAGTCAGAAAATCAACCAGTGCTTAATTCTCATATGAAGATTCAGGTACAGCTTTTGATAATTAAAATTCCAGACGAGAGAGAAAGAGAGAGAAGAGAGAGAGATAGAAAAATAATGTAGTAAAATGTAAATGACCTGTACAATGTTCTTACCAGCAGTTTAGACATGCATGTTTATTGATCAGAAAGAACCAAAACCATGCTGCATCTGTAAATACCAAATCCTAGTTTTAAGAGGCTGGTTTATCAAGAGCATTAACTGAATCTATGTGAATACGGAAAGAAGAATCTAGCCGAGCTTCCTCGGAGCATAGGTGGGGCCTGTGCTTGCTGTGCAGTGAGCAGCCATCGCATTAGCTGCAGTATGTTTGCTGTGCAGTGAGCAGCCATCGCATTAGCTGCAGTATATTTGCTGTGCAGTGAGCAGCCATCGCATTAGCTGCAGTGTATTTGCTGTGCAGTGAGCAGCCATCGCATTAGCTGCAATGTGTTTGCTGGCAGTGAGCAGCCATCGCATTAGCTGCAGTGTGTTTGCTGTGCAGTGAGCAGCCATCGCATTAATGCAATGTGCTTGCTGTGCAGTGAGCAGCCATCGCATTAATGCAATGTGTTTGCTGTGCAGTGAGCAGCCATCGCATTAGCTGCTATGTGTTTGCTGTGCAGTGAGCAGCCATCGCATTAATGCAATGTGTTTGCTGTGCAGTGGGCAGCCATCGCATTAGCTGCTATGTGTTTGCTGTGCAGTGAGCAGCCATCGCATTAGCTGCAGTAGTCAGCAGGTAGAGGATGGAGCTGCAATACTAGGTGTAGTTTCAACTTCCAGTTCGAAGGGGAAGGTGAGAAATAAGCAAATGAAACCTTTTTGTAGAGGTCGGGCTTTTTTAGACCAGTCCTGCTTAGATAAGGGAGAGGGATCTGGGTCTCTTCTAGAGGGAACAGTCCATTGGTTATTTTCGACCCACGCCAAAAAGCTTTCAGACTCATCCCAGCTGGGTCATCCTGTCTGCAAAACTCGTTCAAATCAAAGTCAACATCGGTTTGATGACATCAGATCAGTTCTGCCCACTTCCACTCCAGAAAGTCATTGAGTGCTGCATTATGGTCACCCTGCACCGCTGCGTAAAGACTGTCTCTATCGGGGCAGGTTCTCTAGGAAGAGCAGGAAGACATTCCCCAGTCAACCAGTAAATTTACATTTTACGTATTTAGCAGACATTTTTGTCCAAAGCAAGATAGAAGTGAGGCTATAGCACATTACAAACATGCTGTCAAGGAGTCGACTATGCATTTTGAGAGTGATGAATTAGTCTGAGGCACGTGCTCATGGACGTGGTTGGTGGGGTCTTATGCAGGGGCCCATAAGTGCAGCTGGACTGAGCTTCTAATGAATGTCCAGGTACAGGAGGAAGTGGCATTGGAGCAGGAGCTACATGACATCTGGTAACAAAGCAGGACCCAGATAAGACTATTCAAGGAGACCAGAAGAGCAACACAAGAACGTTCAGGCAATACAAAGAGGCATAATGTACATGAGGTAAGATATTTAAGTGTTTGACACTTCATACTCTTGAAGAAACAGCACAACAATTTGACAAAAATTTGACCATACATATAATCAGAACAATAGCACAATATTAGAAATTACTATTCATTAATTGTGCATATTTTATAAAGGTAACATTTTTAACACCTAACTTACAAACAGAAACATTGGCTAGTCCCCCACTCAGGGCGTTAGTTCTTCTCCTGATAAGGTTAACGTTCACAAAATGAATGTAACATCAGAAATTGAAAAAATTATGTTATTAACATCATGTATTTTGAGTCTACTATGCTCATAATTACATAAATTATAATGCTGGAGAAAAATGTGTTCTGGTAGAGAATGTAGTTCAGCATCTTACAATGTATTTAGGATGATGAAAATATGATTTGAAGACCTATTTAGAAATCTGAGAGGCAGTTAAGTGACCTATCACTAATAAGGAACCTCGGTACTATACTCTGTCCAAAAGACAGAAGTCCATCCCGCGAGATGTGGCCCTCCACCACACAAGACGGTTCTCATTTCTCCTGTGTGTAACAATTTCTAAGTACGAATTCTGGGAATAAACAAAAGTTTAAATAAACCGGCAGCACTTGATAAGGAAAGGAATGACCGTGTCAATAACGACAGGGAGATAATGGCATGGCAATGTTGGCCAGGCGCGAGGAAGTCTCACGGTGGCGAGACCCAAACCGCGCAGCTAATATGAAAGGTCACGCGGAGCCCGCCTCGACTTCTCTGGCTGTCCTGCGGAATCTCGTTAAAACGCTCTGCCGGCCAGACGTGAGAGCAGAGGTCCGCGAGAGAAGCTGCCCGCACCTAATCAGACCCCAGCCTAATGGTGACTTTGAGCTTTTTTTCCCAAAGGCTGACTTCTACTGACATTCATTATTCATAGCTCACACTTCCGCACTTAACATATAGGCTGGCATACGAGCGGCTGCAAAGAAACAGGCAGGCAAACCTTTCCGGCCGCCTCGGCTGCTGGTCCTGTGTCCACGGCTGTCCAATCACAGAGAGGATCTGAGAAGAAGGGAAGCAGCACAATCGATTGAAATAAAGACAAATTTTTCAGCCGCAACATTGGTTGTTTTTTTTTTTGTTGTTGTTGACAAATTTCAACTTGGTAAATAATTGTCAAGTTTAGAGCGAGATTTTTTAATGTGATGGAAGGATGAAGAGGGGTGGGAAGAGGAAGGACAGGGAGGAAAAAGGATAAATGATCGGGGGCTCCGGAAAGGACGACAGCTGGGACTGTACTGGTCTCTGGAGTGACGGAACAAAATATGCATGCATGGGCTGACCCACGCTGAAGCGCAGGGGCCTCCACTAAGAAGGGGCCACAAGCAAGGAAAATTTTAATAAATTTATCAATGCCCCCCCCTCCCAAATACATACACACTCACACATCCCCAATAGACAACTTCTACCATCTCCGCCACCTTGCCCCCCCTCCGCAGATGCCACCCCCACCAACCCCCTCCCCCGGAAATATAAGGGGGCCTCTGACCATGTTAACACGCCATTGACCTCTGATCGCCACTTAGGCACAGGAGATGGGATGCCATCAGCACACCTTTGATATCCACTACCTTGCTCCTGTCCCTAAGTGGCGAATTTTACAAGGTCATAATGTACTGACAGTCTACAACAGCAAAAACTGAGCTGGTGGACTTGTGTTCCCGTATTCCCGACCAATCCCAGGGAAAACAAGTCATAATCGCCTCCTTTGGTTACATTCAAAATACCGACCGCTAAAGGTCAGAATGACACATTAGAACTGGGGAGGCCCTCCTTCATGCGACACGGTGTCTGAATCGTTCAGTTACGAAAGAAATATTTGTTGAATTTCAAACGGGAGAATGGCGGGTGGTCCAAGAGGAACAGGAACCCGGCTTAATTCCAGCCCTTTTAAGCTTAGGTCATCCATTAAGAACCGCAATGGGCTCCAGTAACATGATGAGCCAATTAGTAAGAGAGATATTCTTGATTGGCGTAGCTGGAAATACAGCCGGGATGGTTATGCCACTGAATGTCAACGAAAATACACAGGTGTAAGATTCAGGATAAATCTATGAGCAAATGAGCTTTACCATGCAGACAAAGCCTTACATACTCGTAGTGTTTTTTGCTCTTTTTCTCTTGTTTTTCTGAGGAGACGTCTGGAAGCGAGGCTGCGCTAACAGAGAAACACAGCTCAGTAAGACGTCCCTCTCTGACCTTCCCGTCCGGGAGCTGGTTCAACCCCGGGGTTAACCCCACGCGTCCCGGCTAATGAAGAGTTTCCTGGACCCCTTCCTCCCACGGCCGGCTCTCCCCAGCTTGGGCCCGCAGAGCGGTGCCGGGCGGGCCGCTTGTCAGTGGCCTCGCCGCCGCACATACATCACGGCGGTCATTAGCGGAGGATCAGCCCGGACCTTTGGCTTCCTCGCCGGCGCTCGTCCAGGGGAAAGAAAGGCCGTTAAAAACCCTCGGCTCTGTCACTCATTGTCACTTTAGCAGGAATTTATCAGGCCTTGCGGTGGCCTCCGCCTGTCGGCCCATGAATAATGAATGAGGCTCTGTGCCGTACTCCGACATTAATGGGGCTGAAAAGAGAGGCGAGGTGACCCTCGGTGCCGCCAGCGACGCATTCGCTAACCATCCCCTTCCGCGGTCGGCCGCGTTCTCGCACAGACCCATTTCTGCGGCTCCCCGTCCACTCACGACTCGCCCGACGCCACCACCCGCAATCATCCAGCCACACGGGCGACCCCCCCGCCTCAAGTATGATTTTTTTTTCCCACTGTCTCCCCGACGGTAAACCTTCCTCCTGCCCAGCGGGCTCATTTCCGCAGCTTGGCCTGAACCCCGATCGCGTATCAATCTGCATTAGCGCTAACAAGCTATCAGAGACGTATGTACCTCTGGAAAAGGGAGTTAAAAAAAAGAAAACCAACAAAGGACCAGTTGTTGTCACAACTTTGGGAAGTTGCCTTCTTTATCTTGTTAGCAATACCTAGTTACAATGATGCAACTGCTTATATAACTGTCACATTGTCCATGGTTTAGGAAGAAGCTTAACTTTGTGTGCAAGTTCTGGTGGGTGAAGTCGATTTTGATCTTTGCGGAAAAGCATCTTCGGGGGGGGGGGGACATTATGATAGCAGCGAAACGCAATATTTTTTTTTTAACAAGTTCAAATTGCACTTTCCTGTCTCAGCACTGAGAGATTTCAGTTAATTACGAGAAGGGAGGGGGTAGAAAAAAAAAAAACCCCTCACACACTGAATTCAAATCTGTCATCTCGGTGCAAATGACAAAGACAAAGAGAAGACGACAGACGAGGCGAGAAAGGATGCGCTCAGAACTCACAGGCAAACAGCGGCAAGCGGCTAATAAGCTGCTTTAACGCCCCCCTCGGCGCTACATCCACCGCAATTCCTGTGATCGGCAGGCACGGGGGGGGGGGCTCCCATCGCAATCCCACCTCCTCTGAGCCAGGGGTCAGTCCCCCCCGAGCTGCCGGCGCTCCTGTCATCTCCGTCGCCATGGGTGCGAGCGCACCGCGGGACAGCCTAGAGGGGGCGTCGTCGATCGCGCCTCCGCCGGGATCCCTTGGGACGGTTAACCGGGTGATGATGCTGTGCCTCGGGGTCACGGGAACGGTGCACTCTCGCTGCCATCGCCGCGGTAACCCCACAGGGGTAAACAACACGAGATGGCAGGATGTCATCATCCACATCCAAAGGAGCTTCGCGCTCTAAGTAAACTGTAAACTAATCAGAACAAACTCTTTTCTTTGGGGAGAATGGCACAAACAAGCTGCTCCAATGTAAATTGCAGTTGCGTTAAATTTGTATGATATTGCTCATGCACATCTTTCTGCATATGGTAGACGGCTAAATGAATGAAATGTGAACTTCCAAGGCTATGATAAATATTTACATACTCAACAAAAGGTGGACTTCAACATTTAACGGCGACAAATTTTTCAGACAGATTCATTTACGTGAAATTCTCGGTTGAACAGATTGCTTAAAAACTGCATAAATTAAAATCCCATTGCTAAGCTCCTCTGCAGCCTTATAAATTTAGTTTAAATGTTTACATCTGAGAACATGAAGTCAGTAGCCGTAAATTAAAGCTAGGGTATATATATATTCAGAAAAACTTGCAGAAAAGTTAGGAAATGAGCATTTCTTCATACATTTTTAAAGAATTAGGCCTTAAGAATGACGTTTTTCTGGTTGCGCCCAATTTCAATCGCAGGGTGCACTTCCGTTCAGATCGAGAGCCTCCGATATCTGCTGTGATATCTGACAAGTGCTGTGCCATGCCTGTCATTTACAACAAGACGTCAACGAGCGTGCTTCCTCTTGATTCTGCGGGTCACGCTGCTTTGTAGTCTCACTTCCGCCAAACGGAGCCATCTCACAAATCCCACTGCCTTCACCTTAACACTCGTCAGCTGCCAGCACAAGTCTCGCCGTCGCGTTCCAGCAGCGCTCGTCCGCAAACATCCAGCAGAAAAATATTAGCCTGACTTCTACCCTTTCAGTTTGCGGAGAATTTGTTCATTGATGTCAATCCCTGGTGAACAGTAATCACCAGACACAACAATGAACATGACAGTTAATGGACCTTTATTGTATTTGAGTATCTTAACAAGAGCATTAAGTTGCACTGTAGATGACATTTAATCTAGTTTCAGTTCAGCATACATTCACATGTATAGACATGTAGTTAAACACAACTGGTTCTTCGGCTCACGAAACACCACATCCTTTAGTGAGCTTCATGTGTTCGTTTCGCCACGCTCTCCTCCCCGGAAGACACAACCCTCGCTGCTCTCGAGATGAACTTAGCAAAGGGTGTCTGCATGTAGTTCATAGTGCACCAGCTACATAAAAAAGTTCTGAGGCCCTGAATTTCAGCACCTAAAGGCAAAGGTAGGAGGAGGGAGGGTGGTAGAGGTGTGACCAGTCTGAAAAAATATTTTTGCATGAATTTGCATACTTGCAGTACGTTTTTAAACTGAAACAGCTACACGGGCAGTCCCAGATAAAGAATGAGATCCATACCCTAAGTCAGTCTAAGTCAAACTTGCAGATTAGTTATTTGTTACATCTGTTAGAAAACAAAATAATACAATAGTTAATAATTATTATTATATGCTAATAATAAAAGCAACTGCATACAATAATGTACCTCAAGATGACGAACTGCTAAAGCCACGTGAAGTTTTTATGACCATCACAAAGTAGCGTGTGCATTTGTTTTTACGAACTATTGTATTTAACGCAATTTTTATATAATAGGCTTTATGCCAGTCCACTCAAGAGTTATCCATAATTTGGATGTTCATAACCTGGTAATGCCTATATTACACAGGTCAAATCAGTACTCAAGAGGTCGTGAAATAGTTAGTTATTTAGCCAAACAAAATGGCCACTTTTAATTAAGAGTGTGAGCATTTTAAAAGAGCAGACAGCATAAAATACACTTGGATGAAACTTAGTTCCTTTTCCGTCACCCTTGTCTTTTATGTGTAACGCAAACCAGCCAGTATAGCCTGGAAAGTACAAAGGCAGGCTGCTATGTGCAAAAACAGGAAAAAAAGACAGGAAGTACAGTAGGAGTCAAAGTGAGATTTTTATATTTAAGGCCTACCTCCACCCTCTGCTTGACTCTCTTTAGTGAAAACGCTACAGAAAAGGGCTGCCATCACTTCCTGACACAAACTGAGTGATCTGATCTGCTCCCACCACCATCCAGGCGAAGACCCCGTCGCCTAAACAGGGGTAATGCCTCATTTTATCTTACGCTCGACCTCCATATGTCTCAGAGAACTCCAGAAACCCTTACTCAGCCAGTCAGCCACTGCTAGCGAGGTCTGAGAAGCAGGTTCTACGTGTCCCTGTGTCACACGAGCTCAGAGACGTGGTAGCTCAGCTTCCCGCTTAGATGGACAACAAAGGCATTTCATTTGAAGGCGCGTGTTCATCTGTGGAAACGGTCACTAAACCAGGTTGAAAAGAAACAGCCAGGAAGCAGCACGAGGACGCTTGCTAACACAGTTATTATCGTGCTTGCATATACCGAACACGACAAGTTGAATTGTGTTTCTTTCAGGTTTCCATTTAGGATTTGCTCTAATAACAACCAGATTGAAAAAGTAAACAAACCGGATACATACAGGATGTTAAGGCCAACCCTTGATACTTCTTCTTGACACCAAAACTAATATGTTTGAAGCTACTTCGAACACCACAAGCTCTTTCAGCATTAGAATGCTCTTGATATCTCCCGCTCCAAGAGAGAAACCTTTGAGCACAAAAGAATTGTTTTTTTTTTGTTTTTTTTGGAAACTCCTGGGATTCTTTTTTCTCATTTCTGCTGGGGGAAGTGTGAAAGGAAATGCTAACAAAACAAGATGTCACTAGAAAACAGGTTTATATATATATATAAATTTTTTACATATACAGGGAAATGAAAATAGCATCTAAACATAAATCTGGAAATACGGGTAAATCTGGAAGCGTACTCTGAAATGCAACGATCAGAACACAGCAAATACCATCTATTAACAGCAGTGGACAAATATGGAGCGTAAAACAGGAGTGAACTGCTGAAAGCACAGGATAAGGTCCCTCCACGATGAAATGTGTTACTCTACAGTCGGACTCACTTCAGGCACTTCAGAGTGTAATGTGATGATTTTGCCACTAGATGGACTTTTGTGTCTGTGAACCAGTTAACGTACATGGACATAGGTGTAGAATGCTACAGCAGAAATTAATGGATAGGTATGAAAATGATTTCCAATAACAGCTGTTCTCTATGTTGGGGCGACAGCCTTTACAGCAAATCACGTGCAGACAACTGGAAAATCACCTGGTAAAGTATGCACGATGGAAATAACGTAATAAAGTGTGTAAAATTTTTATTGTTTATTTAAACTGCATAGAAAAGTGTATCATGGAAACCATAAAACAATCTAACATGAGGGCTGAAACAAATAAATAACTAGCCTTTGCTGCTTCAAAATAAGAGCTGTACAGAATGCTAAGAGGAGGGGAAACAGTTGTCATGCCTTGGTGTTATTTGCAAAGAAAATTTATGTAGGCATTCGATAACCTTTACATTTATTTGGTGCAAAAAAAGACTGAAGATTCGGAAACATCTCAGTTGAGATTCATTACACATTGGTTTCATCTAGCATTTAAAATCTGAATGTTTTTCTTGGTTGCTGTCTAAGGATTGAGAGATTTTACATAAATGTTTAGGCACCTAAACAACTAGGAGGCAATTTTACTAGGATCCAAAACAAAACTTGTTCACTCAACACAGCATGGTACATCCATTCATTACAATAAACACTTGAATACATCTGAAAACCAACTGTCTACCACTCTCTGATGTAATACACTAAATAACAATGATACAAGTTTTATAATGACAACATCGATGATAAATAGTTCAAGGCACTTTGCAGAAACTGCTGTTAGTCATTTTCAAGGCAGGTTATCAACGTACCTGTCTACCTGCAAAATACTTACCGTAAGGCGATTAATACACAGCACAGATAAGACGCATCGTGACTAGCCAACAAATTGTACTTGATAGTGTTTATAGATTTGAGAATGATTCAGAAATAGATGCTCAGGATACAAATACTAGACAGAGACTAGACGACAAAACCGTACCGTGATGTGACATCTAATATGTATCACTGAACTGATTCCCTGTTTCCCAAATGACAGTCAACCAACGGATGGCCAGCATCGTATTAAAGCAACAAGAGATATGATGACGTGTGTGTGTGGGGGGGTGTGGGGGGGGGGGGGGGTCCCGCTGTTTTGTGAGCCACCTTGCTGATGCATGTGTTATAGGCAAGGCAGTGGTACTGTTTCTAACCAAGAAACACCAAGAAAGATATTTATACTTTTTTATTTTAGTTTTTAAAGATGCAGTCCTCTGTGTATGCAGTGAACATCACTCTACATGTGCAACTGTTCTGATGGATGTTTGGCTGTTTGCTTATTTTGCATTTTGGTCGTTCATTTTTTAAAATGCTTTTTTTTTCCCAGAATGAGCAAAAGACTGACCAGTAACTGGTAGTGTTGTCTCCTTTCTTGATCTTTCCCAGTGTTGTGCACTGTTTAGGACCCCTAAAATTTATTTAAAAAAAGGAATGAAAGAAAGCCTAGTGTATCTGACTGAGCTGAAGACTCTCACATCGCACCTTTGGTCCTGGTGGAGCACGGCCTGTGGAATTCCTTCCAAA
>JAABNX020000038.1:15778588-15790587 GCA_015163995.2 Mormyrus lacerda
CAGTCACGGTAAGTTAGCGATGTCAGCACGCGTCACCTGGGCCAAGCAGGCCAAACAGGCCACGCCCCCCACCACCCCCCCCCGGTTGATCCCTGTCTGGCCGGGCTCAGTCTTCCGTGGAGAGGAGAGCCGCAGAATGCTAAGCTGGATCTCCCTCCTTGGGGCGGGTGGAAAAGCCGGGGGGGCCACCCGCCGGCACAGCTCAGCAGGAGCCCCAGCTGACGGCCGGGGCACCGACTGGGCACCGACTGGGCATCGACGGGGCTCCCAGGCAGCAGAGAGCTGCTCTCTCCTCTCAGCGACACAAAGCAAGCATTCTCGAGAAAGTGTGCTAGTGTGCAGCACTCCCAGGACAATGGAGTTTACTTAGGGGATGGAGGTAACTATAACAAACAGGGTGAGCGGACAGTGCTACAGGACATTAGAGCGCTTTGCTAAATAGATCTTACGCAATCGCATTTCTTTTGACTGGAGCGTTTCGCCTATTTACCAACCGGTCCATGAAAAAAATATATAAATATGAATATATTTAATATTACATGTTCATTACAATAAAAAAAAATGTAATGATGCATCTGCATCCAAACTGTTGGCCTTTATTAGACTATCCGTCCATCTTCCAAGTACTTACTCTGGACAGGGTCACGGGGTTCATTAAACCAGGATGACACCATTTCCTGCATTGCCTTAACTGCCCCAAACGCGAGCGTCTCATGAACGATTCATCAGAGAACATCTAATATCTTCTGGATGACCTCTGGTAAATTCCATATGCTTCTGTTTTGTTCTCTTTTTCTTAATTTCTCCACACAAATAATGTTTACTTTCTTAGGAAAAGAAATCTTACAGTCTTGTGTGATTTCAAACAATCAACTCATGGGGGGGGGGGGAAATACAGCAGTAAACTTTTTGCGATTTGTGATGCTTAGAATGGTAGCGTGGAACTGAAAAAGAGCAAAAGTATTACCTCGGCGAGCGGAGCGAAACCGCGAGCAAACAGAATATTGATGAAAGTAAATAAAGCTCGTTAAGGTCCTGCTCAAAAACACAGTACGAACAAAAGGGAAACGTGGGGCGTGGGAACTGAGCTGCATCACTAACGACACGCAATGGGACCTTCAGCCGTCTGCTGTTATGTTCAAGGGTTTGTTTATGGCAAGGGAATGAGCTGCCGATGACCGTCTTCACGCTGCTGGGCTGCTTTCCGGTAAAATAGGTCTTGTGTAACTGCATATGCGTGCGGGACCTTACAGCTATGAGATTGTGGGAAAAATTCTGTAAAAAACAATGTGGGGGGGGGGGGGGTGAGTAGTGTTTAAGTTATATATTGGGAGTAAAGAATACTGCAAAAGCTCAGTACTCAAAAAATGTCTGCTAAGCTATGTTAGGGCACATTTCACCCTTACGTAGTACAGTGGTTAAGAGAATGGGCTTATAAAGAGGAGGTTGACAGTACAAATCCTAAAGACACTGCTGTAAGACCCTTGGGCCACATACAGGATCTGTACTTGTTTTAATACATACGCAGTAAATACAGTAAGCTACAGAGGACTAGCTAACATATACTTGCATAAATCATAAGGATTTATGTGAATATAAAGCTCTAAACTTCTCCAAAGACAGCTATTATGACAAGAACTTCAAAGCAGGCTCTGCGAGTGTATGGGAATGCGTAAATATGCTGGCAGCCTGTCTTTAATATAAATGGTAGAGAGCGCGACCAACGGAAAAAAAATAAATAAAATAAATAAAGCCAGTCAAACACACACCACACTGGCCGCCATCTGGTTAGCGCGGGACGGCCTTTTCCAGAGACGATAAAACTGAAGCCAGAACAGCAGAGATGGCGTGTATCTGCCCTGTCCTATAACCCCACAATAATAAAACCCACAACTGCAAATCAAGAAACTTTTTGGTTCTGTGAAACAGGAGAGAAATCCTGCTTCCTGACATTTATAACCTTCCCAATCACGGTTTTAAAAAGCAGGAATCTGACACCAGAATTTGCATCTGTAATAAATAACATCTACATCCACTATTTAAAGCACACAAATAGTTTGATGCTGTTTGCAAAAGTAATTACTGAAGAATTGCAAAAACGACAATAACCCAAGTGCTGGTAAATATTTTTTTTTTTTTAAATTAAAAATAAAAAAAAATAAAAAAAAGAACTTGTATGACATTTTATTCGGTTCAGCTACCAAAACTCACTCAAACAATGGACACCTATTTCATATTTACGGACAGCGTGTCGCATAATAGCTAAAGAGGTAGATTTGTAACCAAAACAGTTGGCAGCTCAAGTTCCCAGAGGGGCCCAGCTGAGGTTACCTTGAGCTGGGCACTTAATCTGAATTGGCTCGGTAAAAACGTCCAGCTATATAAACTAGTAAAGTGGAAAAACTGCAAGCCGCTCTGGCCACTCTAAGTGAAAACATGTGCTGCAGCCACCAGACGGCCGATACTCGACGTGCCGATCCCACTCCGCACTAAGAGTCTCTCAATCACACTGGCAGCACTCGCCAGCCTCGAAGGAAATGCCCACGGTCGCTTCTGAGAAGCAAAACCAAAAGGTACTTTTCCCTCCTTGTTCCCACAGAGCCTGGAGATCACAACTGTTCCCCATTTTTTCCCCTCTCTCCTCGGTGCACTTGTCTGACCTGCTAACGCTGCTAGCCAGGCACGCTGCTGCACCAGTGCATTGTGGGAGACTAATTAGCACTGAGGACTATGGTCTCTGAGCACCAATAAACTGGGATCATTGTTTTTCAGCCTGGGGCACTTTGGAAGGTGTAGTTACTGGTGAGTTGTGCGAAAAAGAAAAAAAAAAAAAACTTGCTGGATGTAAAGGAAATTGGGTGCTGTACTAACAATGCATTTCTGGTTTGTGTTTGTGCCAGTGAGAGAGTCATCCTCTTAACTGCAGGTTTTTATCCAATTCACCTCTGATACTATAATGAGTGCTGGATTTGCATTAACCCTTAAATGTCAATTAACTGACCACAAGAGGGAGATAAATTCTGGGAATTCGATCGACAAACGTGCGCGCTATGCATGACTCATTTACGAGTTTGTTCATTTACTCGTTGCACATTATTTGTTTTACTTTGATACAAACATAAAGAGCAGCCCAATCCATCACATGATTTTGTTGAGCAATCACTTACCAGTGCGTTTGTAATATCAGACAGGAAATTGCTTAATTAAAAAACTAGTCTTAAATAAAATTAAAACTACAAACAGTTCGGCTACTCCTACACATGCATTCAATGTATACAGCATACTGTACAACAGGCAGTACTGACGCTGGTCAGTTTTTCCTCCTCAGGTGAATGTCATTGTGAGTGTATTCATATTGTTTTAAACCATAAAGTACAACACCAAAATGATGATCAATTCGTAATGCGAAACATGAATAAGCCACAATTTACAGATCCCACATTTTGTTGCAGTTATGGCCGCCAAGTGTTTAGTGACGTTCTCATGTTAACCCATGCATTTTTTCCCAACCAAACAATTTCTGAAGTGTAAAAAATTTAGATACATTTACCCTAATCAATTAAATTTTCACGACGGCAAAGTACACAATAAAACTAACAAGATAAACAAGTACAGCTACTATAATAATACTGAATATACATTTAAACAAAACAATCACACTCCCTGAAATAAAAGAATGACAGATCTCAAGCCTACCTGCCCCTTGCTCTTTAGAACACCTCAATCTAACCCCACCAGCAAAGTGCTGACGTCAGCCTTGTATGTCATTTGATCTTTTACACATATACCTTCAGCTACAGAGGAAAACACACAAGTCTTTACTCAATTGCTTACTTTACTCCACTTAGACATGTCGAAAGTTTCTGAAATGCAATTACTGCAGTAACTGCGACTATCTTTTTCCCCAACAAAATATTTATCATGTGAATCAAATGTAAATGTCAGTTTAATTTCCTAGAAATCCCAAAATACCCTAAAGTTCGCTGAGTTACAGTGCTTACTTCAGCAAATTCTGAGTGATATCACTATAAATTATAACTGCTGTGTCGGGATAGTATTGCGCCTAGTAAAATGAAGGGGGTGTATTAGTGAACCAGGTGAATGTTTTTTTTTGTACCTCATAGAGCAGGCAGCCCAGAGACCAGATGTCAGACTTAAAGTTGTATCCATTCTCGTGTATCCTCTCTGGAGACATGTAATAAGGAGTACCCACTGGAACAGAAAAGAAACATAAGTCAATCCCACTCGTTCCAGAAACATGCCGTTCTTCAAACTTCAGAATGCAACACGGAGGCTGGGCCATGGCCCATTCTCAACGAGACAAATCAGAAGTCAAAACCATACATAGCTGCAGTCAAATGCAGTGTGGTTCATACACTGAAGTCATTACACCCCGAAATTCATACTACTAACTTAATTACATCCACCAGAAACAGCTACTAAGATATACTGACATATAAAATTATTTAAAAGGTAAAAGCTCAGAAACTACTCAAAATTATCCTTTCTATGACATGCAGTGTTTTCCTTTTTTAAAATGAGTATTTAACGATAATATGAGTAATGTATCAATTTTCCAGCACCTGTGTTGCCAAGTGCTACAAAAAAATGCAGTTACCACTTCCTGCCACATGAAGGTGTAGTGAGCTTCCTTCATTTAAATCCATCAATAAAATTACTCTCTCGCTCTAGACATCCAACACATATTAGCCATTAAAAGACTCAATCACACAGTGCATGTTTACTGAATATCCACCCTGTTATAAAACATCCACGTAAGACAAAATAGCTAATAATTTCTTTGCCGTTGCTAAATATTTCAGATAAACAGCTCGATTCAATGCTTCTATTCATACAGTCAAAAACTACCTAATAAAATCAGCTAACAAGAAGGTACTTTTAGATATCTCGAAATATCAGGCACGTCTATTAAGATGAACATCCACACTTCTGGTGTGCAAGTCCCCCCCTGTGATGAGAGAGGGAGGGGCACGCGGGGAGTTGAGCGAAGATCTCGCCCGCTCTGTAGCCCGGAGAGCAGGCAGCAGGTAATTGGCAGCGAGAAACGGGCACCGGGAAGCTGCACAACAGGCCGCAGGGGCAGGCAGAACAGGTCTGAAGGCTTCAGCTTCACCCGCAGCGCAAGTAATTCCTCCCAGCGACTGGCAGAGGCCTTCAGGTACAGGGGGGGGTTGTTGTAGGTGGGGGCGTGAAAGATTGATGATAGGAAAAATACAGACAAATGCTAGGGTTACTGTGACCGGTCCTCGTGCAAGACCGTAAACAGAACGAACGGCCTGCAAAGATAAGGCGAAACATTTGCATATAAAAATACATTAAGATAAAAAAACACCAAAAAAAGGAAATAGGTACTTTTATTTTATACAGTCCATCCTAAAACCGAAAGAGAATATGCAATTAGGGGAAATCGAGAAGCTAAATCACCATTACCAGTATCGCAAACTAACGGCACACAATGTTAGTGTAGCGCAAAAAGTGTTTTACGTAAATTGTTAAAATAATCGTTAAAATAATGCCAGGATAGTGCTAAGATGTATAACAACTTGTGCTTGACTGCTAAAAAAAAATGAAGAAGCTTCGCTTTTAATTACAGGTGGACAGCCCAGAACTACAGAGACCGAAACGTACATAAAATAATGCAGACGAAAGGCTGAACCGATAACACTTATTCATGGCTGACGGATAAATAACCGGCACAATCAACTCTTAGTGCCATTTTCCTCACAGGATTTCTTTTGATGTTTGTGCCCCCCCCCCCATCATCAATTTAAAGGGGAAGGAGCCTGCGGCTGAAAATGCAAACATAAGTAAGGCTCTCTGTGTTTGTGTCTGCGGGCGGCCGGGCCACCAAAAGGCGGAGTTAAAAGGCTACGGCTCCGTTTCCGAGGCCGAGGGCTGACAGACGCGCAGGCCCTGCTCCCGAGACCTCCATCAAGAGCACACCCAGCGTTCTGGCGGGAGGTTCCTCTCATTACAGCCCAAACTGTCAGCCCTCTACGCCACCCCCAACCCCTGCCCCCCCCCACTGCGCCAACCACCCCCCTCCCTGCACAGAGAAAGGCTTTAGTCTCCTCGCCCGAAGGGAAAGGCTGATCCGGGGTCTCTTTGCCCCTGGGTGAATTTAACCTGCCATGCAAAAAGCCATGAATCTCATCCCCTGCCGTATCACAGCCATGCGAGTTAATCCTCGGCTGAGAAAGCTGACGTACCCAGACTCCTCTTGTACGCTCACCGAAATACGGGCTCGCTATCGCCACTTGATGACCGATGCCGATGAAGATTCATACTCGTTATACTAAACGACCGTTACACAAATTCAGCACTGACATGAAATGTCCTTTGTGGTGGCGTGATTCTCTATGGCCAATCGCTTCATGAAAACGCCAAGCGTTGCGGCCTTTTAAAAACTACAAGGCCTTGGGACCACTTGAATGAGACATAAAAACAAAAAATCATTCCGAATCTTGATGTGAGGATACATCTCAACACAAGGCAATGCATTTCAAAATGATAGAACACAGTGTGCTGATAATCAGACGTCAAGGACAGCCGTGCATCAGGGTTACAACATTAAACTGAAAAGCCACAAATACTTCCCACACCTGATCTTTATTTTTTCACCAGCATCTAATAATCAAATCAAAATGTCAAAAAACATTTCTGCCACAAGTGACAAACATTTAGTAAACTAAAATTAGTAAACAGGCAAGTGTACATGAAAATGATTGCCTGTGCAGACTATAATATTTTAATATTATCGAAACGCAAAAGGTTTACAGTGCCTTCCTCAGAGCCAAACCTCAGCAATGCCCAGAATTATAATATCGCTCACTTTTTTCTAGCATAATGCAAACAACTTGATTTAAAAGTACCTATAAAAACATTTGTATATTTTATAAGTTGGTTTTAGTGCTCACTTTGTGTACTATTAACTGCTTAAACAGTACATTACGTTCAACGTACTATACTGCATTTAAAGCTTTACTGCAGAATGACTCGAGATTTTACTACGACACAGAACATTTGTGAAACTGTGAAGTAAATAAATGCTGACCTTTAACCAGAGCGTCAGAAATCAAAGTCAATGAAAGAACAAAGAGGAACGCATTTGAGCTGTAAAAACCTTGAAGATTACTGCAAATCCAAAATCTGACGGACGAGCAGCCCAAAATGACATATGAGAGTATCAGGATCACGGCAATAGCCACAAAACTCAATACAGAGTCGCTCATGTTGAAAATCTGAAAGTTTAATCTTATTACGCTACTCGTACTCAGCTAGGTGGAGCCATTTTGTGTTGATTGATCAGTGTTTACAGCTTCTCTGCGCAATAATACTCATAAGAAGGGTGGCGGGGCCAGACTTGTTACATCCGGACGTCATCTGCGAAGAGGTCAAAGGTCGAGGCAACAGGAAAGCCTTAACTACACAATGAAACTAATATACCTGGGGCTTCTTTGTAGGCTTTGCCTGGAGGTGAGGGGAGGGGGGGGCTACGTCGGGTTTTTATAGCAGACACATGGTTTTGGTCTTGGTGATATAATGAAACACATCCTGCTCGTCAAATTGAAGGACTGGTCCCTTCAAAACGTTGTTTTTATTTTCCTTTTTCAGACTTACCTAAGGAGTGAGCCGCTGTGGTTTTGGAGCTGAAGAAACGGCCCAGCCCCAGGTCTCCGAGTTTTACTACCCCGGTGGCGGTAATGAACACATTAGCCGGCTTTATATCTGTGGAAGAAAGGACCTATTTAATATTCAAAAGTGTCACCTCACAACGGCACACAGGAGCAGGGGGAAAGGCATGAGCGATCAGCGACAGGTAGGCTGCTAAAGTCATTGGTATTTAGCATTAAAAAAACATCAAAATTTGTTTTTTAAACATATGTAAAATAACTTCTGAATGCGACATATATATCTAACACAAATTTAAAGGCTGTGAGCCTTTTGTAATCAGAGATCAGTTTTTTAGTGTGACAGCAATAGTGTTCTGCTATTACAAATCTTGATGTATACGGAATTCTTTAAGTAGAAACATATTAAGGGAACATAAAAGCATCAGTTAAAAAGTAGCCGATCACCAGAAACTTGTGATACAAGCTACACCTCCCCTATGATTAATGAGCTGCCGTCAATGATGATCTTATTTAGCGCAGACCGACTGGGAGGCGAGGTGGAGCTGAAAGCCCCCCCATACTGTGGGAGAATCTCGTTCCAGAAACGTGTCGGGAAAAAGCAGTAACACGTAAGCAAGCATGGCTACTAGCTGAATGCTTCATGTCCTGCGGAATACGGCTCGTCCAGCTGATCGGATCGTGCGGGGGAAGGAAGCAGGGTGAATACGATGGATGAGATGTCCGCATGGAGTGAGAGATCCACATGAGGTAGGTACTGGCGATTTTACACCAAGGACAGCACTCCTCGGATTACGAGGGGCGGCGTTCCGTTCACAGCATGCGGGATGGTCGCCTTACCATCTCCACACCATCAACCAGCCCATCTTCCCATCTTTTAGGCTTCCACACCCAGCCAAATGTTCTGGTTAACACGACCAATCTCAGGTACATAGTAAGTCACGAAATCACCATTTCAATGATTAATTCATGTTAGTTTCATGCAGATAATTGAAACATATACAATGTTAAAACAATGAGGATCATCCTAGGAACCATACATGTGGGCTGTTCAGACAACTGAAAAATTACAAATTTACAAAATAGCAAATTAGTAAGAGACAACCAGCTTCAATTTACAGGAAAGTGAACAATTTATGCAACCCTGGAAAATGACAGACTCGCACTCTGACCTGTCTGTAAAATCCAGCACTCCAAACAGAAAATGGTTTCACAACACAAGCAAGCATCAGGGAAGTTGGTTGTTTGTCCTCCAACCAATTTATTTAGACCTTTTCCCCATGACCTGCAGCCTGGTCAGTTCTGACAGTACGTTTTACGCGCGTCACAAGTGTACGGAGCTCTCACAGAAGCAAGGCTTGTTGGCATTGTTCAGATTTCAAAACATATTGGCAGCTCTCAACTCCTAAATAGATATACGTCAAGCATATATGCCCATTGTGTAACAAACTGAAGTCACGTCACAGGACCTGTTTTAAGTTGACAACAATACATTAAAACAAGCATTTTTTGCATAAGCTGGCACTCATTGTGACCAGTCATTTCCCAGGATCCCAAGCGTCATGCATATTTAATGAGCCAAAGTGCACATAACTTCCGCCCCCCCCCCACCCCACCCCAATTGAGTCAAATGGCAAAACAACTTATGTTCATGTACTGCTCTGCTTCATGGGGGGGTATGTGCACTTTGGGAAAGGTTTTTTGGCCATAGCATGTTTTGCGTTACAGCAACATGGCTGGAGAACATTTTGGCTAGGAATTCAGAGAGGAGGAGCAGCTGGAGCGAGAGGAGGTACCTCTGTGCATGACACGGCGGGAGTGCATGTGGTTCAGCGCGCTGCACAACTGGACAAAGTACTTCCAGACAGTGCGCTCAGGGATCAGCCTCTTCTGCTTCTTGAAGTGCTGTGGAGCAGACAAAAGCTTCTTAACCCACCAGCCATTCAGAAGAGAACAATTAGCACTCAGACACATATATACATTACATGCATCTCCCCTGAGACTAAAATGCGCATTTCACTATGGCTTTTCCTCCTAATGCAATTATTATTTCCTGAAGGTGCAGCAAAGAGGTTAACTAATACAGTAGGTTCCTGAGATTCCCATGCCGAATGATTTATAAATAAATGCCTCATTATATGTTGCTTCCTGGACCGCCACAGTGGTCTTCCCTACACGAAGGGTGCTGCGGTCCTGAGCTGGACTCCTCGTACAGACAGTCACCCTGACGAACAGCACCAAGGTTCTTTCCAATGCGCCCCTGAGATTAACTTAAATCGCCGACGCTGCGGCTCACATCGAAGGCAGCACTTTAATCTGACGCAGGCGCTGACCTTTGCGGAGTCTTAAAATGTCGCAATTAAAAGTGCACGCATTTCCAGAAGGCGGGGGGTTGGGGGGTCCATTTTGGGTTAAATGCCCACATCTGGTATAAAGTGCTTAAACACATAAATGGACCCAGAACGTCAAACCCCCCCCCCCCACACACACACACTTTGTAGTTTGATATGACGTTGATCTGATTTTTATGCCTGTAATATTAATATCACTGGTGACTCATTAGGTGGGACAGTGGTCACACTCCACTGGTTCAAATCCCCCCCCCCCAGCTTTGTGTGTGTGAAGGTTGGCTTGTTCTACTCCTTTTTGGTGTAAGTTACCTCCTGCAGTGCAAATCAAATGCAACTTAGCTCATTCTACCTACAGTGAGTTACTCACTACATTTACATGCACACTAAGAAAATTGAATTATAAAACTGGACTTTTAAAGTGCATGTAAACATGTTACTCCAACTGAAATCATACTAAATCGAATCGCTCTTAGTTGGACTAAAACACCCGCATAATGCGACTGGGAGTCGATTTGGAGCACAGCAGAGGACATACAGCACGTACGAAACGTGCACCGATGAAAAGCTGCCGTACTTTTGTTACTTCAAGAAGGTATCAAAAGTATGATACCTCAAGGTGCTGGTTTTCTACTGGCATAAAAAACGGTGCCAAGTGACATCGCAACACGAGGGGGAGGGGGTCATCTGCACTGAACTTGAAAATTGACTGTAGTATATTATAGGGCTGGATGATGTGCGATATTAATACCAACATCACATGTTACGCACATCAAATTTTTACATCGCTAGTCAGCTAGATAAAGATCAGGCTTTTGCTTACCTTCAATTTCGTACGAATATTATAGCACATATCGTGTTGTCATATATAATAAAAAATACTTTATTTCTTATTTTCCTGATCTTGTTCCATTTGTTCTTCCGACCAAATCGCAATTAAAGTTTGTGTCACTTCATTTGTCCACAGACCCGTTATTGTTAATTTTATTATTTATTTATTATTACTTTTTTAATGCCTGTGACATGATAGGTCAACCGGAAAAAGCCCAATACTAACAAGCTGAAAGGAGTCATATCGCCACCTATTGTAGCAGAGACGGACATACTTCCGTCAACGAATTGATTCCCCTCCCGTGTTTGTATACTGGGTCAAGGACAGTAGTCCCATTAAACGGCATAGTCGAGCTATAACCATAGCTTAACTTAGCTGTGCATGAAAACATACTGACTCGGTGTGTGTGTGTGTGTGTGTGTGTGTGTGTGTGTGTGTATGTGTATGTGCACGCGTGCGTGTGTGTGTGTGTATGTGTGTGTATGCACGTGCGTGCTCCCCCCGTGTGCTCTCACCTTCCTGGAATACGCTTCACCATCATTCAAAAACTGGATAAAAGGTCATTGAAAATGGACAGGTGTAATATTAATATAATTTGACAAGTATCTTTTACAATAATAACAATATATTTAGAGGCAATAATATCATAAAAGAAAAAAATGAGTGCTGTAATACCATTAATTGTTAAACAACACCAATCCTGGACCATTCATTCTATATTTAACCAATTACCAAAAATATCGGTTTCCGTCACAACATATGCTTGTGGGGAAACTTGCTTTCAATAAACTCATTATAGAACATTAACAGACCTTTAATTGTTCTCTTAATTACCTGGTTAACGATGAGCTGTTGGAGGGCAGTAATTACAGAATTAATTACATGGGTAGAACTTGCCAGGCTGACGATCAAATGCTCCAAACAGCAAACCATTCATTTTCCCGCAAGGCAGAGGGCATCGGCCCATTGTTAAAGGTGGATTACCTGCCAAGATCACATGATACCTTACCAACCCACTTTCACCTATCCTACCCCTTTTTGGCGAAAACTGTCTGCTCAATGTC
This sequence comes from Mormyrus lacerda, assembly GCA_015163995.2. NCBI lineage: Eukaryota > Metazoa > Chordata > Actinopteri > Osteoglossiformes > Mormyridae > Mormyrus > Mormyrus lacerda. The sequence continues at coordinate 15,790,485 of JAABNX020000038.1, forward strand.
TGTCTGCTCAAACTGTCTGCTTTCGAATGTGATATTCAACCGAAGGAGTCCTGGCCCACATCCAAACAAAGCTTGTGGATCTATTCTCCCCCAACCCCCCCTC
>JAABNX020000038.1:15790687-15817725 GCA_015163995.2 Mormyrus lacerda
CCCCCTCCCCCCCGCAACCCACCACACCCCACCCCATCTAATTTGCATATCAGAGGGTTGTTTGATGTCAATGGGGTATGTATGGGGCCTCTATGCCTTTAAAAGCAAACACTGCACATGCAATATTCTGTAAGAGTATGCAAATGAAGGGCCACTGCATTTCATTTGAATTCTGAAATGGTCAGGAATCAAAAAGAATAAAAATGTTAAATTCATGCATTTAGACGGCAGTTTCGCACAAGCTGCATGCTCATATTTATTTCATAATGAGCAGCTTTATCTTGATTTGTACCTTTAGGATGTCACACTTTTAACTGCCAAAGGAACCTAATACTATATACTAACTGTACCTAATGAATATAACTGGATATAAATATACACTATTAAAGATAAACAACAAACATTCCCGTTATCAACGTGATACCCCTGTCAATAGCAAGCACTGAATGTTTACAAATGTAGTTAATACATCGTAATGATCGTCATTCCAGAAGTGTGAGCTCATCCCCCTGGTGTCTGCATGTCCTCCTTCCATTCCCTCTAGATTCTCCAAAGTCCTTAAGTCCTTAAATCATTCAGCAACATGCCTATTGGGTTAACAGGTAATTCTAAACTGGTCATGTGACCAAATGGTGACTTTGCATGTGTATCCTTCCGCTAATTGGAAGATACTCCCAGACCGTCACACCCCTAAGCGGTTAACGAACATGAACCCAAGGGTTTACGTTATTACCAGACATTTCTATCATCTGTGAAGTTTACACACGGGACATGTTGTGTGCTCTAATCAGAAGTTCCAAAGCTTGAAATATTATAAATTCATAAAGGTTATAACAGTGCATAGGATTATTTTGATTTTTCTATATTAAAAAAAGCCTTTGGTGTGAATATTAAACAACCTCTGATGTCGCTTTATAATGCAATATTAAATCTACCGTTTTAATCAGCAATCTTATAAATACAAAACAAGCGCACTAAAAATATAAGTACCAGAGCTTTGTCTGAGATGTGTAAGAACATTTTACAAGATTTTATGTAAAATACTACAGAAATTAAGTTTCCAAATTGTTAATACTACTACACATTTTCTCCTCTGTGTTCATTATTTATGAAAACGGGTAGCAATATATTGAATGTTCTATTCGTAGCACATAGTTTTTAAATTAAACCAAAACAAACATGAAACCTTCTACTTCATGGACACTGAAAGATGACATGATGTCTCATTAAGGTCCTATAGACCATTGAGATACACAACAAGCTAATGTTTTTCTGCACGTCAGACACTAATCCTAATGCCAAGATAGCTAGGTAACTAGATAACTAATAAGTTAAATTTATTAAGGTATAATTAGAAACTGCCTGGGCTTTATAACACATAAATATAGTTACTTTACCCAGACAACAAAAGTAATTATATAAAAAAAATATATATATATATATTATATATATATAGTACCTGTATCATTGGTGAGTTGCATATGATTTGGCACAATTTCCTATGATGAACACGGGTGATGCATGTATACACAAACTAATATATTTGAACAATTCCCTTTGACAGCCCTGGGGCATCCCAGTTATTTTACAGAATGCTGGTGGGTTTCTGAGTTTATGGTACAGCTCTGTGTAGTTTTCATGCTAAATGTGAAACGCTGTTTGTTCAATCATGAAAAGTGAGAGCAAGATGGTGGGTGGAAATAAGCTATACAATGTCTTAAAGACAACCTTTCAGATACAACTATGCATTGCAATACTGCCAAATGTAACACTAAAAACATACTCCGATGTGTCACACAGACGCATGAAGAGAATACTTAAGTACACTAATATCAGCAACAGAAGAAGTTCTCAGGTTGACAGATGTATTTTTACTTTATCATAGGAAACAAAATGTTGCAATTTTAACGATTTGTTCCATTTTCAAGTTTATCTAGCAAATGTCAAAAGATCAGCGTAAAGTTTGGTACTGCTTTTACATGACCACAGAATGAGCTCTCTGACGGAATCATAACCATTTTGTCCTTCTTGTCGGGCTCATAAGCAGTGTGGTACTTTTGTCAGAATTTTGACATTAATGAATGAGCAGCAAACAAGAACTGGTCACCAAAAGACATTAGTCTTCTGCTGTGTGGAAATATATGGATTCCAGAGAGACAATATTGAGCAAAAAGCGAGTAATTTGTAGGGACTGCTTTGTGTCGACAAAACTCGCAGAAACATCAACTTAACTCACAGACTGTTTTGGTTGATAAGTTGTATTTGACTATGATTTATTTTAGGTCAATTTAATCATTTTTTACTTAATAAATATCACAATATTTAATCACAAAAATTGTGGTGACTGTGATACTTGAAATTTTTCCAATACCGTGTAGCCCTAAGCATTACCATCAAAAAAACTTGCAGGCGGGGCTGGTTTGAGTGTACGTGTTGAGGGCAAACTGCATGCTTGCTCAACCTATCCATCGCCTGAGCACACAGACCTGAGATGCGAGGCCGGTCCCCCACCTTAATCATCTGCGAAAGGTCCCCTGCATCCGCAAGCTCCAGAACTATGTTGAGTTCATTCTCTTCAATAAACGATGCATAATACTTAATTACGTTGGGGTGGTTCAATTGCTGCAAAAAAAACACAGGATTTTTAGTAAAATACAAAGACATCAATGCAAACTGAAATCAAAGAATTCAGTTTGCATGTTAAGTAAACATCATGATTTCTGTTAACGATGCTAAATTCTCCCATCAGATAACTACTCAACAAGCGATGCACCAACATACGCAAAAGAATAAAAATAAATATTAATCCAACCTAATAACAAACGGAAGTCTGTGCCATGGTACAAGAGCTTGGAAAAACAAGTAGGGCCTTGACATGTGGAAGGGTGAGAAAATTAAAGAGATGTTCATGCACAGCTGATACGAAAAGGAACACGCCAAGTGCATATACATGAATTTCATAAAGCATTTTTGGGGCCAAAACGCATAAATATGGTTTTGAAAACATCAATTCATTTCCTTAAGTTTTGCTGGTACATAATGTGATGCTTGAACTGAACAACCATTCATTTAATTAAGTTAGGCTGATCTCGCACTTTGGGAACCACCCCTATAGTGAACTGCTTCTGGTCAATAGTAGATGTTAAAGCTACTAATATAGTGTGAAACAGGCTTGGGCGGAATTTTCCCGGCGACAAACCATCCTACAGTGATTAACAGGGGCGATCACAGTATCTCTCACAGGACTGTAAAGCCATAGTTCCACACACTTAATTCCCAGAAATAAATCGCCGAAGAGATCTGCACAAAAAGCTGGAGTACATAGTGTAACATAAGACTGGAATAGCTATCAGATAGGGGCAAATACAACAAATCGTCTCATTATTTCCATCTGTGGCCACATTGCTACAATGCAGGACTCCCCGTTACACACGGCAGCTCATTAGCCAAATTCATTAGCCTCCGATTCGTAGGGGACGCCGGGAGGGACCAGGGGAGGCCGCTGCATCAGCCTGCTGACCCCGGTGAGAGACGGCGACTTGTTTTCGAGAGTGTATCTAACCGGCTAATTGAGCAGATGTGTGACGGAGCCTCTCGCCTGCACTGTGACCTGCTCCTGGAGGCCGGCTCCCGCGCCTGCTAATTTTCACCTCCTTGCACACTCCCACCTAGAGCTATCCCCCACACACACGCGTACTTACACCGCTACCAATTAGGCTGTCTCACATGAGACACCTTGGCAAACGGCGTGGCGGTGTTATTAGTGATTAGTGTAAGTAGACACGGAAAAATCAACCTCCCTGCCCTATAAAAAAAAAAAAAAAAAAGTGATAGGAATTAGCACAGCAATCTGAACAAACCACCAAGAACAGGAAACAGCTGAACAGGATCAGACTAAGAAACATTTCCGCGGTTCAAGGAGACATATGTGTTGAAACAGTCATTACATTGTATATTAGTGTGATGACCACACAATCTTGTTTAAGATAGTTTGTTGTATAAGTTGTATAAAGTCGCTTAAAAAGAACAACAAAGAACACAGGAAGGGGGGAAAAAACCTAAATATTCAGATGGAAAAGGGGTGTGAATCTGCAATGCACTGTGGCCCCCTTCTAAATATTACTGAGAAAGATAAAAACTATAGTTTTTGGCATTAAAAAAAAGTCAATCTGAGCCTCGAGGAATGACACACGCAACACGAGTGATCCGTGCTCCCCTCACATGAAAAATCCGGCTGCAGATCAATTGTTGTCTGTGGTATCGGGTCTCAGCAGAGGAACCTTTAGAAAACATAATACGACGCGTGACGCTGCTGCTTTCTTTCTTTTCTGGTTTGGCTTTTTTTTTTTTTTTTACCTTAAGGAGATCTATTTCTTTGATGCAATCTTGCCGGGCTTTGGCATCCATCAACTCGAATATCTGTCAAGAGATCAAAAGCAGAAGAGGAGGGAGGGAGGGAGAGAGAGAAGGAGTTAGGGTGTTTCTGAAGGCAGTGCACAGGGAGGGGGCATGTACAGAGAGGGCAGCCGTCTGGCACACCTGGGTGGGAAAGGGTGAGCATGTCACTCCAGTTTGGGCACTTGTTGGATACTGCGGGACAGCCTAATCTCAGCTTCACAGTCTCCGTCTCTGACTGCGCGTTCAGACAAAAACGCGAACGAAACAAGAATGGAATCTGATAATGCTAAGGAACGATGCTGCCTGAATACATCAAACGCTAAAAGCTCGTAAACAAAGAGAAAATTCACTAGAGGAAGCTGCAGTCACAGATTTATGAGCTCAGGCTGTCCAGAATTAAACAAAAAACAAACACAAAATTAATATTTTTTTCCTTGCTGCAATTCAGTGTGGGGAAAAAATGCATTGTTTTGTCATTATTTTCCTTTAAACATAGTCACGTAACATTTCCCTGCCAATCCTTCAAACCCTCATCTTTGCACAAGCTTCTCAGTCTTGGTGTCACGAGAACTGACAGCGAACAACATCTTTGTGGATTCTTCTGATGGAAAGCAAAACTGCCAGCTGTGGAAACACGTCCCAACACCTGGAACCCAGTTGTGCGCCGTCGCAACATGGGATACTTCCACAAACAGGCGAACATGGTTGTCAGACCAGTCACCCCAAGAGCGACCCGACATATGGCGGGAAACCTTGCACTCGAGCGTCCGTTTCGCTGACGCGCACTTCTTACACTATACAACTTTCTAGAGACATTTCCGCGATGTAAGCCATGACTGAAAACCAAGACAACATAGCACTCAAAACAAAAAAGCAAAAACAGAACGGTTAATAGCAGGCAAACATTAAGCGTAACGCTTAGTAGTTCAGCATCAAGCAGGAAACAAAAGTTATGACTTTCACCGCTTATTTATCCTGTTTAACCTATAGGTTGCACAGCAAACGTTTGGGCCGTGGTATGTCACTGCTACCTACAGAGAAACACTGATGATGTCACACAGCCCCAGTGTTTAAGCCAATGACAAGCAAATTTATTGCTTGGTGGGGACAGGTGATTTATGTATGACTAAAGGGACTGGGTCGCCCCTCCCACCACAGGCATCCAGTGAAACATCATTTGGGCCAGCCCAGATCACCACTTTCCGTTCATGTTGTCCTAAATAATCCGCCATACAACCTACCAAGTTAAAATAAATCAGGGCAACAAGTTTCTACTAACCTAATTCTCGACTTTCAAATTTTCAAATCCATCTTTCATCTTTACCACACAGTGCTGCATTTCTAGAACAATTCTGGAAAATTCCACAGCACTCCCATGACCCACAAAAGTGGTCAGACTGTCGCATTTTCCAGTAGTTGTGCTTTTTTTAAACAAGAGCAAAAAAAGGCCCTAGTAGCCAAAATAACATGTTTCACATTTGTAACGGGGATCTGTCAACTTCTCTCAGCCAAACAAACATGGACTCAGCCCGGGGCCTTGGGGTCTTAAACTGTGGGAAACCACAAACTCCATCAATGAAATCTGCATGGCTCTCCGCGCTCAATAAAAAGCACGCTGGCATCGAATCTGGCACAGGAAACGTGCACGAGGAGGAACAGCGGTTTGTTTGTCAGCCCGTTCCTCTAATTCGATCTGACGTTCTTATTTGTGGAGGAATTGCATTTGCAAATGTGCTGGCTTCCAAGCACGCACGTCAGGGAGGGAACAAGGCGCCCCCGGTTTCTGGAAACGGCACTGGTTTCCAGCAGGTAACTCTCCGCATACCTTTCCGGAGGCTGGACTGCGGATCGTGCAGCTCCTTCAGCAGCTCGGGTGGTCCGGCAAGAGGCCGAAATCCCCCAATCGCTGTCCGGATTTCAGCCGCAGGGTTTTCACTTCGGTAGAGTGTCTGGCAAACGACGCCTCTCATCACGGCGCTTCCGGGCGCAACCCGGTGCACGCGGGCAGGCGTGTTAAATCCAGCTTCGTTAGCCGATCACAGAAGAGGTTCTTTTCCCCAAAAACCATAGACGTGACCATAAGTCAAAAACAGGTTCATTTCCACCCTTCAGGTGCAGATTAAATCTGTCAAAGAGTGGGGTTATATTCAGACGTCCGATGGGATACACCTAGCTAGTACTGAGTAAGACCCCTTTTTGCTTCCACAATCTACCTCAAGGGTAGATGAGCCATTCTGCACTGGAAACTGGAATGCACCACTCTTATACTGTTATTTTTCCCCATTTATGGCCTTTCTCTTTTATCTCTTTTAACGAGTCAGGCCATTCTCCTCTAACCATTCTAATTAACAACAATTATCCAAAGTACTTCATGTGCATTATACGAAACTCACTGCTAGCCACCTCAATACACTCACTGGAAGCTAACAGAAAAAGGGAAATCTCATTCGTAATACTGCTTAGACATGGCACTGAACATCACGGAATCTGTGTCAGTGAGAGGAGGACACGGATTCCATGATTTCAGCGATGTTATCTGCCGTAAAAGCCTTTCAGAGATGAACTGCATGTTCTCATGACTGGATAGTAATAGAAACACTGTATCCCTGCAACGCTGGGAAGTTTAAACATATTTTTGATACATCTGTAACAAAAAGAAAAATCATGCTGAGCATTGCAGTGCTGAGGATTATTACTCTTTCGTTACAAACTTTACTTTGCAGACCAAGCATTTCCCATCTCAAGCAGTCAGTTTCATTTTGAAGTTTTAATTAGCAAGGGGGACGACTGTAATCTCTCAAGCATCTCAAGCCGTGACTTTATGAAATGTTTCCTTCCTAACACAAAAAACACCACGACGGCTTCATATGTATTTTCTATCTGTCTTTTCCTTTTAAAAAATGCTAATTCACGAATTGCGCTTCAGGTGTTAAATATCCTGCTACGGTAACCAGGGAGGACGGGCAACACCAAAAGAGACAGAACTAAATAAATAATCAGCCACGTTCTACCATTAAAAGCAACCCAATCAGAACCATATATTTTCACAACAGATGACAACAATGACTGTCTGAATCTGAAAATAAAACAGAAGCAAAGAAACTTAACCACAGTGAGACTATATCCACAAATCCTTACAAAAAATGACTTTAACTATAGTAATAATAAATATAACTATTCCCCATCCAAACAGCTTTGACTGGATACAGCTAATAACATGGGAAAAGCAGAGATGGCTAAACATCAAGGAGAAATGTAACAATTACACACAGTTCTTGAATTTCCAAACATAGCTAACCAATAAGTAATGGCTACACTGATAACCGCACATGTCGAAGAGAGGGGCAGGACTTGCTGTCACTGATTAGCAGAATGACATTACATCATTTTTTATTCTACGGCAAACAAAGGATAGCTCTGCTGGCCAGATCTATTAATGATAAATATGTCACAGGCTATATAAAACTTATGGGCCGGTACTTTGAGAGCCCTTCTAAGTTGAGTTGGCACCTGTCCTGTATTTTACCCTGAACAGCTTAAAAATAAATTAATAAATAAACAAAGAAATATATGTTGTGTCCCATTTTAAACTATTGAATGTGATTTGTCCTGTATTTTTGGACTGCGTAACTGACCCCCCCCCCACTATCCCACATGTTATCATTGCAGACTTGGGGGAGGGGGGTGTCCCTATTTCTAAATGTTTGATGAGCCAAGAAAACCCCTCATCATTCCCCACCAGAAAATAGCCAACTGTCTGACTGTAAAAGTCTTTAGCTGTGACGCTGGTAACTTTTAATATAAACATTTGAAATCTTTAAATATCAGCAAGCAATACTGACCTAGACTGACGCATTAGTCCAATACCAATATCATGGTTTTTAACGAATATCAGCTGATACTGATATGTTTACTGATATATCATACATTTCCAGTGTCAGCTATTCACTAAAAATAAAAATGAAAAAATGTTAATGAACGCACTTTCAAAAATGCATATTATTTTCTAGTTACCTAAATTTGATAAATGCTAAATCACAGTTAAGTAAAAATGAATCTGGAAACTTATTTGGTAGCTTTAACTGCTCATTTACTCTCTTGCCGCTTTGTGATAGAGGACTTTGGGGTGGGACGCGTCGTTTCGTGCACCCCATCTTGAGTGCTTTGCATTTTGTTTCCTCGGGAATCCTAACCTGCAAAAAAGCATCGCCGAAAGCAAGAGGTGACAGCGGTTGGCGGAAGAAATGCAAATGAATATGCGGAGCACCATTTCCAGCCCGAGAAGGCGATGAGGAACAGTCTGGGTTTGAGGAAAGCAGACACTGGTATGAATTTGACTCATGAACAGGAGCAGATGATTTCAATAATATGAAATTCTTTTCATCAAACTAGTTTGGGTGTAAAACAGAAATTCAACCCACTGACCCTCCAGCCACAGATTATTATACCAGTGGCCACTCCTTGATTACATCTAATATTACTGACTTCCAGAACATATAATTTAGCCAATAATACATTATATATATTATTAATATAAATAATATATTAATATAATATTTCATGTAATATTAAAACGTTAAAAAAAAAGTTTCTGCCAGGTGATCTGGATTCTTTAGTATAAAAACTTGAATTCATCTCTCCAAATTGTTACAGTGTGTGACTGGGTGAGGGTGTACTCTAACTGAGTAGCATCTAATGCAGCATGCTCTGCCACCCAGGAGAAGCTTCAAGCTCAAAGATACCCTGCCCTGCCCTGCCCAAGCACTTATGGGATAAGCTGATAGAGGTGAAGATGATGATGATACAGGAGCATCACATTCAAAACACACAACCACCCCCAGGTTTGAATGCAAAAAGCAAAAATATTAAAATGCATCAAATATACAGTGATGTTATAAAAGGATAATATTTCAGAATAATACATGTGTTTCACCTGTTTAATTTATATCACTTACACGCGGCTTATTCAATATTGTAGAGTATATTAGCATTTTACTCACCTTAACTTTTTTCAAAGCCACAGACGTGTTGTCTAGCAAGTACTTGGCCCTGTAGACTTCGCTAAACTGTCCTCTTCCGATTTTCTTCTCAATATGAAAGTTGGCTAGGCAGTTGTACCCCATGTCGAGCTGTAGAGGCTTCTGTGAAGACAGGCGACGACAAAAATCAACCAATCACTATCTCACAAAACTGCAAAAAACTAAAATGCTAAAGAAATGCAGGCAGCGTACAGAGGATTAAAAATGAACTTCATATGAACTTCACTTCCCAAGATCTACCTTTGCAAGTTGCAAGAGCACAACATTGCATTATTCAGAATATATGCCACCCCACGAAATGCTAATAAAATGGATTGTGTAGCACTCTGGCAAATGACCCCTTCATATATGCCATAACAGTAACTAATGACCTTTACATGCTTTAAATCAAGTTAAATGTGGCAAGAAAATGACATATCATGATGTCACATTTCAGCATAGAAAACAGCCATGGGACACCCTTAAGGGCAGCCAAACCAAGAAATAATTTAAAAAAAACTGATAAAAATCCATAAAAACGCAGAGACATAAAAATGGGATTATATCCATTTGGTTCTATTTTAATTGTGGTTAAACAAAGCAAACATTAGAACAGCAGCTTATGGGATACAGACTGGGGCGAACAGAGTATGAATCGGATATGAATAAATGGCATGCCTATAAAAGTGCCTCCCCACCAAAACAGACTGATTTAAACTATCAAAAAAATGCCTGTTCATATAAAACAGCCAATGGTACAAAACCCACACAGGGGAAAGTAAAATTCAAAAAGCCAAGAAATAACTGATCAACACAACTACCACAGACAACAGTAGTACATAAATACCAAATAAAAAATGCAATTTTACACCTACAGTTCCACAAAATCACAATAATCCGGGCAGCCAAAAATACAGGGATGGGGAGATCAAGGTGCAGTCAGTCTGAGTGTTCTGCTGTATCAGCTGACAGTTTTTTATTATAATAAGTGGTGAGGTAAGGTAAAGAAACATCCCATTAAAACTGACAACACGGAAGCATAATCTAGTGTGTGGATGCAGAGACCACCCCCCCACACCCCCCCCACACCGCTGTCCGAGGTTAATCTAAGACTGACCTGAAAGCTCGAGTGAGTTTGGGTCCAGACAGAACCAAACGTGGGTGTAGATGAATAACCAGACTTGATTTTATGTAGCAGCAGAGAAAGTCATTTTGCAGCTCAGCTCAAAATTCACAAAAGCTGATGTTTAATAAGACACGCAGGGTGGGAGGGGCGGGGGGGTTCAGGCAGGTATCCACGCGGCCGAATGAGCTTCAGGAATCACCCTTCCCAGGCGCACGGCACGCCGACAAAACGCTAGCGTGCGCCTCTGAGGCGGCGTGACAGCCACATGCTGGGCGCTCAGTGGCGCTAATGCGTCCTGGCATGCTGCTCTGTAATCGCACATTTACATATGCAATGACCTACATTTGCATGTCAGGCCCGCGTGCCGTCTCGGTGCATTAGCGGCGCGGCGCGGCCCGTCCGTGGCGGGAGACGGCCGGAGGGCGGCGGCTTTCTCGCCAGCTGGGGACGGGCTGCCAGTGAGGATTAGGCATCGGCGGTCTGAGCATTAGACACTTCATTAAAGCTAATCTGTTTAACAGTGGGCACTGTATGTAAACTTCACAGCTCATTTGCTGAACCTCTTCACCCCGTGAGAGCCCCTCCACCCCCAAAACAGCGCTGGGCCTGACTGACGGCTCGCCTCATCCACCACTCCACCCCGCCGTGTAACATTCACAGGATGAGTGGCAGGCTTCAGTCCCCGATGACTAGGGGGCAGTCTGTACGAATCACAGCTTATTGGGGGCAGGGGGGCAGGGGGGGGGGGTGCTGAGTACAGGTGAGGTGAAGGGGAAGCCCAGCCCCAGGGTGCAATCGGGAAATGCGGGATGAAATAACGCAGCACTTTGGCGAACGTCTGTCGGGAGACGGCGGGGACCGTGACAGCATATAGGGGAAATGCAGACGGGCGGATTCCGAAAAGGGAAGGACCTCAAGACGGTAACATCCTGTAAATCCAGCAACAGCTTCTCTATTTCTTTTTCCACACAGGAAGGAAGAGCGTGTTGAGAGAAGCAGCCAATGAGATGCAAAAGTGGACTAGCGAGGGAAAGGACGCGGCGACGGGGGGACAGGGGGGGCAGGGGGGACGGCAGGTGGGGTGAAGCCACACCGAGCACTGAGGGTGACAAGTGCAACGATGACACTTCAGTAACGGAAGACTGCAAAAGCGACCCAAAAAATAAATAAGGAATCTCCCCTTTTCCGGAAACTTCCAAAACATCATCTAGTCAGTACACAGCTAGCTATAGCTGTCTTACGATTATCCATGGAATGTTGTGATCAAATTATTACGGCTCATCGGTTAGACCCCCCCCAAGTAAAACCTTGAACATTTAAAACTAGCCTTCCAAGGGAAACTACATTTTATGTGGTTTGCTTTCCTGGTTTAGAAACTGTTGGCTTCACTTTTAAACCGCTCACATTTGACTAGGAAAATAAAGTCTTAACATTACAATATGTTTTGTATTTCTTGTTTCTTTATCAACTGTTAACTTAATTCAACCCAACCCTAATTCTCAAGTGACAGAAGACATCACCATTTCTGCATAAGCTAACAATAATTTTTCACCCAAAAAAGATTTTTTGTGGAGTTGGTAATCCGATAATATCAGCATACAAGATATATTTAAGTCATAGAGAGATAAATTTTAAAGACCACACAGCAAACAAAGTTTCAAAACACAACACACTACACGAATGGGTAATAGATTCCACACATGCCTGTCTATACCCTGAGCCCCCTCAAGAAGTGAGAAGAATCCACTGAGAGAAAAAATGCACACACACACACACACACACACACACACACAACACAACACACACGAGTGCCACAGCATCACGGGACACGTAGACGCAAGCACGGAACGCAATTACCACCCCCTGCTTGGCACCGGAGAGCGACTATGGGGGAAGAGAGGCGATCCAGTCAACTAGGGACTGCATCTGTGCAGAGCCCACAAACACTCCCTGTGGGCAGATTGACAGAGAGCCCCACACAGGAAGCTGTAAGGGATAGTGGAAAACAACGAAAAAGCACAGAACATACCACACACCCAGGGTAAGACGCAAAGGCAGAGAATTTTAGACTGTGAGCAGTAAAGATGGAGGGGGAAAATAGGCTGGGAAAAGTTAAAGCGGGGGAAAAAAAACAAAGCAAGGGAACGCACATCGTAGGATCGTCGACTGGGGACTCCGGCTTGTACGCGTACCTGAGGTTGGAGCGAAGGCATTGGTACATGCTGGTTTTGCGTCTGGGCGTCCATGGGGAAGAGCAGCAGCGTCCTTTACACCCCTGACAAACACAGAGCGGTTAACATTTCGGCAAGATCCTCCATAACCCCACATCCCATACAATGATGCATGATCAGGTGTGTCCTGGGCGGACAAAATCGAGAACATGGACTGATGTTTCACAAAGAAAATGCAAAGTGACAGAGAGAAAAGCATCCAAAAATGTTAAACTGACTGTCTGCATTTTAACGACTCAAATGTGAATAATTCACCCAATTAAACTTACACACAAAAGCAAGTTTTAGAAGTGTCAGTACTTTATGTAACAAAGCAAAAACAAGGTGTGAGAGATAATAAAAGGTTGATAGATATTAAATTTCACCTTCTAAAATGAAATTTTAGATCAGGTTCCTATTGCCAGTGTTTATATTGAGTTTCTTCACTCTTAAGTGGCTCTACCTTACAAAATAGCACCAGTGTGCAATCGAGACGCGGTAAAGCACAGAGAAGCCAGAGCGGCGCAATAAAGCTGCATCGATTCACCATTTGATAACCAGCTTAATGAACATGAGTGCATGAACCGGCACTGAGCATCTGGAGAACTGATACCAGTTTAAATATTTCACATGCCCAAATTGTGCTTTGCAGGCTAGTAAGCCGAGAGCAAAAGGACTCAAACACCGTCAAAAAAATTGAAGAGACAAATGAAAGAGAGCCGCAGATTCCCAGGGATACCGCAATTAGTCAGACACATTGCTCGTGTCACTGAAAATCTGACGTGGATCCGACACCAAATGGTCATTGGATTATGTACGTTTTAGTTTCAGCTATTCCGGGCCGGCTCTGCAACCATCAACTTCTGACCCATCGTGAGTCTGACTCACCCAGTCTACAGCATGACCATCACGTCCTTCGCACAGCCATTGACTGAACTGGCTCGTTAAGGTGGCACCAATAAATGCAAGGCTGTGAACCAATGGGAAGGTATAATGAGGAGAAGGTGCTGACTCGGCACAAACCGCAAACATCCTACGGGACGGCATCAGGATTCTCCGAAAGTCTTAATGCAGAGCTGTCTTCGCGGAGGACATGGCAAGAGGGAGGGCCCCCCGTGGGGATACCTTGTCCTCGTCCCCTAAACAGACGACGACTGAATCAGGCAGGATTTCTGCCTTGGCTTTTTTCGACTGCTGGGGTCCCCAAAAACCTAATAATTAAACTAATTTTGCAATCAACCCATTAAATGGGGTTTTCATGAATGTGAAGTTTGTCCATGGACATAATGAGATCATTAACAACAATGTACAGAAAGCAGGGAACCTGAAGTCATTAAATACTGGGCAACGATCTTTGTTTTTTTTTTTAATAAATATACAGTAGGTGGCAGATATTTACAGGCTAGTTTAACAATTAACAGCTACACAAATTAACGTGAAACTACAACTAGTCTAAACCACCCACTACCATGAACCCAACTAACTCCTGACTTTTTTTTTGTTTTGTTTTTATGGAATTAAATAAGGCTGGAAGTTTAGGAATTAAAATCAGTAGCATATTTTTCATTTCAGATACATTCAGCAGATTCCGGAAAACTTTTGGTAAGTTTGACTCAAACCGAGTAAAACAACCCATTTGTCTAAGCTGGATCTCACCCAGACGCTTAAACCACGACACGATTCATTAGCATAGTGTGCGACTTACTGACTGAAGGTCCAGAGCAGCGCCTTGGCTCTCCGCTCTCCTCGATCCCCGAGGAAGCCAAAGGAGCTGGACTGCCTTTATTTTGCGTCCAACTTCCCCTCTTATGCATTATTAATTTCAAAGACAAGAGAAAGAAAGAGCGAACCTAACACTGGGACCCCAGCAGAAAGGTTTCGTAGCTAAACCAGAGGCATGATAATACCCTCTGCACAGCTCACATTTCATTAGTTGGGGGGCAGGGAGGCAAAAAGAAAAAATTTAAAAAGGAAATAATCAATGAAATTTGACGTGAGGCGCGATTGGACCTTTAGGGTCTAGTCGTCTGAATCCTCACAATATCAACACGTGACTCAGGACTCAGCAAATCAAAAGGACTCATTTCTTTTTCCTGAGCAGCGGGATGCAGGACGGGGTGCGAAAATGATTAAAAGGACCAGAAAAGTCTTTTGAATTCTCATGAAAGCGGGATCCACTATCTGATCATCCTGTCCCGACGCTCTTTCAATGGCGAAGCCTTAACGATGGAAGGCCAGGGAAACGGAGGAGCCACCTCTGCTGGCGTCATTCAACCGCCGTTAAAATCATCAGTCTTGCACCATCAAAAATGTACCAAAGGCACTGGTTGCAAATCCAAACCAATTTACACATCTTCCATATACGCAGAGATTTTGCAGTTTATTGCATTTCCAAGATTTCGAAATCACATTTAACACCCTGACATGTCATACATGGGCCTTACATAGAAAAAATTAAGCCTAGCAGTCAAATAACATATCCAATAAACAAATAATTACAAAAGTGAACACACACTAAAAGTGAACATCTTGTGCCATAACAAATTACATCACATTCCAGATTGAAGTAAACAAAAGAAATTTTATGGTAACAATTTTCGCGGCACTCCTGACAAGACCTTCAGCCGTCGTTGCTTCATAAAATCTGGCATGTTTCAATACGCCTTGACCCGGCATGAACGCAAGCGATGTTATTTCAACGTAATGAAATGGAGAAAAAGGCAGATAATTACGACACACATCGTTAAAAACGTGGAACACTTATTTACTTGGTCATAAGTTTCTCATTGCAAGTTTAGCTGCCAGACAAATATTGATTTTCTTAAAACCGTGTAAAAATGGACTTTTGCACTCCCTTCAAGGCTTGTTATCCAACGCTCCCACACGGTACAACAACGGCTTATTATACTGAGTGAAAACACCTATTTTGTTTATATTTCCAGCGTTAATTTTCACTGAATTTCAGTTTGTCGTGTTAAAAGCCTGAGCGGTCTCCGGCATACAATTCCCATGGTATACCATTGTGGCTCACACCCTGTTTATATCTACTGTGGGAAGAAAACAACCACTTTTTAAAAAACAATCAGGCATCAACAGAAGTGATCACAGAAGTGGCACCTCTGCTGCGGCTGCATGACGCCTGTTTTAAAATCCTTCATCAGGGTTTCCTCATTTTGAGACCTGTAACATCAGACGATCACCAGTGGCATCTGACACTTCACTGGCCTTTGGGTCTCAGTTACTTTAGCACCCAACCCGACTGGCCATGAGGCCGGTTCCGCACATTTTCTGCTGCATCAGACCCAAATATACCGGCCCAACCATATCTGTCCACAAGCCACACAGGCCTGGGTCATATTGGCCCGGGGAGATGGGGGCATGTTAGATTAAGTTAGTCGAGCTCTTCGCAGGACGTCGGCTGCAGCTTCTGTGCTTCTGTTTCTGCCATATTCGTTTCTATTCCATGCCGCTAAGAATCACGCCATCACAGCCTTCAGAGGAAGGGCCCGTTCGCCAAAGCGGCCCAGACGATCTCTCCCAAAACCGCTCAGTCTAAACGCTCACAGAGGGCCTGACAGAAGTCTCTCCCGCTGTTCTAACGAACAGCTGCTTGTAAAAATGGTTTATTCAAAAAATAAATAAATAAAAAGTGAGCCTTACACTGACGTTCTGCTCCAGGCTGGATGCTGCTTTGAATCTCAAGGATGTTCCTCAGAATAACCCCCCCCCCCGCAGAGTCCTTTTTCTTAATCGCTTCATTTGCATCAGAGCCGCTCTGACACTCGGCCACAAAGGTCTCCGGGTAATTAAACTCCGCCAGCGCAGAGCCCGACAACAGCTACTCTGCCTTCACTTACGCCGTGTCCCTCCTCGTCAGAAAGACTGTGCCTCAAACTCACACAAACAGGTCAAAGTGAAACAGAACAATTTCCTTAACCTGCCCCCCTCCACCCCCCACCCCAGCTAACACTGCCATGTTTCATTCGTGTCAAGGTTCTCGATACACCCAGGCAATGAATTTTCAGTGTATTATATTTCCTGAAGGTGATAACCAAAAAGGTGAAAGGTCAACCTAATGCACTGCTGCACGGTGAGACTCGGTGTTTTGCCAGAAAACATGGACGGCAACAACAACTGCATGCAAGGCTCTAATGCCAATGGTAGTACACAACATCCCCCATGCCCATGTAATTCCTCAGGTGGCATGTTGACCACGAGTGTCTATAGACATGTAGCAGCTGGGCCATTCCATCAAGCCATCAAGCAAATTATACCTACGGAGCTAACAGAAGGCCGTCCAAGGTTGGGTGACCACACCAACCTAAAGCTAATCATTCAACACCACAAGCTTCATCCTTTCTAAATTTCAATACGGATATTGGAAGAAAAAAACCTAAACGGGAATATGTATACGTACCGGTGCAGTTCAACAAAAATAGCTAAATTAATAATATCAAATAACGGTGATTCCTAACATCTTTGGCATGAAACGCCAACGTCAAAATAATACCAGTTTTAATAACTTTGGAAACGCTTGTAAAAATAAACGAAATAGTGCATCTTGAAAGCAGTAACACAATGCAAGATTTTAAGCCAATCAAGGAAACAAAAAAGCGTATTTATTATCAGTCCATAAACAAAGTGGGCAGAGAGACGATGAAATCCAGAGGGAGACACTACAGCCGACAGGCAGACAAACTGGCAGTCCGTGTCTCTATTTATAGGCCTGCTTTACATTCTTCCCTTTCATGTCTTCAAGGGTCATTATTATTTCACGCTGCGGCGCCGATTGCCAGGCACATGAGCCTCAGGTTGTGCCCTACAGCGCCGGCGCCTTCCCACGATGCACCAGGCTGGCCTCAAAACGTCGAGCGCATCGCGACGTCAAGCTCCGCCCTGGCCGCACTTCCGCTCTCTCTCTCCTCGTCCCCAGATCCAAAAGTGGGCGGCCTCGTTCCAGGGATGCCCCGGCACATCCGCACCCCCCTCCCCCCTCCAGAGGCCATCCGGGAAAATGCGGCCCGCTGCGCGTCGCAACTCACAGACTCCCACCGCCTCAAGGGTTTTGTTCAGTCTCCGTTAATCCCAAAAGAGCTCTATAGCGGGAAGCTCAACAGCAACCAGAGCTTAACCCAGAATATCATAAGAACACAACAAAACTTTAAGCACCCCCGTGCTTCCCTGCCACTGAGACAGAACAATAACACAGACAGGATTACATGTGGAATCCAGAGACACCCATCTCACTTTCGCACAGAATGACCTTCCGTGAAAGACCTTTACACCCATAAACAAAGGTGCCAAACAGGTCTGATATTTAATAAGTATCTTCCATGTCAGCAATTTAAATAAGTTCTTTAGAGTCCTAAGTGTCCTGTTCATATATATGCACAGCCTACATTTCTTTGTACAGCTTCTATTTCGATAGTTGTAATTAACGTAACGTTGGCTTTTCCGGACAAGCAAGAGCCCCGAGCTGCGATCCGTGGAAGAGCCTGGGAAGAAGGTCTCTCTCAGTCAGAGGGCAGTCGCATTATGGATGGGGCTTCGGGTGTCCCAGAGAGGTCTGGCCCCTGTCACCGCTCCCGCAGAGCGTGGAGGACCCACGGCCCTGTGAAATGAGTGGCATCTCTGCCACGGCGGGTGGGGGCGGATGAGTGGTGAGATCCCCCCCCCCCCCCTTCACAAAACAGATGGGAAACCCTCAAGTCTGCTGGACATTTCAATAAAAAAGGGCTTTTATAGAGCCCTATGGTTTGGCTTCCCCACACGCTATCGCCGGGGTTCCAAAAAGTCGTAAAATAAACCATCGCGTTATAAGCGCGTTTGCGCGTATGGCTTCGAAAGCAAAGTGAAAAGCCCGCAGAGCGAAGCCTCGCTGGCAGCGACCAGCTGCTTAAACGATCAAATGTGAGGCGGACAGGCACAGAAATAGCCTCGCAGCTTCTGAAACGGCGAACTGAAAAGTAACAGCCACAATCATTGTGCCCGAACTGGAAAGAAAAATCGTACGAAAAATCATGCAGTATATACATTCAAACACGTGTGTGGAGGATTAACAGAGACATGTATAAAATACTGATGTATGTATCATGTGTCCATGGTGTTTGGTCCATATGAGCCAGACTTAAGTGTAAGGTTACAGAGAACCTAGAGCCAATCCCAGGACATAAAGCAGAGATCACTGACAGGATACCAGTCAATCGTAGAGCAATTTTAAGTGAAACCTCGCACAAAGGACTAGAGAACCAGCAATACTAAAACACACCCATTCATTTCTCAACATCTGTCCCAATTGGTATAGAGCTTCAAAGGAGAAAAAATGGTCACCGATAAGCCAAATTGCTTATAGCATCAACAATGTCTCCATTTTTCAAAAATATTTTCATGAACTGTTTGTTCATACAGTTTTTTTCTCCAAGAGGTACTAAAGCCATGTTAAAATTAAATGTGGTGATGTGGAAAATGACAGCATTATATTGGACATCATGACACTTCGATATTTATCACAATATTCTAAAATTCATATGTAGAAGGCAGCAAAATTGGTTTGAGTTTCTGATTATGACCAAATTGTTTTACTAATAATTATGAAGCATGTGACAGGAATAACATCATACACCAAAAACAGACAGAATTTGTGCAAAAAAATGTACTATATCTGTTAATTATGGAAGAAAACAGGTGTTCGGGCTAAATCATTACACAATATTCAAAATGATGACTGCAATCTATATTATATCAAATGGCAGCAGACCGGTGCTTGAACCATATCTACTCCCTGAAGGACAGGGAACACAACTAAAGACGCTTTACAGACGTCATCTCCTCTCATAAATGACTCTTGCTGGTGGCAACAAGTCAGCTGAGGTGCAAGTATCAATATTCAAAAGTGAATAACATGCATGAATATAAAATCAGACGAGTGGCTCCCAAGTCCCCTAGATTTAGGCTTAAATACAACTCAGTGGGTGAAGATGCTGGGCCTGTGATCGAAAGGTCACTGCTTCAAATCCTGCAGGCGGCAGAACGATTCTCACTACCGGGCCCAGGAGCAGAGACCCCCTCCCCACTTACCACAGGGTTGACTCACCCTGCTTTCTCAGTTGCATATTGCTTTGATTAAAAGCATCTGCTAAATAAATATAACATATAGGTTACATTAATTGTATTTGTTATTTGCCATTTTACTATATATGAGTTAATCGAGCCACTGCCAGCTAAAAGAATTCACAGATTAGCTGCAGGCTATTTTTATGGCTGACATTTCCTTCGTTGTTCCGGCTGTGCCACGGTCGAGAGGCCAAAGAGCCCTCAAGCCAGAAAACGCCACAACCCAAAGAGTGAGCGGCCGTATTACCTGTACGGATGTCACACTGCAGTGAAAACAACCTCACTCTTTTATTTATACATTTTGGGGTTTTTACAAAAGATGCCGCCCATGTTTTTTATTTATTAGTTTTTATTACATTTATTTAGCAGAAGCACTTATCCTCATCAACAAAGAAGAGCAGATCGAAAACAAGATCAGCCAGCAATCCCAGAACAGCTGCGATTAAGTCTTGCTTAAAGCACCAACAGTGAAATCGTTCTTCCAGCCATGGGATCTGAACCAATGACCTTCCAATCACTGGCAGGGTCCTAGCCCACCGAGTCACACACGACCCACAGCATGGTGTAAAATAAATCTTTTAACCATTTAGGCAGTTAATGTGTTTCCCTCATTCTGCGGGGGGTGTCTCAAAATATCAAACATATTTTCTCCTTTCACATGCCTTTAACTGGCCCGTCATACACACGCCACATGAACGAAAGTATCGGAGCCCCTCTTCGTCGCACCTACAGAGGTGCTGTACATCCAAACTCGGAGTTAACAAACCATGCTTAAAATTCCAGCATTCGCCCCCGAAAATATTGCAGGGTTTGTGAGCCTAATGCAGTGTTCATTTTATTTAGAATTATAATTTACCTATTCATTATTCTACATTTTCCAAAACATTTTGTAAGTTTTTATTTTATTATGTTAAATCTTTAACCATTTATCCAGTTTCCATTTGACTAAATGGATGAATCCATTTCAAGATTAGACCCAGTTTACATTAGGTTGGTTAGGCATAATTTTACCTAATATAAACAAAAAAAAACCTACTCAAATTATAATTTAACGGGTTTTCCACAGAAACTCAGAAAGGTCTAAAGATAGCCCCTGGTCCTACAGGGACCACGTCCTACAGCTCTTTCAGAACCTTTCCAATTAGCACTTGCCACACACGTGTAAAAATAGGTGAAGTAATTGACTATTGAAGAAAAATCCAGTTGTCAGTGGAGCCGTGACCTGATACAATGAAGCAAAACAGGTAGATTCCAGACAAACATCGATGATGAAATGATGCTTTACATGCCATCCGCACAAGTGCGAGTACAGGTACATTGGGATACTTTTCACATTTCCCACCTTGCTCTCCTTTTGAGACAACGGCACGCACAAACACGGTCGAGAGCCGAGTTGGGCGTTTCAGTGCAGGGTCAGCCATTTACACAGTGCCCCAGAGCATTTCTGACAGTGTAAGGCCTTGTTCAAGCGCCCAGCAAACATGTGATAACTGGGGCAAGAAACTGTCCAATCAGAGGCAGACAGGCCTAACTGCTGAGCCACACATTGCCCCATGCCATATATCATCGATTCATTAAACAGACTAATTAATGGTTATGACAATAGCCTTTTTCCTCCATTATGGAAGTACATGATCTGTAATACACGATAGTCATAATGCTATTTCTACTGACATAGGAAGCAGTGAGGGCATTCAGATAGATGTGACTGGTCCAAAACAAATTCTCTTTCTCAAGTTCATTGATGTGTCTCAAAATATCAAACACATTTTCTTCTTTTCACACGGCTTTAACTGGCCTGACATACATACTATATTTTACAAAAGTCTTGGACCACCTGCCCATCACACCTGTAGCACGGCTGCAACAAACATCCGAACTCTTGGGAGTTCGACTACATATATTCAGCGCGGAAAATATCACAGGATTCACACACCTAAATGCAGTGTTCATTTATTTATAACTTATTCTGGCCAAATATGTAATGTACTGCATGCATGCATGCTTGTATATTGCTTAATGTTTTTTTTATTTTATGAAATTGCTATAGGAGATAAATTGTCAAATTTAATGAGTACTTTATCATTTCTTAAACAGATTAATCACATTTTTTGAGAGTTTTATTTGAATACTATTAAGCAGTTTGATCGAGATTGCTTTAGGAGAAATCCTTCTTACTGTGCTCAGTAATAAGTAATGATTCTCTTACTGGACTCAGTAATAAGACATCAACACATTATTTTGATGCCCGGTGATTATACAGTTTTTACCAGCCTTTATTTTTTAGCAGGAATTATAGTAAAGCTTCCTTGTTGTACAGCTCATATGTTGCACAGATAACTCAGAAAAAAATAAATTCAGAATATTGCCATCAATCGTTGCCCATTCATCCCAAAGAGCATTTGTGAAGTCAGAGACTGATGCTGGACAAGAAGGCCTGGCTCGCAGTCTCCATTCAAGTTCATCCCAAGGGTGTTTGATGGGGTTGAGGTCAGGGCTCTGTGCAGGTCAGTCAAGTTCTTCCACACCAAACCACATCTTTATGGACCTTGCTTTGTGCACTGGGACACAGTCATGCTGTAACAGAAAAGGGCCTTCCCCAAACTGTTCCCACAGGAAGCAAACAAATGTCCAAAATGTCTTTGTACGATTAAGCATTAAGAGCTTGATTCACTGGAACTAAAGAGCCAAGCCCCTGAAATTCTACCCCATACTATCATCCCCCCACCACCAAACTTTACAGTTGGCACAATGCAGTCAGGCAGGTAACATTCTCCTGGCATCCGCCAAACCCAGACTCATCCATCAGACTGGCAGATGGAAAAGTGTTTCATCACTGCACAAAACACGTTTCCATTGCTTCAGACTCCAGTGGCAGTGTGCTTTACACCACTCCATGCAAAGTTTGGCACTGCACTTGGTAATGTGAGGCTTGCATGCAGTTACTCAGCCACGGAAGCCCCGTGCCAGAGGAAGTTTGGAACTCTGCAGTTATTGAGTCAACAGAGCGTTGGTGACTTTTACACACAATGCACCTCAGCACTCTGTGACTTTACGTGGTCTGCAGCTTCATGGCTGAATTTCTGTTGTTCCTAAACTCTTCCACTTTGCAATAATACCACTTCGAGTCGACCATGGAATATTTAGCAGGAAAAAAAAACAAAAAAAATCACAAACTGACACTGCAAAGATTGCATCCTATGTCAGCACTACACTTCAATTCACCAAGCTCTTTAGAATGACCGATTCTTTCACAAATGTTAGTAAACTTGACAGTATGACTATGACTAGGTGAATGATTTTATACACCTGTGGCAATGGGTCTGATTGAAACACCTGAATTCAATGATTAAGAGGTGTGTCCAGTATCTTTGTCCAATATTTTTGACCCTGATGTTCAGCTTCAGAAAATGGAAGCTTGTTTTACAGGTTAAAAGCTAACCAGCAGACTCATAATGAACATTAATAAAATGCCACTAAATATCTTTTACAAATATCTGTAGTTGCTGATTTCATTAAAAGTATTTATTATTCTGGGATAATTCACAGAAGGCATGTCTTGGAAAACCACCAATCAAAATCTTTCCATTCAAAGGAAAGTAAGACATCTCAAGCAAAAGCATGAAAACGCAAACAAATTCAAAACCAAACTCAAACAAAATCACAAAGGCTTAGATTAAAGTAACCCGGGAGGGGTTCGTTAATTTGAATATAATTTACGCAATTTGGAACTGAGGATGTGTTGATTTAATTTGGATTATTTACATTTGACTCATCTTATTAAATAAACATGCCATTATACAACTGAATTTTTTCATATGCCTTTATTCAATTCCGAGTATTTTTTGTTATATCCACCCCCATACATCTTCAGACATCTGTAAACTATTTTTATTCGTTTCCCACAACAACACTGGCAAAGGTCTCCCAGTCCAATTTGGCTTCACATCTGAAAGAGCGACCCCCCCCCCCGGCAGCTTCCAACAAGCTGCTTGTATCTGGGGGCCGCTGATTGGGAGAGCGAGACAGACACAGGCCAACTGGCCTACAGAACCAAACTGAAGCTGCTTTACCAAGCTCAAACACTTTACATTAATTAGTATATTAAAATATAGTACTCAGGTTGCCTTCTAAAACGAGCGAGAATTCATACGAGAAATATTCGCATCAATAGACGCATCAAAGCCTAATCTGGAGCATTTAGCCATTGCGTGTCTTTTCTCTACTTCAACAATAAAACATTTTAGGATAGGAACTTAAGATAAGCTGTCACAAAAATGAAATTTTAGTTGAAGACTGTCATACAAGTAATTGCGATTACCGATTTCAATGTCTTTTCTGTTTGTTTTATTACTTAGCTAATCATAATGTGTATTATTAAACTATGATTAGTTAACCTAATCAGAGATTAATAATACACATACACCTTATGAAGAAGGGTAGCTATTAATCAGCATCAAGCATAAAAGTTGCATGTTTGCCATTTTTTTGCTTGCCATTATAAGTGTTCACTCTGGTCGTCCATTTCCAGTTTTTGAATCAACTCTATTACCTATTGAAAATATCCCATATCTGAAATATTGGTTTATATCTCCATCTGTTGAAACTGCTGCTATCCAGCAACATGGTATTTTGCTATACTTATAGCTTTGGTTTAACCTGAACTTAAATATGAAGGTTGGTGTGTTTTGTGTTTGTTTCAGTCACATTTATCTCGCTCTAAATTAGCGGTATAAGAAAAAAAATGGACAAAATAACATATTTCTCTAGTTATTTGTCCCCATTCTACTAACTTTGCTGCAGCATAAATAGTGGCAGTCACCAGGGACATACACGGTCACCCCATCGCGACTGGGCTGGCTAACGAGACCCATAAACAAGCACTCAGACACAAGTGCAGGTGCTATGCAGAACTTTTATTAAATAGAGAGAACACAAAACATCCAGATCAGAATCTGGCTGAATATCCCCTTCTGGGCTGGTGAACATTGCTCACACACAGTCCCTAAAATGTACCTGATGCAGTGAAAATAAAAGGGTGGGTTACGAAAATGTCATGAAACAAAGTGGTACAAATCGGGCACTGTCGGAAAATATGTCATGATGCGGGTACAGGGTGTTTCTCAATATGTGTACGGTAAAACCTCGGATTGCGAGCATAATTCATTCAAAGCATATTTTCCCATTAGAAATAATGGAAACTCAGATGATTAGTTCCACAACCCATAAATATTCATATAAAAATGATTAATACAAAATACAAAGTAAAAAAACATAAAACAAATGAACCTGCACTTTACCTTTGAAAAGAATCATGGATGGTGTGAGGAAGACGAGGGAGAGGAGAAGAGGAGGGTTATTTTTACTATGATTAACGAAATCACTGCTATCTGTTGGCTCACTGGAATCTTTTTCTTTTTGCGCGACTTTAACAAAGAACCTATCCAATGACGGCCGCGTTTGCTTCCTTTTCGATTTCGCTGCAATGTGGACATTGGATTGCCGTTAAACAGATTCATCGCTCACACTGCTACACCCTTATTCGGATGGTGCTTTTCTACTAAATTTTTGACTATAAAAGTGAGGCGCGCCGATTGAGACTGAGCATGGGAGACGATTACCTACAATCTCGCAGCGAGAGAGAGAGAAGAACCATCAGCTCAGTTGTGATTACGTGACGCTAGGAAGACAAAGCGTATACGTAATACTCGTATTGCAAGACCCCGCTCGTTAATCGAGTCTTCCAAAACACTCACAAACCAAGTTACTCGCAATCCAAGGTTTGACTGTACTTGACCATACTTGTGTTCTCATAAACCAGTTTTATGTCACCTTCAATTGTCAAAGACCACTTCTAATACTATGAACAGAAGTACAGAGGACAGTAAGATGCTGTTCTTGCCCCTCCCCAAATTTCAAGGATACATCGGTTGCTCCTTCGCCAAATGACACCAATCCCATGATTCATGGCACTCCAAGTTCTTTCTTAGGAGGCAGGTCTGCAAGATGCTCTTCCCAACACCACGAGTACAATCTTTGCATCCTTGGTATTGAGGGAAAACTCCCAGATTGGTTCAGAAGCGCATCAAGATTCGAGAGCCAGTCAAACATTACACGGTAGAAAATGACATGGAAATAGTGATAGAAATATGACATTTCTGTTTCATCCAGCTATTCTTAAGGAGGCCCGTTTCTGCCATCTGGAGCAGGAAAAAAGAGACAATGATCTCAGAATTCCGGCTAAAAAACTTTTATGAGTAATTAAGGTCAATAATCTGATATGTTTTTGATTCGGAAATGTTAGTACAGTACTGCTAAGTTGTTAATTTATCGGCTTTTATTACATTAAGAATGGAAAAATTCTTATTTGCAGTTATTACAATACATTATTGGCTGCTACCAGGTGTTGAAGGTATAATGCAAGAAGCATTAATATTTGATATGCATGTGCTACACACATGGACAAAATTTTTGGGACCCTTCGGTCAATGAAAGAAAAACTCAAAACGGTCACAGAAATAACTTCAATCTGACAAACGTAATAATAAATAAGAATTCGATGAAATTTAACCAATGAAAGTCAGACATTGCTTTTCAACCATGCTTCAACAGAAACATTTACAAAAATAAACTCATGAAACGGGCCTGGATGCTGATACCCCTAGAAAAGACTGAAAAATTCAAGGTGTGTCCACTAATTAGCATCACAGGTGTCTACAATCTTGTAATCAGTCAGTGGGTCTATATGTAGGGCTCCAGGTAGTCACTGTGTTGTTTGGTGACATGGTGTATACCACACTCAACATGGACCAGAGGAAGCGAAGAAGAGAGTTGTCTCAGGAGATTAGAAAAAAAATTATAGACAAGCATGTTAAAGGTAACGGCTATGAGGCCATCTCGAAGCAGCTTCCTGTTCCTGTGACTACAGTTGCACGTATTATTCAGAAATGTAAGATCCATGGGACTGTAGCCAACCTCCCTGGACATGGCCGCAGGAGGAAAATTCATGACAAATCAAAGAGATGGATAATACAAATGGTAACAAAAGAGCCAGAAAAACTTCTAAAGAGATCCAAGGTGGACTTCAAGCTCAAGAAACATCAGTGTCAGATCGCACCATCCGTCGTTGTTTGAGCCAAAGTGGACTTCATGGGAGACGACCAAGGAGGACAC
>JAABNX020000038.1:15825050-15839691 GCA_015163995.2 Mormyrus lacerda
AAAGCACTGAAGACTGGACTATTCTTAAATGGCCCTCCATGAGCCCAGATCTTAATCCTATTGAAAGAACTGGAAATTGCAGTGTGGAGACGCCACCCTTCAAACCCGAGACAGCTTAAGCAGTTTGCTCAGGAGGAGCGGTCCAGACTACCTGTTGGCACATGCAGACGCCTCATGGTGAAGTACAGAGATCACTGGCAGTGATTGTGGGGCGAAAGGTGGTGCCACAAAATATTAAATTAAGGGTACCATCTTTTTTTGTCCATGCCATTTCCATTTGTTTCATTGCATAAAATATTCAACTGAATCAATCAAAAGAAAAGTCTGATTTGTGTCGAGTACGGAATAAACAATAAAGAATGGCAGACATGGTTTCCTCTTTTGTGGAAGGATACCAACAAATTTGTCCACATTTGTATGTGATTAGAGTCACATGCTAATGTTGTTATTTTGGCTCATCATTTATAGACAAGGGCATGGGCTGCTCTTCCAGATATTTGACAGTTCCACCAGAATAATGTCTGTGTGAAATAGACTTTGCATGATGTCACCCAAGTGTTGTTTATGGTCATACCCACTAAAGGGTATCACCGTAATGTGATCACAAACCTACCATTTTTAGAGGTTCATTTGCTTTTCCTGCAAGTGCAGGGACAGTGTGAAGAAGGAACCTATTGCACTGGATGTGAAAAAATCTATAAAATGATATTGCAGCACCTTTCATCACTAAATAATAAAATACTGCAACAATGACATTAACCCCAGGAAACTTTATCAGTGACACTTTCTAAAACACACTTAACAATATTATTGAAATGAAGACGCTTTGATCGGAAAAACAGAAAATGATAATAGGCATTTGTGTACATGTAGCTTAATGATTTATTTTCCCTAACCTGTGCTGTTCCACTGCCTGCCTTGAGGAGTATCACAAACGGCTGAAGATTAGAAGAAACATCTCTGGAAAATCTGTCAATGCCGATGATGAATAACGCTGCGTGCCATTTAATGGCGTGAGTTATATTGGGTTTCCCAAACACACCCACGTATCCTTTCGATGAGATCAATGCCGCTTGGCGACAGATAGGGGACTTTCGTAAGTATCTTCGAATTTCAGGTTTCTAAGGGAATAATTATAAGGGTACATGGGAAAAAAACAATATATCACAGTGTGAGGAAAAAAAAAATCTGCTGAGAGATTCTCTGGTTCAACAAGCCAGTTTGCTTTCAAATCTGTTTAATGATAGTGTGTCTCTCTTAAAAGTAAAGCATATTTTGAACCCACTTGCAATTTATTCTTCACAGTGGCGAAGTAGATTCAAGGTTTTTAAGGAATAATTCACTTCTGATCCTTTGTCAGTCTAATATTTATGCTCTCTAATACAATGCTCTCAGATGGTTAAGTAATGCATTTCATTAATGGTTATTTGGAGTTGCACTCATGAAATCACATACACAACAAATACCCTTCCTGTGTTATATTCTGACTGCAGAATATTATTTATCACTTGATCAATGTCAGGAGAATGCACTCGTCTATTTGGTGCTGTTTTTGGCACTCTACATAACATTAAATTAAAGCTCACTCCTGATGAATGAGGCCTCTGCGCTAAAATGTAACTGTTTTATGTATGGAAACACCAAACGAAATATATCCATCTATCTTCATTACTGCTTATCCAGTACAGAGTTGAAGTGAGGCCTGAGTCTATCTAAGGAAGTGCAAGGAAAGAGGCTGGGAATACACTGGTGAGGTCCCAGTCCACTGCAGAGCACAAACTCACATATACTGTATACCATATCACACCTTGCAAGAAATTTGGTCACAAATGTTCTTAATTGCATGTTTTTGGGGAGAGAACATGTAAACCTTTTTTAATGGCTTTTCTGTCCATTCATCTTCCAGCCGCTGAACTGAAATGGAGGGGAGCCTGGAGCTTATTCCAAGCACAGGACCACCCTTGGATGAAATGCCAGTCCATCGCAGGCCATACATGCCCTCACACTCCTGGCAATTTAGAGATGCCAATTAGCTTAGCCGCATATCTTAGGACTGTAGCAAGAAACGTGCATGACATGGGGGGGACGTGCAAACTCCACATATGCAGAGTGGGGGCAGGATTGGAAAACTCAACCCTGGAGGTATAAGGCACAAGAGCTCGCGATCAAGTTATGTGCTGCCCTCCGATGAATTATTCATGTATATAAGGATTTTTGCAATTTGAGAATTGCAATTCAAAGTCAGCGCCAATATAATTTATCATGTAGGGAAAAAAAGCTTGTTTCCCTAGATATTTGCATCTCAAATTGTTTAATGTTGCCAATGTCTTTGTTTCATTTCAATTATTTTGTTCGCATTTATCACCGAATAGTTAGACCGTCAACATGTCATTCCCTTTTTCGTTTATACAAAACCTTTACGTTTTTTGGTTGGTTCAAGCCAGTGTGCTTAATACTAAAATAATACAACCTGCCATCTTATATAATGCAAATAAAATGAATCTCACCCAAGTTTCATGGTGTATTGAAACTTTACAGTGAAAATGCTGCTGCAGGTAAGAACTCCAAGTAAGAGCCTACGGTGTCTTGCCAAATCTAGCTGATTTTTAATGTCACTCTCTGACTCTACTTCCTGTTCCACTTCTACAGTGACTCTCTAAGGTACCCTAACCCCCCGACTTCTTCCTACTGCCCGTCAGCAGGTACTGAAATTCAAGTTGGTGTCAAGTGCCCACATACCTTGTGTCGATATCCTCCCATTTCTGACTGAATTCATGTGTGGATATACTGTAGGAGATAAGCTGTGCATCATTTTGCCTTGGCATGTTGCTCCGGTAACGCATGCACCACCATCGCATGTCCTTTTCTTGATCGTGAGCGAATTTATAAGGAAAAGAGAGACAACACAGAATCTCAGTAACACAATAATTCTGAAGATTTAGCCACATTCCGCTGTACGGTTTCAAATAAAAATTATGAGGTTTGCAGATACATTCGGTTTTTCATCGGGAAGACGTCACTTGACTGTCGTACAGTATACAGTAGGTAACATTTTGTCAGTGGAATCCAAAGACATTTTTCTGCAATTCCGTAAACCTATTTCATTCTGCTTGACAATGCAGTTTATCTGAGTGCAATACCTATGTCAGGCTAGTCCTGTGCTCTTCGATCCAACAACAAGGGCATTGCTGAGATGAAACAACAGATGACACATTTTCATCAATGCTGACATCAGACAGCCGATGTCGTACAATGCGACTGAAACATCTTTGTGGCTATTTGTGACTCAAAATATTTTGATTACAATGCTACTGCTGTGGTTGGCACCCCATCCTGGCTTATTCCCTGTTTTGTGTCCATAGCTTCCAGGATAGGATCCAGACCCCTATGATCCTGTATAGGACAAGTGTGTTCAGAAAATGAACAGAGAGATGGACGCTACATCATTTAAAGGCTTATAATCATTGTGCCAAAGGACTGAGATACTAGCGCATGAAAATGTTCTGCATATATTAGTCTCACACTAGGCATGAACTTTCCAAAACTCTAGATTTTGCCAGTTAAGTACAGACTCAGCTTCACCTTGAGATGCACTTTCTTGATGCATGAGTTGAGCAGTAAGATAAAATATGCAGGTAATATTGCTGAAGCCAAAATCTTCCAGAGTTCACCTACAGAATCAGGTTCCCTTGCTTTTCCACAACTGAACTGCAGTTGCATCAGCGGGATCACCCGAAAGCCGCTCAAATAACCCTCAGAGAAATCGTATCCATGCTTTTCAAAAAGCCACATTTCCACAATCACAGCCGTCCTGAATGCTGAGCCTTTCCTCCAGTGTCAGAAATTTCAGTTGTGCTTTTCTGCTCTGTGGTTTTTCAGTCATTGTTTAATCAGTTTCCACCTGCCCTGCGGTCCAAAAAATCTGTGAATATTTTCAGATTTGATCATCCTCCTCTTTAAATGTAAGGCATTCATTATGGATGGATGGATGGATGCACTCTGGATGTCACTGGCCCCAGTTTCTTCCATAGAGGTATCTTTCTCTGTTTGCTTCTGTTGCTTGTCATCACACAACACTCTGTGGCCTCAATCGATCATGTTTCTGCATCCGGAGAAGCAGCCCAACTGCTAATTTTGGCTTTATGGAATATTCCGGGATGTTTTCTTGGTACCCTGTGCTTTAAATTCAGATTTGATTCTGTTCATGTAATAAAGGCCAGTATATAAAAGCTATATAAATTCTAATTTATAATGTTTGAAATTAGCATTTAGGCACCGACTTGTGTGCTCACTGAAGATTCTTCATGCTTATTTTGCTAGCAATATGTACGCCCCAACATAAGATGGTTAATTTCCGCAGATTACTCTCTTCATTAATCACATTTAAGATGTTTGCTCAGTAGTCAGACTGACAAAATTTATTTACCCGTAATATATTTTTTCTCAGTTTTTTTCTCTATATTATCGTATTCTTTTTTTGTCAGGTTTTATTTATTTTTTACAAACACCCAACTATCATCATGTGCATTTAGTACATTGCTGAACGTGTTAAAATCAGCCTTTGCTTTCCCTTAACTCTTTGTTTTGTCCTGCTTTTCATCTCCTCCCTCACATGGCCCTGATTGTGACGCCCTGTTGCTTGTTGCCCCTTGTTAGTCTTTGTATGTAAGTACCTGTTTGCCTCATCATCCACAGTATGGTCATTGAGGTCCCTCCTCCTGTCGGCCTGTGTCCTTCCTGTACTCGCCCTCTTATCTTGGCCTCTTGTGGACTGGTTTGTTTCCCAGTTCCCACTTGCCTTGGAGTCCTTTGTCTTGCATCTTGTGACACTGTTCTGAAAGTAAATATCAAGTCATTGCATTTACATCTTCACTCAATGCTGTTTTGACAGAAATTGACAGCATTTAAAATATTTGCCCCCTAGTACATGATTTCCTGAAACACATAACAGGTGTTTTATCTTTTTAAAAACTTGTTGTTTTGCATATTTAAGTACTATTGCAAAATTTGGTGATACCTGTTATACACAGGAAATCTTCAAGAGTCTGTCTGTCCCTAACATTTAGCAAATGTAATTCAGTTATACACATATTTAAATACTGTTTGTGTGCTTTATACCCTTTGAAATATTTTATTATAATATATAATATATGTTATATATCATAATGTATAATATATATATACACATTGTAATGGAACATTGTTCACCAATAGGAATTGTTAAATTGCCTCAGCTCTGTTAATTTATCTGGTTCTTTGAGGATTATCTGAAATAATCTGTCCTTTTGGGTGATGGGCCCTCATTGTTCAAACACTTGTCTTTGATTTGGAAAAAGAAGAGAAAGTAAAAAACTGTGTAGTTTTTCTTGTCCATAAAATGCAACTCAAACAGCATCAGCCTTCTCGTTAAAAAAAAACAAAAAACAGGCATGTTTTCCCCTTTTAAATGTTTCAGGGTTGCTCTGGGCTACACTAAAAAAAAGCGCATACACAAAACTGGATTTTAAGTCTCCATGGTCAAAACTGCAAAGAATAAAGAAGCTGGTGTGACTGAATAATTAAATAAGATGACCTATTATGATAACATTTCTGTTGTAATGTTGTTATTAATGCATAGGATTCAAAATGTTATGGAAATGACACGCAAGAAGCAGCACTCTTTTTAAATGCATTCATAAGATATATAAGGTTTTATAATTAAATGCGATGTTAATGAGCATATTCCATTATGCACATTAATATGCTATAAATTGCGCTGGAGTAAAACTGATGACTTTTGTGCAAGGAAGAAACCCTGAAATGCACACCGATTCATGCTCTTGACAATTGCCATGACAGCATGAAAGAGACTGGCCAGTCGCTGTGACCTCTGTTGCAACTAATTTCCGGTCTGTGTTGTACCAGGAACGTGGGGGGTGGGGGGGGGGGAAGGGGACCTCTCATCTGGTGCTTTTAGCTTACGACACAAATGTCTGGCGACTTGTACATGAAGGCTAAGATACGCGACTGACGATAACATTCCGGTGGGGTGAGGCGCCGGCCCAGAAGCAGCAGTGCTGGATGACAACCTGTGACACGGACACCCTGTTCGGTTACGGCACACGACTGGCAGCGCCGAACGACAGCCTGTGACGCGGACACCCTGTTCGGGTACGGCACAAGACTGGCAGTGCCTGGCGAGCCCTCCAGGTCAGTCATCTTTCCTTTGCAGGGAACGCCGTACTTCGCCTGTTTTCTACACATACAGCTGCTCCCTGGATTCCCATTAGCTTTCCTAGCTTAATGCTTATGATTCCAGCAATGCAGGTTTCTTTGTATTTTCTTTGTATTTCACTATTGCCATTACTGGGCTGATTCAAATACAGAAAAAAAAAATCTTTCAAAAAATGGCACTTTGAGGTAAAGTAACATTAATATCTGCCTAAAATAGTAACACTTGTCTCCTTTCTGTAGGCCGAGTATTAAGTGCTCCTAAGTGTGTCCTGTTTATGACAATCATACATGCAGTACAGACACATCATACTTCCCCCCAGTTTATATTTAGCAGGGTGCTGAGAAATAGCACTGCTTCTTCTCCACTGGACCAGTGGTCTTTCTCTGGGGGTCCATCTGAAGTCTCGGTAGCTGCAGGTGGGACGCACTGAGAGTAGGGCGAGAGTCTCATGTTTAGTCCGCCAGTGACCGGATCCAGCTTTGACGTGTGCAGAGACTTCCTGCTTCTTTGGTTTTCCCTTCCTGAGATTCTGTGAAATAATTCTTATTGCTATGCTCAAAGTATAATAGTAAAATTGATTTTACAATATTAGTATCTGACATAACTCAAACATCCATCCATAAATCTATCCATCCATCCACTGCCAAGCAGTACAATCCCTGGATGAGATGCTCAGTCAGTTTTGAACTCGCTACCAGCATAATTAAAGAAAACATATATTTTGTATGCAAAACAAACGTGTGACAGGGAACTGTTGGTTATTTACCTTCCGTATTATAATTTTTTTTTTTGATCAACTTAACTAATATTTGCATGCCAGGCATCTGTTAACCCCAGTGCATGCAGTGAAAGGCAGTGACGCCATATCTTACCACGTGAGTGACAAAGTGCCACAGGCAGCAGAAGTACCCTGACTGATTTAACCCCTCTTCCCCTGCAGAATTGTGCCGGTTACGTTTGCCGCTGCAGTGCCCTCGTTACATGTAACGCAGCTCGTAGTAAAACCTTGTGCTCAGTTACAGAACATAACGCATTTTCTCTGCCATCTGCCATATATTAAACTACTTTGAAAAATGCTCATAAATTAAACATATGGCCCAATCAAGCCACAGATGAACTGTAACAGCAGCAATATGTCTCTCCTTTCGATAAAGATATAAGCAAGTTCCACACCGCAAACTGCAGAACAGACACGTTATAAGCTGTTTATAATGACTGAATCGAGTAGAAATTTCTGGTGTTCTGTGAAGAACCTAAGCAGTCCTTAACAGCACCTCAAGAAGACTTCCGTCAATCCCATATATTAAAATGCAGGTTAGTAACTTGTTATGGAACGCAGTTAAATAAAAGGAAAATCAATTATGGATAATATGCCGCATAATGTGCGTACAGATATAGATGTACCTGATAAACAATGGTGAATGGTGAACAGTGAACTGGAACCTTCCCCAGGAAGCGTGAGACCTAAGCTGTGGTGCTTCCTGTGCAATGCACCAACTGTGGGCAGTTGTGAGCCCGCGCTTAAAGGCAGCATGTGCTGAGACTTTGGAGGGAAAGTAGCACACCTGAAAGCATCGACCAGCCCCAGACACGCGCATCAGCAGCGCCACTCAACGAGCCGACGTGTAGAGCAGTACACAGCTGGGAAGGATCAGGGGCAGTAAATCATGCTCCCAGTCGATGGCATTGGAGTGGCATGGATACTCTAGCAGATTCAGGGGGACCAGCACTTTATAGGGGCCCAAATCTACTGCCCCCCCTCCCCCACTTAACAAAACCATAGGGAGACGCCCCACCCCCCACTCAGCATATTCTACCTACCATGGGACCTGTATTTCTTCGCACTGAAAATGCCAAGCCAAAGGGGGGCGGTCCCAAGGTGACGATTTTTTCTAGGGGCCCAGAATTTCAGCCCTTGCTCCCAGGTTATGGATTATAATTGAGCCCATGGTGTTACTGCGAGCTGTGTTTTATGCCAAACATTTCTGTGAGTTATTCAGCAGTGGAAGGTAGCTGGGCCAAAGGGGAAACGGTGGTTATATCAGGTTGTATCAATCAGGGTGTCTCTCTGTTGGCGCTTCATCTCACAGGTGGTATGATATGATGCACCTACCTCTCCATCACGTGCACTGGGATCCACACCGTGACTGTGATACGGTTATATAATAAAAAACGGAAATCGGCTGAAACCCTTTTTTTTAAAAAACAAATGCAAAAATAGAGCTGCCATAATTGCCGTTTTTATTGTCACTTTTTGGTAACAAAAGTGATGTTACAAATCTAGATACACACTTGAAAATCTAGGAACCATGTGTTAGTAAATTGGTGTTTGGTGCTATGATTTTTAATGTAGCAGAAAAGCGTTTTACATGTCAGGTTCTAAAATAGCTTTTGAGGCTAACCAGTACTAAAAGCTTGCTTATTTAAAACTTGTTTTGGATTTGGACAAAAACCAATTCCTGTTTCTCATCAAAACACAGCTACTGCATTGTCAAGGAAATCCGCTTTGAGATATAGTTCCCTTAATTTGAGAAGCCTGATTTTTGCTGTCTTTTACGTTTAATTACTTTTCCAGACAATGAAGAGTTATTGTGACATAACTATGTCAAATGCTCCAGAAAAATCAGAAATAATATGAAATCAAAAATAACACAATTGTTTATTTTTCTTCCTCAAGACTTACAAATGTACAATGAATAGTATTTATGGGGAAAGCAAGAACATATTTCCCCCTTGTAGCTGAAAGGATACAGTTTATGGATCGTATCAAATCGTTTAAATATGATGACACATTGATGCACTGAAATATTTGCCACCATGGAACAGTTTACCAAATGTTCATATTTATAAAACAAAGTGACAGGCATGAAATATGTCAGTACAATAGATGAACTGGTTACTATGCTCTACATTACATTACAAGGGGTATAATGAGAAGGTTCATTTCCAGACACCCCATCAGATGGATCCACATCATTGGTGATTATGATTGACAATTTATCCCAGTAAATGTTTATTTGTAAATTTGTTGTCCTAAAAAAGTTATCCGTAAAAAGCTCCTTCAGGCAATTAAATCATTTTTAGCATAATGTGCTAAAATTGGGGGGTTGGCGGCTACATTCGTGACTTGATCTGCAGATCTGTAGTCTTCACTATGACATCTGTTTTTTCACTGCAAAACCACTGGTACCTAGGAAGGAATTTCAGATTACTGTGCATTTTACAGTTGGCAGTAAAGAAGGAGCTCATCAGAGGCAGAAGTACACACACTGAGGAAATGTTAACAAGATGTAAAGGTCCATGCAAAATTAGGATCTTCTTTATCTTCTCTGTCTTTCAAAAAGATTTTTTTTTCTTTTCAGCACAACCAGATGGCAAAACACCAACTCCGCAGTCTTCCTGTTCGGATGTTGTTTGATGGACATTCTGTTCTGTGAGTTTCAAGAAGGCCGTTTGTGACAGAGACACTTTTTAGCAACTTTATGAAGCAGACCGTATCTGTGTGCGTGTGCGTGCATGTGTTTGCATCCGGATGTGACTCTTTTCCTTATTCCGGATGTTTCCTCTCTCATCATTACACGCTTTTAGCACTTGTTTCCTGCCGGGTTGCTCTGCTGAATCTAGCAATATATTTTCTGTGAGTTTTTTTTTTTTTTATTTATGTGTGAACGAGTTTTAAGTTTTGTTTCGCAATTCTTTAAGAACAGTGTACGCAGAATAGAGTCGCCTTGTTGAGTAGGACCGACCATTCAGAAAACACAGTTTTATTGTGTTTTTACATTTTTTGCTAAAGTAATTTTAATAAACTAGTCTCTTATCCTAAATTGTCTTTGTCTTCAATGGTGAGGAATTCCGATCAAAGCTTTCCCCTTCTCTTAATACTTTATGGAATTTTCAAACGTCGGGAAGTATGGCTGTAATGCCCCAAGATTTGTTCTCCCTGAAAGAAATCATAAAGTAACAATGTATTAAACTACAGAGCAACCTGGCTTTAAAGGGGGATGTAATTTATAGAATATCAAGATACTTTTTCACCTATCATTCGATATCATTTGAAGCCACATTCATGCATTAAAATGCAACCACTGGATTTTGATAAAGGCTTTAGGAGACTTATTGCAAATCCATGGGGCATTACTTGATGAAATTAATACTGATGAACATAAATATCGAGATTATAAGAAGAAATGCAGCAACCTGAAAAAAACCTGGGAAATGTTACACTGTGCAAAAACTGCAAACGTAATCCAAATTAAAACTCTTTTAAAGCAAAGTATTTTATTCACACAAATGTAATATGTAACAACTGTTTGGTCCATAAATATTTACGGGGGAATAGTTTCTATACACAATTTTTACCAAGAAACAAAGAAACATGGACAATCTTGTTAGAACAATACTGTACTATAAACACAAAGGTCAATATATAAGATTCTTGGATTAACCAACTATATCTCAGAGTGCACAACTGCTTTCTATGACATCGCTGTCCCCTTTTAACAGGATATACCATAAAAAGTAAGAATTAAAATGGTACAAAACTAGTGAGGCATTAGTGAGGATGTGTATCAGCTGACAAATAACACTGTGTGTCCTGAATTTCACAAACTTCCCTCCAAGTTAGGCATAAGGCACATAGTAGAACTGAGATAGGCTTCTACTTTATGAAGTAGATCTATAGTACCATTTTGTTCCACAAAAGAACAAAGTTTGACACTTACAATGAAAGGTTTAAAACCCAGCAAGGACTCCATTAAACCATCAGCCAGAAGAAGCATGTTTTTGGTCTGTTCAGTGGCAAGTGTCCATTAAAGAATTGTGTCCAAAAACATAGAATGCGGATGATTTTTTTTTCAACTGGCTCACGGAAAGCAGTCTAACTCTCTAGAGTCATTATAAGTTCTACACCCTAAATGACTACAGCTTCCTCAACCTTTTTTTATGCTTCAAACACCCTGAGCGAAATGATTATAATGCACTTTCACATGGGCAGTATATTTGTCTCTGTGCAACAGAGCGTCAGAGTAAGACCACTGGCAATCGAAACTCAGATAACTTCACCACGACTTTTTTGTACTGTGATGAGGTCAGCAAATCCATAAAAGTGCACTAACATAAAAACAATCGACACAAGACCTCAAATCAACACAGCCCAGCCTCTGTCCCATCACCGTTTTGAAATCTGAGACCTCCGATTAGAATTATGGTGATTGATTTTCAATGTGATTGAACTATTCATGATGTCAAGTGTGAAGTTTTTTAATCTGTTGAACAATTACCACTGCACAGACAGATAAATACTCCTACCTTCCTATCGAGACATTATGTATGTTAGCAATCCACCTGGCGTTTGAGTTTAAAATGAAGGTTGTGTAACAGCTAAGTGAGTTTTCAAATTTTAAATGAGGTTTGTTAATATTCCTTTATCTTGCAGTTTTACAATAGCCTGTGATTATCTAGTAAAATTTTGACTAAATGTGTAGATAGCGGCTTGATTACCTGTATATAGGAGCTCTTTAATTCTGTGAATTTCCAGTCCATGACAGAAACACAGAATGGCTTGAAAATCAATGCAATATTCCACCACAGCTTAATATATAACATACTTTCACGTTAATGCTGAGGTCCTGCAGAACAGGTACTGCATACACACAAGTTTTTAAAAGTTCCAAGATAAACAATTTTTCACATATTCGTATATCAAAAGAGAATGTAGTTGTACAATTTTTTTTGTCTATTCTGGAAATAGCCTGTGTCTATCCATAATAAAAGTCAAATTTACAAATACAATACCTAAGCATATGCATTTTCCTTTTTAGATGTTTGTGGTGGCGTACAGAAGAAGTTATTCTTCCTTATGCTGTCAATTTATCACCAAATGAATTAGCACAAACTCAGCTGCCAAGTGGTCGCAAATGCTACACACCAGAATTCTTGTTTTGTATGTCTGTTTTATTTATTTGCTCTCACAAGATATGTCCATGATTGTAAAA
Organism: Mormyrus lacerda; assembly: GCA_015163995.2. Taxonomy (NCBI): domain Eukaryota; kingdom Metazoa; phylum Chordata; class Actinopteri; order Osteoglossiformes; family Mormyridae; genus Mormyrus; species Mormyrus lacerda. The sequence continues at coordinate 15,837,258 of JAABNX020000038.1, forward strand.
AAAAAAATACAAACAAAAACAAACAAACAAACAAAAAAAAAAGTTAGAAAAGGTTTGTCAAGGTAGTTTGCGAGGGACTCCCAGATTCGTGGCTGTCCAGACTAGAGGTCACTGAAGTCACTACAGTGATAGAGGGATCGGTCAGGTCTGTTAATGTGGTGGCGGTGCTGGGTGGGGTGAGAGCGCCGCTGTCGGATGAGGGCGGAGGAAGTGAGGAGCCGTCAGCCTTATCAACACCCCCATTCTCCTGTCGCAAAACGTTCCTTCTGAATTTGGCTCTTGCGTTTTGGAACCAAACCTGCAAACCAATTCCAACGGCTTTACTTTTTTTTTTATCTTGGTCTGTCAGTTTATTAATTAAAAGAAAAAAAAATCTAAAATTTTTGTTTACTTTTACACCACAATTGTACTACCATAGAACAAAGTTTGAATCATGGTTAAGAAATGGGGTGCTGATTTGGATAATATAACCAGAATTGTTTCAGATTCAGGGAATTATAGAAATTCAAAAGAAAACAGGAGCTGCTGAAAATATTGTTCCATCCACCAAGACTATAGCTAAAACATGAGTATAAATATTTTAATAAATAATAAATTATATTTATTATTTAATGTTCTGTGTTTTTAATAATAGTATTTTCAAATGTTTTAAATGGTCCACATTGTGCCTCAAACTGAACAGATAATCCTCAGTATTTCAGGCAATTTTGCCTTTAACTTAATTGATTCTTACCATCATTGTGTTATCAAGCAGTGGATGAAACGTACCTGCATAAATAAAGCTATTTACTCGCTTATCCTGTTTAACAACTTGTGAAGTCAGATTTTCTTTCAGTGATCATTTAGAGTAGGAAATAGGAATAATTAAGCCGAATATGTAGTGAACGACGTGGATTCTTACCTGAAGAACTCTTTTGGTCAGCCCAGTCTTCTGGGCAAGTTGCTTTAGGTCCTTTGCATCAGGGTTATGATTAATGGCAAAGTAGGACTTCATGGTGCGGAGCTGATGGTGTTTGAAGGACGTGCGCATACGTTTGGTCTTCTGGGAAGGCGGGTAAGGCTGCTGGTCTCGGTCAAGGTGATCAGCTTCGTTTTCATTGCAACCTGAGCGCAAATAAGGACAAGATCAGAACTTTGTAACAAGATGAAAATCACATGGCCAGAGGAACAAGGCCTGCAAGGGCCTGAGGAATTGCTCATTTACCATGAGCAGCACAACGCAGAAGACTCAGTATTATCTGCTAGTGTGAGGTTAAGACATGACAGGAGGATTACAGTAGGTACGCCCTAGCGGTTGGATTTGAAGATCTCCTCAAAATCCTGCAAGTATGCTTTCTTAAATTGGGATTATGAGAATTGCTGTAGGTTTCTCTTTCCCAACGTTAATGTCTATATGATGTTCTTTGTTACATTGTAGCATTATTTTTGATACTCACTGGTAGCTCCATCTTTTACATAGTGACAAACAGCGTAAAAGGTCCAGAGACGTAGCCTTGTAGGCCTAAGTCCCCATGTATTCCAGGAATAAAAAATAAATGCAGAATAAACTGATGACTAACAAAATAAACTTCATAGGATGAGTACCACCATAATACGCAAAGTATCCTGGAAAGTCTTACTAATGGCCTTAAAGGGAAAAAGTAGACATTCAGAAGTTGTCTTTTTAAAAATACTTATTTTAAATTACCTATGACTAATTAAATTATTGTGTTAAATCACAGGTAAAATATTAACTAGTCTGTCACCTCATCTATGAGTCATCAATTATTTGCTAAAATATTTGCGTTAATTAGCGATGGTGACGATCTCCACCCGAATGCATCCGTAACCTACTACCGAAAAGCGGTAGTCAAAAAGTAAGGGACCTTCCATTTTCGCCAATATTAAATATGCAGTTGCGGAATTGCTTTTATTTTCCAAGTAGGTGAAATATATAGGACGGGGAGAAAATAATTAAATTTTTTGTGAAGAATTCAAAGGATTGGACGTTGCACTGTCATCCTACTACATTAAACCAGATTTTCTATAGTAGCCGAATTTGTTAAACAAAACTAAGATAGGCCAATATTTCAAATATAAACTGCAAAAATGCAAGTGATACAATTTTAGCATATGGGCAAAGGTAATGAATCTTGCAGTTTTTTATATGTCCCAAAAATGCATTTATTTATTTTTTCCTCAAATTGAAATTTGTTGCTGATACAATTTAAGCACGTGAGATATCTTTCATAATTTTGAAAAAGTAAAGTACCCGAATTGTTTTGCCATCGGCAGTAAATTCAACAGCTGCGCAGAAAATGAGTATATATAGGCCTAACTGAAGTCTTCAGAGATATATTCACACACACACACATACACACACACACACACACACACACGCATATTACTTATGCTTCCGTTCTTGTGTGTCGTGCAGATGACATATACAATTAAT